>JAMPIV010015854.1:0-263203 GCA_024509875.1 Oreohelix idahoensis
GCATGGGGGTCGGTTCCCAGTACAGGGTTATTCTTGATGGAAAATTATTTCAGAAACCACTTTTTTGTAACTAATAACCGGTTTACCTCCCCTGATTCTCTGTGTAGTGAGAATCGGATGCCTAGACTACCTTGGATAAGAGCGAAAAATAGTAGGTCCCGTGATATACCTTTAGCCACGTTAAAAAATACTCGGCAGTTGAAATCATATAAGCGAAGCCTATACGGCCCGTGCCGTGCCAGAAGTTGTCACAATTATGATAACCTACCGATGCAAAATATATTTATTGAATGTGTGGTTTCTGTATACTACACATTGGGTTGCGCGCCGATGCTGTGGAGTTCGTGCACTGTGCCGGATTCTCCTGATGAGCTAAAGGAGGAGATCGCTCAGCCACTGATGGTCGTTTTCCGTGTACAATGGAGATGGTCTTAAAACACAAAACAAACGAAACCAAAAACAAACACACATCTTTATCCTTGGTGTGTAGAGGTTAGCCAGATGCAGAGCGCCATGTTAAGCTGTATATCATTTGGCCTGGTTTAGTGCAGTCCTCGCTGTCCCATCACGGATTGTCTAATGTTGTTCGCCCTGCGAATTGGGTCGTCCTTGTATCAGACTGGTTAATTCGGTTTCCCACATGTACCATCGTGGCCTGTGGGCTAGCCTCCCCTTAGCTTGCAGTAGTGGTCTAACCAGTGGCACTAAAAATCAAGAGTATCTAAAGGGGTCGTACAAATGATTGTCTACCGTAGCACAAGATTTAATTTTGGGCAGAGTTGCAGATAGAAGGGTAATGTCGCTTATATCCTGCAGGTAGTTGAGATTATGAAATTTTGAAGGTCCAAGACCAATGCGGTATTCAACAGGGCTATTGTTAAACTTATATCACTTCGCCGCCTTTTATGAAAAATTAAGCATTCGGTTTTATGCCCGTTCTAGGCCCCGTGGTGTACAAATCCAGCGAAAATATTTCTAAGAAGTTTGCCTCTCATATTTTGTAGTATATGTCCTAAAGTGTAAGTATATTTTAAAAGTTCATGCACATACGTATAATTACTCAAATACATCTGTCGATGGTCATGTTTTAATATATACTTACTTATGTCGTTCCCCTTTACCTTCAGGTGTAGAGGATTGGATAGTGAGAGTGAGCGCCCAGACTGTATTCCTCCTGCCTGGTTCCATTCTAGTCCTCGGTCCTTCAAATATTGTCTAAATGTTGTCCTCCCAGAGGACTCTGGGTCGCCCTGGGGGTCTGGATCCAGGCTCTTTGCGTTTCTCAAGACTTGTCGTGGTATCGATCTTCATCCCAATCTGAGACATGGTAATCATCATTAGTTGGGACGTTTACGTGGCGTGCTGCGGGGGGCGGCATTTAAGGCTGGACGTATCGTCTGGTTGCGAACCATGTCCCCTCTCTTGTTCTTCAACCACATTCCTCTGCTACCTCTTTTTCATGAGGTTTGGGTCTAGCTTTTGTGGGTTGTAGTCATTTCCATGACTTGCATCCGTATTTCTAGCCCCTGGCGGCTTAGGTGGAGCGGTTACCAGCCATCTTACGTTTTCTTAACAACTCTATCTTGCTGAGGAATCCTCGAATTATCGGCATGAAAAAGTCTCCCAGCTAGATGATTTGTCGAGTGGCACAACTTCCTTTCTTTGACGACCTCCCTTTCGGTCAGTAATAGCTCCGAGTATGTTATACAGTGGAGCTCGACTGATCAGGAACCGTTCTCCAGCAAGGCTTAATCTGATTTCTTCTATTCTTCTCGTGCATTTCACCTCATGGATTTTGTTTTTAGAGCTGCTTATGACCATCCCTCTCTTTTCCTGCTCTTCCTTCCTGACTTGCAGTTTGGAGTCGAGATGTGTTTCTGATTTAGCAATCAGGACAAAACATATCAGCAAATTGTCAGCTCTAAATACAGATACTGTCTCATCTTCCATACCCCACGGAATACCATTTAGGGTTCTCTCCCTTACTTGAATTAATGATTCTATCTATCTATCTATATTATCTATTATCTTTCTACTCTATCTTATCTATCTATCTATCTAGTCTATCTATCTATCTATCTATCTATCTATCTATCTATCTATCTATCTATCGCACTCGCCATCCAATCCATCTAATACCCCATCGCATCCTATATCACTACTCATCTATCTATCCAAATACCCATCGAAAAATTAAAGTTCGTTATCGTTCTAATTATTATCTTATCTATCTATATCCTATCTCCATCTATCTATCTATCTATCTATTCTAACTATCGTATCCTTATCGATCTATTGTGTCTAATGCATAAATCTATCTATGCTATCTATCGATCTATCTATGCTTTCTATCTTCTCTCTATCTATGTATTATTTGTTTATGTCTTTCTTTTTATTTTATGTTTATTTGTTTACATTCATTATTATTCTTTATTATTCTTTTGTTTAATGTTAAAATTTCGTACTTTTATTTATGAGGTTTATTGCAATATGAGTAATATTACATTTCTTTAATGATAAATGCCTTTTATGCTTTAGTAAATTTGATGATGAAACGGATTTAGTTATTTAAATTCTGATGGAGAGAGTCGAGGAAGGGAGAATGTCTGCGGGCCTGCGTGCATTATCTCTCCTAAGAAACCCGCTTTGTATAAGGTCGTTCGTTCGTTCGTTCGCGAAATCTCTTATGACTTACAGTTTGCTGCCCTTGCAGTTAACATTCTGGCATTCGCAATTATGTTTTTAAAATACATGTAACAAATATTAATATTTAATTAGTTGTCACTAGGTCTATAATTGAGATGTATTGTTGGTGAATTTTTGATGAATTGTTTATTAATCACTTAGCGGACGGGATAGAGTTATGTTAATGTCTTGTGCTGTTGCCTTTTGGTTAAGTTAAGTATCGTTGACTACGCAGCCGTGGTTTAGTCAGTTCTTCTTCTGTAAGTCATTGTCACGTCCAACTCGTGCTACATATACTGTTTTTACTGAACAGTTGTATAGCTTCTTTACACTAACCAAGTACTTTTGGAAACCAACAATCTCCTGGACAGGTTAAGAAATGGTCCTACTACGGAACTTGATTATACTGCTTTCGAAATCCTAATGATCCCGAAATGCTATATTCCTCTTTATTACGGGTGATCCGATTCCTTATTCGAGTCTAGAGGTATTTATAAATGCGGTTTAATTTTTTTAAGATTTAAAGTTCCCAAATCACTTCGAATCCTGGTCTTTAAGTTTCCAGTTTATGTATTTATTTATTAGGAGGGGGTTTACTTTTTATGTTTTAAAAATGCCACCAGAATCTCTGATACTGTCACTTATTAATTTTAAATCATTTGTCCGCGCATATATTGGCATCTTGTGAATTTTCTAGCCTTGTCGCGTCCGCATGCAGTCTGATCTCGTGACTCGATTTTGTAGATTATATTTTTTTTCCCCCCACGTAATTCCTCAATTCACAAAATACTCGATTGTTATTCCGACGAATTTGTCATGAGAACCATTGTAGTTTTCCCGGGCTATAAATCTTTTTACCTCAATAAAATCTCTTTTGCACTCATATGGGAAGGGGGGTTTAATGCCTTTATACCAACGTCGTCCAGTTTCAAAAATTTTATATCTTTAAACATTCTATCGCGTGACCTCTTCTTTCTACGTGCGCTCTGCATTTTATGCTATACGAATTACCCGATCAATATGGGCAGTCATATCTTCGGACTCAATACTTTCTCCCAGATTTGTCGTCCTCTGGCCAGCTCTCATCCTGTAATACGTACACTGGAATGGTCCCGCGAAATCGTTCTTAGTTATAACCTATTTGTTCGCTGATTTCTTAGACGGATTCTCTCTGGAGTCAATAGACGTTCTGTTTATCTATAACGTTCGCGAATATTGTGTTCATAGGTGGTCGACTCTTTCAACGGTGGCTATGCCGACTCAAGGGATAACGTCATTGCTGACCTGTGTAATCAACCTGGGTTTTATTACGGTTCACCCCCCCCACCCCCCCCCATGGCGAAATGTAAACAAGTTTGGATGTATTTCGTGCGCCCGGAAGTCCTCCGGGCTTTTGAGCTCATAAAAATATGAATGAAGGTGCTAAAATCATGCCAGATAAAGCGGATGAAGGCAGTGAGCAGGACGTGCTCTCAAAAGCTAAATTGTTATTTACTTTTTGTCACATTGCCGGTCTTCTATAATACTGCAAAATGTGACCACACTGTCTTAATGGATGGTAAGGAAAAGGACATTATGGCCATATTTCAGAAATTAGGACGTTGTGTATTTTAGGTCCTTAGTGCATACCTGACCTGCCAGTAAAATGGATAGACTGTTGTGTTACATGTGCTATAGCATAAGCTTCCACTGTTAAGGGTCCCTAAGGTGTTTTCAGCAGCTCTGGTCGTGGAAACCCTCAGTTTCGGGATTTTCAAACCGGTTTTCAGCTGTGTGAGTGAACGGGGAGTCCCGTCAGGTCAGTTGTCCAATCACCTATCAAAACTGAGGAATATTATCGGTCACTTACTAGGGATAGGATATATAAACAATTGGTACAATCCAATAATGATTAAAACTTGACTCTTTGTCACTCAAGCGCTTAGCAGATATTTACTTAGTTACCAGTACAAGGTCCATATGCAGTAGAGTGTGATTGGACAATATTATATATAAATCAGATATAGTTCCTTTGAACCACGTGATCATTTTTATTTTTTTCATTAGGGAAAGAGACATTGACACTTTATTATTCAACTTGAATGTCAATTGTGTTACAGGCTATTGTTTTCATCATCTCATCGTGAACGTATGTCCATTAAGGCATGTAGCGGAGCCTAACCCAAGACAGTATAAAGTCTGGCCCCCTTCGGTACTCGGAAGATAGCAACTCCCACCAAACCGGTCCTGTATTTCAAAGCTGGCATTTGCTGATGATGTTGCCCTGATTGTTTCTATCAGAGGACACATCTCCAATCAACCTCTTGCAAGTATGATGGAAGAGCTGGAGAAGGAAAGACTACTGGTATAAGCAGCTCTAAAACAAACTCCTCTGGTGTTATTGCGAGAAGATAAGAAGACATCCAGTTTACGCTGTCAGAGAGGTCTGGAGCCAAGCCGAACCCACTTTAAATACATCGGAGCTATTACGAACCCGAAAGAGGAGGCATCAAAGACGAGTTGGCCTACTCGAAAAAAAGCAGCAGTATGGGAGACTTTTCTTGCCACTAAATCGAGGGATTCCTCCAGCAGTCAGATGATGATGGCTGTAAACGCTCATCCCTATTCCCAGTCTTGACATATGGATGCGCCGAGTAATGGGCAGTGACTCAACCAACAAAAGCCCAGGTCCCAAAATACCTCAAGATATGAGGTATCTGAGGAAGGTGGTGAAGGTAACAAAGATGTGAATGATCCGTCAACCAGAGATATGTCAACGGCCCTTAAATCTAACCCCCTGCACCTCGCCCCAAATCGAAACAGTCCCAACTAATTTGGTTTTCTGCCATGTCTGCAGAATGGAAGAAGATCGCCTACCCGACCAAGCCTATGGGAAAGATAAGAGCCTGGGATCCCAGACCTCCATGACGACCCGAGTCCGCTGGGAGGACAACATTAGACAATCTTTGAGGACGAGGACAAGGAATGGATACCTGGCCAGGAAGATGCACCAGGCCGATATGGTTAGCTCTTGCGCTCTCTCTTCAAATCCTTACACCCTCATCGGTAGTCGGGAAATAGAACTAAGTAAAGCTATATAATCACTCATCATCAATCAGTTTACATATCACACTTCCATGTCATATCAGCAAAGAACGCAATAACATGTATATAAAAATAACATGATCTATAACTTGTATCCCACAAGCAGCCCTTGAGTAAACTCATTTCCAGTTGTGTTAGGAGCGTTACTTTTACTTTACTTAATATTCCCCTGGAAAACAATTACATCTAGGATATGTTGTAGAGAGGGAGGACAACGATGGAGCGTACTTATATTAATCTGGGAGCCTTCTTACACAGTCTGATTGTAAACTATAGACAACCATACGACTCCATGTCTCAGATTTCTGAGAAAGGCGTAGTGCATTTTAAGCATATCAGTACTCTTATATGGCAGCACTATTACTTTGTATCACCGTGAAACATACTCGTATTATCTACTTTTCAATCTACACAAATAATAATCCCCTCTCGCTTCACACTAGAACAATATCCAAACCTCATACAGTTCCACTGGAGCACTATTACGAGAACAAGAAATCGCAACACAAAATACACACAAGAGACTCCCTCAGCAACATCTACATGATTAGATCAAAAGATATACAACGATACCAGACAAATAGGCGCAGCTACGTGGCTTTAGAAGGGACCTCACAAGATATAACACCCAACACACAAGAATGCTGGATTTCGAAACTTACATTCCAGGAACCCTGTATATCAGTACAGAAATGTTCAACCATACTATACAAGATAATTTTATGCATTTACAAAGATAACATTATCTGAGACCTGACCGCACTCAATATACTAAACGGAGACTGAGCATGGACACTAAACAGATTGCTCGGGTAAATGCCAATGACTAACAGACCATTATCACCGAAACCAGACGGCTCACGGCCATAACTTTTACCATCACTTATTTCCTACCTTTACGGCCCTACTTTTGTGACCAATATTCGCCTGTGTAGAATAATCCCCCCAGAACTCGTCAACCCCAACCTAAAAATGTCATTTACACACTTCTACTACCAAAACCAAACTCCGACAAATACCCATTCCTTAAAAATACTAGACCGATATTGCTACGTAACGTTGATTTCCCTAAGATTTCTAACAATATGATTATAACAACTAAAAACCCTTCAGGGCCACTCTCTCATACACGAAGACCAGCCAGCTGTAACGTCGATAACAGAAGCATCATCAACCCAAATTTAGTAAGAGACTTAATCACCTACACACACCTCGAAGTATTTGTATAGTCTTCGGTTTTTCTTTGCCAAGAGAAACCTTTTGATCAGAATTATCACACCTCATACCTCCAAATAAATCTTCTTGACAGGAGAATATCACACTCCTACTCACAAAAACCATGTGACAGTATAGATCACCACTCATTAACCCTTACAAAACATTTGACAGAATAGAAACTTCATACCTTCATATAAATCATTTCTACATTGGAATCATAGGTGAACACTTCAGCAATGGATTAATTTTGCCACACTGAATCCTGAGAGCAAGTGTTAGCACAATCACACATTTACAACCTTCAGGCTAAACAAGATCTATAAGGCAGGGATGCCCTCTCTCTTCTTTTACTGTATGTTCTTGCACAAGAACCACTATCCAGTAGAACATTATGAAAAGACAGCTCTATTATCGGGCACTCTTCCAAACATTAAGGATTTCGGAGAACGAAAAGCTTCGCTCGGCCCTTCAGCTTGACGGACACCCATCTTTTTCCCACCAAAACGAAAAGTCTATAGAATTGATCCTAAAACACTCACAGGACTAGCGCAAAGGAGCGTAGCGGAGCATAAAGTAAATGTTTAAAAATACTAACAATAATGGGCATAGTCAAATTGGAAAGAACAAATGCAGAACTTTCCTTTGGGCTAACACCCAAACAAAAACTGCACTTAAATATCTATGGCATAACCTTCCTCTCACCTCCTAATCACACACACCAGAGACTACATCGGAATAAGCTAACATCCAAAATACGTGAATTGCTGCTACCGATACAATTACAAAGCACATCAACGATTATTAGGTAGGCAAGTGTTAATTTTTATATACCTATAACACTTTTTCCGTACTTACTTTCTTACCTGTCACAGTGTTTGATCCACACTTCACCCCCCCCAAGCCCCCCATCCAAATTTTTCATTCTTTTCGTTTTTGACAATACATCAAGATCTAAACCTTTACAGGTATCGAGTAGTATTATTATTCTCGCTCAAATTTTCAAAAATACTTCAAATTCAAAGCGCCCAAGTTCGTCTTCCCAACTTTCTCAAACCCTTTTCAACCGTTGTTTAAAATTGATGATGAATTTGTTTTTGCTTACAAATTTTCACAACAACAAAAATTTACAAAAATCTTCAATCAAAAATCACAAAAACAAAAAAACATCCAAAACTCAAAAACACCAACAATTCCATTTCAATCAAAATTTTCAAATTTCAATCTATCCCCCCCCCCCCAAAATCACCCACCAAACAAAAAACAAAAAAAAAAAAAACACCTTTAACCATTTCAAAATCCCAAAAACAAAATTTCATAAAAAAACACCCCATGTTTCATAAAAAAAAACCACCAAAATTTCAAAAAACAAACAAATAATAATCTCAAAATTATCCCATCAAACACCAGAAACCCAAATCCAGGCACAAGACCCTAATGGCAATAAACCCACATTACACAAAAACACAATTTACCCACTAAACAACATACCCAAAAAATTCTCAAACCAAAACAAGAATACTTATACCTTTCAAAAAAACAAAAACCTCCAACGCCAACATATCTCACACACAAACAAATTACAAATTCCCTCCTAATACCCCAATCAAATTACCAAACAACAAACCTCAATACACCAGATCAAGCTCAACAACTCAATCAACACAACACCAATTTCAACACCAATTTTTTTTACACAACCCACAAAATATAATAGATATCCCACCACCACCATCTCTCATCATACACCTTACACAATCCTACCCCAAACATCAAACATCTTTCATGTTACTTCCCCCCCCACGATCTCCAACAACATTTCCAATTAGTGGTGGCATTGGGCAACTCCCCACACCAAACTGTTCACATATGCATTGGGGTTCTGGGGTTGAGTTCCAGAAAACCATGTTTTGGTGGGATAATCCCAAACCACAACTCGTATTACCCCCCCCTCGGGGTCCCATTCAACATCTCTCTATGGACTTCCTCTCATTCAGGGTACCACTCTATCCTGGGCAACCATATACACACTATCCAAAACCCACCCATCCCCTTAACCATGGTACCACCTTCCCCTACCCCACTGTTCATACCATATTTAACATTCACTTTTTGTACCCCAACCACCACTCAAATGTCCAGATCTTAATCCATCCCAAAGTTTACTGCACGCAAATAAGTTGATTTTGTCAGTGGTAAGATAAAAAACTTTAAACCCCCAATACCACTACTCAAAGCAAACAGTGCTCCTAGGAGGCCATCCCAACTAAGGTTGTCATCCCCCTACAAATCATAGGAAGAATAACAAATTCAGTTTTATACCCAACCTCCCACTTTCAATACCTCCATATCCAAACTATACATCTATATTACTATATACCCCTTCACCCCATAACTTATTTGTTATTAGCTTGCAATCTGTGGTGGTACTCTAAAATGGGTATCCTTTGAAGGGTTACTCTATACTTTTATTGGCGAACACCTCCTAAATACACTTCTCACATATCAAATCGGCACTACCTCTGGCCTCCTAATAAAATCCATACATTTCATCTATCGGACATTACCTCCCTATGGGACGTTGGGTCAATTTAATGTGACCCCTTCCACTCTGGGTGCATTAACTCTCACCCTGTGGGTATGGAGTTTTATCTCGCCATTGTCCTCCACTGGTGTACACATGTTCACATTCCCGGACGCCCTGGTGATTATTTCCATTATTAACACAAATTTACCTTATATCGACCTTTTTAATCCCTCCCTAAATCCTAACATGGGGGTCTTTGTTAGTAATAAATCGAACGGCTCTGTCCCACCATCATACACTAATCACTGTACCCATTTTCTAATCAACTTCAAAAATTAATACAAACTAATACATCCTGCATCACACACCCAACTTTATTCCGTAGTGGAGGGTGTAGTCCCCCTCAACATACACTAGGGATCTCCCACTATTTGCTACTTATACACACCCTCAATATATCATCAATAAATATTCCTCACATCACCCCTTCCACCAAGCAATTTCCTTTACATCCCTCTTCAACCATCTTGTCACTGTAAAAACTTTCCCCCCCTTACATTCCTTAGTATCACAAATCAACATAAATGTAGTTGTCTATCATCATTATCCAACAATACATTCCACCTCCATAACATGACTCCCTCTCATACTGAGTACAACACTTTACCCAACAACACTACTCATTTCACCAACAAACAACATACAGACCTCCTATTTATCCATTGCCCAAATTCCAACTCAATCAAATTAATGTCAACCCAAATACCCTTCAAACATTTTCCTCATACCCCCCCCATTTACATACAATGCCCCCTGATTCACCTAACCTACAATATTAGGGTCAAATGTAATTTCCTAAAGGATTGGCAGGGTATGAATAATAAACTTTTGGCAATATCCATAAACTTTACCGGGGGAGGTGTATAGCCGAGGGGTATTCCCAATGTAACCCCTTGTGGGGACCCCTGATCCGTGTGTGTGGGGGGCAGGTATTTTCTTTTATGGTTGATAAATGTGTGGTAATAGCTTCGTTAATATGTAGGAGGGGACAGGGTTGTTGGAATCCCTTATTTATGGGTGGTAGTATGCGGGTGGGGTGTGTGTGGTAGGTGTACATTACCATCTTCATATAATAACAATCTCCTTAAAACAATTTTTCATGGGTATAAAGTTGTATCACATAATAAATGCAATAATACCATTTCTGAGGTGTTCGCAAAATAATCAATCTTAATTAAAAATAATTTTTAAACATTTGATAGCGTGGGCATGAATATTTGATTGGAGTCATTTATATTATATTTTTCCTAATTTAATGACGAAAAAATAATTGATGGAGATAAATACCATAACAACTTGCGAAACTAGGACAAAAATATTCATTAAAATTAATTCAATTAACATACATACATATTCTAAATCAAATACCCTAAATCATTCTTATATCAATAACTACCATCAAAATTACAATTTAGATGTGCATTACAATGCACCACGCTTCAGTCATAAATAATTTGCTACTTTACATATTACAAAAATTACAACATCATAAATACTATTTATTCTACTTCCAATATTACTTAGAATGAAAGTTAACCCCCAAAATATTCTAAAACCTACTCAGATACAACAATCAATCTATTAATAAACATAAATCAAAATATAATTAAAATAAGAAAATAAAAGCGTATTAAATAAAAAAAATATCATACTTCAATAAAAAATAAAATATAATCATACCAATATCCATGCATTCAACTTCCCTTTCTAATATAATTTTACCTAAATTCCATATAAATTCACTCATAATATTCATTGAAGTAATAACCTTCTAATACAAATCAATAATAATATCTTCTATCAATACAACGCATATTAAAGTCAATCTAATAATATCCCATATAAATGTCACCTTATTTACTATTCCACTGCTAAAACTTTCACCTTGTCTAGAAATCATCTTATCCAAAAAAACTAATGATCACTAAAATACTTCTAATCTTTAAACAAATTTATTATCGTCGATTAATATCTTTCCATAATATATCTCTTTAAAAACTTATTCCTACTTAATAAAATTAAATTAAAAACATTGCTAAATCTTCCCTTGTTACTTATTTACTCTAATAAAGATACCATATACCTCATATTCTAATACATATATACTGTAGATTATATATACGTAACGATCATATAACTTAATATAAAACATCATATCTCGATATCAATCTTAATAACAAAACCTCATCCATAACATTACCAACAAAATATTCCTCTAAATAATAATAAAAACAACACCTTGCGAAATCAAGCAGTAAACAACAAATAAATAAATATAAAGTTTAATGGGGATTATATATGAAATAATCATAAAATTCTACATGGCAGAAATAGGCAATACTATGGCGCGTAGATATGGGTGACTTAACTTAAATCAGTGGTGATCTTGATTTTGAGAGGGGAGAGTAGGGATATTATAACATCAATTTCATATACATATAGGGATAAACCTACTAAATTAAAATAAATAATTTAAATATACGGATTATTATGGGGGGTACTGCAAGTGAAGTGGGCGATAAGTTCATATATCATCATTTCAAGGTGGTCATAGTTATCAGCCGTTTAACATCATATAAATAAACGATTCGCACCGTAATTAATTAATTAATGATCATACTAACTCATCTAATTCAAATTATAATTTTTTGATGGATTAACACCCTTTCTTACAATAATTAAATAGATATTGTAAAATGTGCATCTTAATATCCAATCCCTATTGTAACGATACTAATTCTAAACATCCATTCCCCCCATATCACCCAAACCTATATTTAATTCTTAAGATATAATACATATAGTGTAATTATCTTACACAAAATAATTATTAAATACCCCCTCACCAAGGATACATAGTATGGAGATCACACATTAGGTTCAATATAAATAAGATTATACCTATGACCTACCGTTCTAAACATAAATCATTAACCATTCGAG
This sequence comes from Oreohelix idahoensis, assembly GCA_024509875.1. Lineage (NCBI taxonomy): Eukaryota > Metazoa > Mollusca > Gastropoda > Stylommatophora > Oreohelicidae > Oreohelix > Oreohelix idahoensis. The sequence continues at coordinate 12,515 of JAMPIV010015854.1, forward strand.
ACCTAGCAAACAGACCAGGTTCATATATCCTTACATCCTATTTCCCATAAGTAATAAACAACTTTTAACATATCAGTTTACCCTCTATTATTCTGACATTGGATACATCGTGATTAATAAAATCCTGTTATTGGAAACATCCTACACTACGTAAGTACTTGTAGACATAACCACCTACCTCTTGCTATTAATCTCAATACACTCCAACTAATGAGGGATTGGTCATGATTACACATATTGTACTATAATTTGAAAAACACATAATTAATAACTTCCTAAAGCATATACATCCTAACTATCTATTTTTAACTAACAAATTAATATTACCTTTACAACCAAAAATTTCTATAACCCACAAAAATAAATTATCTAAACTAACCTATACCCCATTACCTGTATACCACAAACCTCTATTAATATTTAATCCCACCCAAACAAAATAACAACATCAAAAAACAAACATTAAAACTATTATAAAAGTAATTAATTAATACAACCGAAGGCAAGAATTATCGCACCACCATTTCTGTAAAACTACTTCGTCCTTCAAAGTCAGTTATCTAGTCGCAATCAGAAATTGTGGATAATCTAGCTCGTTATTCTTTGAGCCATTGTGTATAAGTGGGTGTACTTGCCACACTCGTGGATATTGCTTACATTTTGATTGCGCGGTAATGAGAATTTAGCAATTTACGTGATTTAATGTGTTAAGTTTATTCAATTATAATTCTCTGGATTTTATATAGGTGCCAATGTCAGCCGTATTTTAACACGCATAGCTATCTTTTCCAACGTTGGAATGTAGATTTAATGTGCGGCGCTATCACCAGACAAATTATGTTTTAATTGACCTCAATATCATACGTCTAGTGCGACTCGTATAATTTGACGGTTAACATTCGTCAATTCCTACTTCATTATGTGTAAGATATTCATTTTGAGTGACTAGTGTTAATGTCATGTGGCGAATACAAATCAGACGGTATATGTCAAGCGATTATTTGTTGTAAATGAAGTCATATTTAAATCTTTACACTTGCACTCATGTGATGCCGCGGATTTTGTTGTTTTTACCGAGCGGCGATGGCGGAAAGACCCGAATCTCTATCCGCTAACAAAAATACCTCTCGCCCGTACTCTCGTGGACTCGATGCGCGGATAAGTTGGGCTAAGGACGGTGTGTTTAGAATTTCTTTTAGCTGGGGAGAGGGATAAGCGGATACAAGTGAATCCTATCTTACTGTGAGTTAGGACTTGTATATTGTAATGTGGTTAAATGTTAAGTTTCTATTCCTGATTTAGTGATGATCACTACTAGTTGAACAGCTAGCTTGCCAGCAGGTCTCATAGCACCATTAATAATTCATTCTTACTATCGGGTCTTCGATTTTGACCTAGTTTGGTCTCTTTGCTTCAATGTCAGAGAGGAGAACCTAGAAATTTAACAATATAAGATTAAATGCGTAACTGGACTTAACTCAAAATACCCGGATTTTGTGATGTCGTTATTTATCTAATCCCAATGGGGCAAAAATAGAAATTTATTCATAAGTACCAGTTTATTAAGTACCCGTATTATTTTTTTTTTTAGATATATGATTTCTAGTATATGTATATATCGTTACTTGATGTGTTTTATAATAACAAATTTTGTAAACTGAATTTTATAAGCGTAATTTTATTGGGATTCATTTAGTATCTTTAATTTTAATATGTTGGCGGGTTTGATATATATATAAATACCATTGTTCACCGACTTTTCACAATTGATAGAAGTCATTGAATTTCATATATTAGAATATTTTTATTTTTTAATAAATCGTCATTCAATACAAAAATTTGATAACCGGGGGAAACCATTATTAGGATGTTATAATTCTATTTATCATTTTATTCTTATTTTAATTTACTGTATGGAGATTTTACCTTATACTATTAAAAAGAAATATCATACAATGTTAACACTTTGTTCAGTTGTTTAATGATTTTGTATACACTGAAATAAATGCTTTTTACAAACAGTAATTATTCATATTCAGCTACATAATCAGACCTCCGTATTACAGTATTACCCGTTCCACATTAGGAAAAGTATTTATTAAATAGGGATTGACTTTGAGCTTATTTCATTTTAGGCTTAACGTTACACTTTCGATTTATAGCTACTCATGTATCTTACATTATTTCATACAGTTTAAGGATTTACTGTTTTATGCATATCATATTTTTCATTGATTAATTCTAGTAGTATGCTGTATGATTTATACTATGACTCAAAGATTTACAGTGAATAGCATTCATATTAGCTTGATTTAACTGTTTACACTATTTTTTATTAAAGAAATCAGTACAAAGTTTTGCTCGTAGGATAGTATTAAGAAAAAGACTTACTTTGGCTCTATTGAACTTTAAGACAATACATTAGTTCGATAATATGAAACATATGTTAATGCGGTTCTACTACTTCTTTTGGGATTAGTAACTTCATTAAGATTTTATAATGTTAAGAATTCATACTTAGGTTTTGATTTACTTGTAGTTATAATATGACTGACAGAAAATTAGATTATGAAATTCACTGGAACCCGAATAGTATTAATTTAAGTTTATCAGATATTATAAGTTGCTACCAACTATTTTTTATGGTCAAATTATCGATTAAAGTATAATTAAATATTCTCTCAAGATTTGATATTGTCGGGGGTGAGTGTATGTTTTTATTTGGCTAATTATGAAGGTAGGGATATTGAAATGTAATTTAACAAGGATTTTACCATATAAGCGTAGTAGACATAACTTATCGAATATATTAATTAGATCTATTCTGAATCCTTCATACATTGTATCTTATAGAATGTTTATTTTTTTATTGAAAGTTTTGGGTGAGGGGTGTTCTGAGTGTCGTCTGGTATCGCGCGTAAAATTGGGCGTGTGTGGGGGGTGCTATGGGGTTGCGAGTGGGGGGTGGGTGGGGTGTGATGGTGGGGAAGGGGAGAAATATGAAAGGCGCAGTTGTTGGAGTGTCGGTACAAACCCGAGCCAATTTCGTGAAGTTTGGACGGACATGAGCCCCCTAAAACAACACGTACACAGCTCATAAGGTACTGAAACTCTACGCTAAGCCCAAGCCCCCTCTAAATGGGAAAAAAGCGCAACACACAGAAAATTATACAATTATCGTTTGTGTAACTTCATGGGTAATGGGGGGGAAGAAATTGAAGTAAAAATACATTTTAGTTTTGTGTTTCCTCTTGATCTGGTACGCAGAAAGTCGCGATCGCATAGATCCATTTTTACGAATTATTTAAGATGTTTTTCCCAAGATCCCTACTGTTCGCTCGAACAAATAGTGTCAATGTTTTGGTATAAACCCAGAGTGTTAGAAGCTTGGTATTCAAGAATCAAGGACGGAATGAGAATAGAAATCTGTCCTGATATGCGGCTAATTAAGGAGAAAAGAAAATACAATTATAAGTAGGGGTAAAACTATAGTTAAAAGCATGTAATGGACGGAGTGAGAGGTGAGGCGAGGGGGGGAGGTGGGGTGTGGGGACCAGTGGGGGGACCAAGGTATTAAATGTATGTGGACAAACATGGTCCCATGGAGGAGGGAGGCGAGGGAGGGGGACATAACATCGATGGGGTGATCCTCTAAGTAGGTCATGACCAGGGGGGTATGTGGGCGATCGTGAGAGTGTAGATATCGGATATCTCATCGTTTTTAATGATCCGACCGAGTAATATAAGTAAGCATGGCCTCTCTGTTATGAATTCATGGTTTTAATATTAATTGTACAAAAGGTAAATATAGATCCATATTTACATTCCACAGATATTGGTATGAAAATTGCAGAAAATGTAATATTTAAAGTTTACAGATCAGTCACATATGTGGTATATTTTATACCAATCCCTCACAGCCCCACCTCGCGCCATGAATATTAATACAAAATATATAAAATAAACTAACAATTTTGAACCGTCTATTTTCCGAACTTTGTCCTGAGTCATTGTACTGTAGGGGCGGGGCGGTTTTCAAAGGAGTTGGTGTTTGTGAAGGGTATACAGCTTCTTCATCCATCTCCCAGTTTCAATCCGAGTTCTCGACTGTTGGGCTTATATCCCTGACCCGGTCAAAGGATCGGACTGAGATGTCTGATTCTCTGACATGGTTTGAGTACAATCAGTAGTTTCTTGTTATCTGGTATAACTTGGTTGTAAGTATTTGAGGAAATTGCGAGTCGTGCCTTTCTCTTTATTTACATTGCCTGGGTGATGGTAGAACTGGGTTGGGTGTGATCTAAGTAGATTTAGGAGGATAGTTGTGGTGGGTTGTGGGGCATGCTGGGAACTTTGGGATGGGGGTTGACAACCCTGGGTTTGGCGGTTGTAGGATCAGGTGGCGGGTGTGTGGGAGGTGAAATTGGACCATTGATAGTATATATGTTTACAGCCTACAATGTAGGGTAGTATATAGACTTGCATTAATGTGAAATAGCTCTACACTTGGAGCCATGTGTCTGGGATGCACTACAATGAGTGACCCAGTCAATGGAGCTGGGGTGCTGATTGAAGCGACCATACCTTACAATGTGACTTGCCCCACGTGTTTTCCCATCGTCCTTCTACACAAGTATCCCTATAGACGAATACGATGATTGGAACAATTCCTCCAAGAAAGTGCCATACATAACCCATCAGGCACATCACAATTATGTGAAAAGATCTTCTAACTCTCTAATACTATCACATTATCCAACCGTGAAGGGGGGGGAGGGACATCCTAGCACCGGGGGGGGACCACACACAGTTCGTGGGGGGAAGCATCTGAGGAACTATATACACAGATCCTGCTGCTACCCATTTGATGTTAATGAACAGCTATAGTCGGGTATGAAGGACCACCCCAATTTTTATTGTTACAGTCAGATGAGGGTGAACAAGTGCAGATCACCCCCCCAGCACAAACCCAGGATACAGACAACTGATGGTGGTGGTGTACTTGTAAGGATGTCACGGGCATCTACCTACAGGGGGATGTTCCTACACTACACCTGATGACACATGTGAAAGTATTAGTGGGATATTTGAGTAGAGAAATTGGCTGGTTACAGTACCATGAACCTTACATAGACTGGTTGGAAGTGATTTCATCGAATAGAGAGTCTGCAATACTTGAGGTGTCGACCGGGGATTCAATGCACCGACGTGGAGGGGTAGAGTGGGACTTTAGTAGCGAATTAGGACGAGGTATTCCCTATGGTAGAAGAGTTACAGAATTTCAGTGACTTGATTAGTTAAGAACGTTTGGTCCCGACGAAATTATCTTAGGAGATCCTGATCTTGGGTTAAATTGGTTAGGCATTGGTTCCTGGGAGGGTGGAGTGCCAGAAATTTACCCTCGTGATTAGTGGTGTTAGAATGATAACACATCTTTTAAGGTTAATAGATCACACATATAACCATTGAGAGATTGAATTTCCTTCCACGTGCAGAATTGGGTGATAGTGATTTTGTTGATATAAAGGCCTGTTCTATACGATAGATGGTTACTAATTAAAAAATTGATATAGAGATGTTTGTTAATTAAATGACAAGAGAAACCAAAAACCTTGTTTTTAAGATATCTAACAAGTTGTTTAAGAGTGACCATGTGGTATCTAATTCAATATTGACACAAGTTTTGGTATTAACAGGGGTTCAAAAGGATGGGTCCACTTCTTAGGTGTGTGTGGATACGTCATGGATTCAGTGTAAGACTTATTTGGTGGAATAAAAGGCTAGGGTGAAGATAAGTTAATACTGGAGATTGTGTAAAAGATGTCTAGAATTATTCATTAGTGTGGTATTTTGTTTACAATACAGATCCCCCTTATTTAAGGAAATTAGATAGTCTGAGAACAGTTATCTCCTCCACTGGTAGGTCATGAGTCCTGACAAATAATAAATTCAATAAAATCTCTGGCCTTTAATAACCAGAAGATCCACAAGTTGTAACAATTACAATAAGCATAATAGCAACATACATATGGGGTATGCACCAATGCCTCGGTATATGAAGCATATAAGGAGAGATACATGGTTCTATAGTTTGGTGGACGAGGAAATATTGACATTATTTAAGGGACAGGAGTGGAATTTATATTAAATCAGAAATAGTTCATTATATAATAAAATAACAAATTTAAGTATATAGAAATTAGAGTCAGATCAATGAGAGGGAAAGGAAATTTATTAATAGAAAGGGGCAAGAGATGAGTTGAAGCTTCAGACATAGAGGGAAATGCATATTGCTTGTCTAGACAGATGAAAGATTGAGGGCAGTATCCTATTAAGAGGTGTAGATGAGAAAATATTTGGGGTTTCCACTCCACTCTGTTTTCACTGAAAGGGATAAAGACATATTACATGAGGGAATCGATTATGTCATCTGATAGTCAACTGATACGGTAGACTTAACTTCATCTTCTGTTCAAAGTAAATCTTCTATGGAAATTGTGCGAGTATTGCAGCGGAGATCTTAATTTATCTGTAAGTCAAAGATATGAGTCAAGGGGATATCCTGTTATGATGATGGACGGTTTAGGGGGAAATGTTAACGATTTCTCAAAAAGCATGTTGAATAAGGATGATCACAGCCATGAGAGAGTTAAAACATAAACCATTGGATCAGAAGAATTTGGGTTTGTGAGTCTGGGATTATAAGATAGTGGTGATCTTTGAAGGTGGGTGGGGGGGTGGGGGGGGGGGGGGGGTGGGGGGGGGGGGGGGGGTGGGGGGTGGGGGGGTGTGGGGGGGGGGGGGTGGGGGCGGGGTGTGGGTGGTGGGGGGGGGGGAGGGTGGGGGGGGGTGGAGGGGGTGTGGCGGGGGGGGGGGGGGGGGGGGGTGTGGGGGAGGGGGGGGGGGGGTGTGGGGGGGGGGGGGGGGGGGGCGGGTGGGGGGGGGGGGGGGGGCGTGTGGGGGGGGGGGGGCGGGGGGGGGGGGGGGGGGGGGGGGGGGGGGTGGGGTGGTTTGGGGGGGTGGGACATGGTGTTGGGGGGGGTGGGGGGTGGGGGGTGGGGGGGCCCGGGGGGGGGGTGGGGGGGGTGGGGGGGGGTGGGAGGGGGGGATGTGGGGGGGGTGGGGGTGGGGTGTGGGGGGGGGTGGGTTTGGGGGGGTGGCGGTGGTGGTGGATGGGGGGGGGGGGGGGGGGGGGTGGGGGGGGGGGGGGGGTGGGGGGGGGGGGGGGGGGGTGTTGGGGGTTGGGGGTGGGGGGGGTGGGGGGGGAGGGGGGTTTGGGGGGGGGGGTGGGGGGGGGGGGGGGGGGGGGGGGGGGGGTGGGGTGGGGGGGGGTGGGGGGGGGGGGGGGGGGGTGGGTTGGGGTGGGGGGGGGGGGGGGGGTTGTTAGGTTGGTGGGGGGGGGTGGGTGTGGGGGTTTGGTGTGTGTGGGTGGGTGGGGTGGGGGGTTTCGACCTCTTGTGGTTCGAGCAGGACAATCTGTGGGTCTTGCCCCCATGAATCAGTGTAGTGGACTTTTATTGATGGTCCTGTATTGTCGCTACCAGTTATTAGCATGTGGGCAACCCACTATTGCTATTGGTTATTTTTTTGGTTAGATGTTTTTTTTTTTTTTTTTTTGTAATACTAAATAAGAAAGGTTGCCCTCGGCATAGTCCAAAACGTTGTGTAGAAAATGATGTGGGATTGCCTTTAATCTCAGAGTCTTAGGTATCTCCATAAAGCGGCATTATACTCATACATCCAGTCTACGTTTTATGCGTCTTGTCGGCAGTTTGAGAATTTTGTGCGATGTTATGGATGAGACAATTCATAAAAAATTCCATCCAGAAATTCTCTACGAATGTTTTTGTTTTGATGATTCTGGCGCTAAAATATGGTTTTCAGGGGGTTGTATTATGGGAATTTTGGATGAAGTACTGGGGGGTACTTACTTATTTTTTTGGAAGTGTTGCGACAAGTCATAGTAGGGTGGAGTGTGTTTCTTCAACAATGGGTATGTATTAACATATGACTCTGGGGAGTCAGGTGGACAAACCGTCATGTATGGGTGTAAGTAATAGGAGTGGAGGCGCAGGAGGATGTTTAAGGGTATTATGGATTATTATTATAGAACTGGAGTTTTTTAAATGTAAGTGACGCACATAGTGTACCTACCTTCGAATGGGTAGGCTCACCAGAGAGAGTATAAGACGGGATATTGGGGTTTATGTAAATGTGTATGACATATACAATAATTGCCCTCACCCAAAGGTCGGAAATTGCAGTCGTAGGTGGTCACTGGTTGAACTCACATAAGTTTAGGAACGAACACACACGGAGCAAAATGGTGTAGCTTTAAAAGTGTAGACTGACGGGAATGGTGTGATATTGAAATGTAAGGATGCCATGTATATGCTTCAAGATATTGTGTGTAAAATGTATTGTTGGGGAGTTCCTGTAATGATGAAGTTGAACAGCACTTCTGCTCATGGAGTTTATAGTTGGGTCTATTGTGATATACGTCTATTCCTGGGTTGGATAATGCATAGGACCAATGGTGTGATCCTACAACTAAGTTTAGATGAATCTAGTATTTTAGGTTTTGGTTTGGGGTGGGATGTTACAATCCCACGTGTTATTCCTATCCATATTGTGTTAGGCCACTAAAGGGTGTGTTTCGGTAGTGGTGGGATACATTATTACGTGATAATAGGCTATGAAGAGAAAAATACTTCACTAAGGTCATATGAACATTAGAGTTAGACAGCTAGGAACGAGGATTATATTACGGGACAAGAAATGAGTGGGTGGTGTAGAGAAAAGGTCGATAGGAAGGATCCGAAAAGGATTTTGTACGTGAAGCAATATGGGTGATAGGAAATGGGGTGTGCATGTTGGGTGAGTAGTTAGGTCAGTTGAAAAAAAAAAAAAAAAAAAAAAAAAAAAAAATGATGTGGGAGAGCCGATTAATGTGGGACTAGAAGGGGGGAAAGGAGAAGGAAATTCCATCAAAAATGTAGGAGGTGAAAATGAGGTTGGGTGAGATTGAATTTGAAAATGAGGATATTTAATTTTGTGATTTGTTTGTTAGGGCGCACATGTAGATGGGGTTGGGGGTGGTAAAAGCGTTGGATAGTCAATGTCTGGCAGACACGTGAATGAGAGAGTGAGGGGAATATGGAAGGAGGAGGGTAGACGAAAGTATAGGTAAAATGATATCAGTCACGCCTTATTTGATTGTGGAAGATGAATGGTGTTTTTTTGGGGGTGGGGGTAATAAAGAATTTTTATATATGGTGTATGGGTTGTTGTTTGGAAGTATTTTGAATGGAGTAAAGATTGTGTTATAGTTTTGTAGTGGGGAGATAAAAATATTGTTTATTATTATAAGGGAAACAATTTAGGATTATGAAAAATAGGCATATCATCTCACTGAATAAAAGATGTTCATATTTTTGTTACTTGTGTGAAAAAAGTTTATTTTATAAGACGCACATTGTATTTGTCATAAACTATTTTCGTTTCAGAGTACTAGACTTTGAATTATATTGTCCTTTACATCGTTGTCAAAGATTCTTATAAAGCATTTTCACTTGATGAACACTTTAAAGTAGTGACGCACTTATAATCTTGTTCTACCACTCTCTTGATGTAATTTTACTCCTAACCATGACTTGACCATTATCCAGTCGTAAGATGTGAGCTCTAACTCAAAATCGTTGTTTTTTCATTTCATAGACACTTAATCAAGTAGTTAGCTATCTTACATTGATTTTCTGATGTTATTTTGGATTTATCTAATTCAATTTTGTTACATTATTATTAAAATATTATTCAAGTATATGGAGAGAGACGCTCCTTAGTTTCTAGAAACTTCTAGTTCGAGCTTTCGTATTAGTCTCGAGGTTCTATCTAATTTTGACTCTCGTATTGCAGAGAATGATGAGGGATATGGGGCCCCTCCAAATTTATTAACTAGCCTAGATTTGCCTTCGGAGTATATCTGTACATCGCGGGCTTTGCCGGGAGGTAATGATCCACGGCAAGTAGACTGTCAAAGATAGTGTTTTGTATTTTTGAAAAAAGTTCAGCTCTCTATCATTTAGTATTTAATCAGGACTGTCAAACGTTTAAAACAAAAAAACATGACAGCAAAGAGTATTTGGTGGCTCCTTTAATATGATACAAAAAAAGAATATCTCTGAAACTGACAAGTATTGGTTTGACGGGTTACTTGCGAAGAAAGTCCGAGTAGTAATCTTTGACTTTTGACCCTTCTATATTATCAATCGTTATTTTCTTTGTGGGTTCTTTGTGGAGCATAAAGAAACCAGCAGCTTGCAGGAAGCCTGCACCAAAACAGTCACGTGACTCTTGTGTAATCTTGTCTTGTTTCTAGTTGCGTAATTAGTTTGACATGATGATATTGTCAGCCTCTGTCCATGTACCACCTCCATATCGTAGTCACCTTGTACACAATTGTTGACCATAAACGTTCACTCAAGTACAAAGGTTCCTTTTTGAATAGCTGTTTCTGTAGTTTTATCGAAAAGCCAGTGTTAATATTTCTTACAGTTACTTACTTAGTCGTTCCTTCTTCTACCGTGAGGTGTACGTAGTTGTTTGGAAAGAGAGAGTCGTCCAGGACTACTTACCTGATCGGCTGTTCATTTCACCTTCCAGGGCCTGGTTCATTATACTCCTCGGTCCTTCCAAAGATTATACTAATGTTGTCCCTCCAGCGGGACTGGATCTGGATCGTTCCCTTGGGGTCTGGATCCCTATGGATTAGATTTGTTTGCCCATTGTCTTGTCGTGGGAGCCGAGCTTCTCCCCTTCTGCAGACATGGCCCAAACACATGCGCTTAAGGGGCCCCACCCCCCCTTCTCAACCCCACCCCCCCCCACCCCGGGGTTGGGACTGATCTACTTGGGTCTGCAGGGGGTAGGATTTTATTGGCTTTGACGTATCGTGTGTTGATTACTGTTGCGGAAAAAAAAAAAACTACCCCATGTCTCTTCCTTGTTACTTCAATGTAACCTTTCCTCATATCTGTGTACTCATTTCTGGCGGTTTGGATGACTGGCTTTTGTGGGTTGTAGTCATTGCCCCATGACTACTCGCTATCCATATGTCATGAATGGGACATAGGTGTAACGGTTTATTACCTGCCATCTTGTTTTATAACCAACCTCTCTATTTGATGAGGAAATCTCATTTTGACCTGAAAAAGTCTCAGCTGATGCTTTTCGAGTGGGCCACTCTTCTTTGATGCTCTCGTTCGGTCTATAATAGCTTTTGAGGTATTTAAAGTGGTCGACACTGCTTCACAGGAACCTGTTCTCCCTGCTTAAATATGATGTCTTCCTTTCTTCTGTGGTGATATCACCATGGATTTTGTTTTAGAGCTGCTTATGACCATCCCTCTCTTCTCCAGCTCTTCCTTCCAGACTTGCAGGTTGGATTGGAGATGTGCCTCTGATTTAGCAATCAGGGCAACATCATTTAGCAAATGGGGCCTTCTCTGGAAAAATACAGACCTTTTTAATCTTCCTAGTACCCTACCACTGCATACTTTCTTTGACTCCTCAATCCTTACATGCGTTGATTGACATCGTCCATGAGAAAGTATGAAATAATAAGGTCGACAGATATTCACATGGTCTGTTCACACCAGTGTTGGTCCCTGAACTCTTATGACTTTATGATTTGCCGTCCCTCCACATAATTTTCTGCAACGACTGTTTATAAGCTCTGTATAGCAATGAATCAGAAGGGCTTGGAATGTTCTTTTCTTGCCAAAAACAGTCCCAAAGTTTGCTCCAAGGGACCCTGTCAGACGCCTTTTCCAGATCTATGAAACAAAGATGGATCTCACTCTTATACTCAAGGGCCTTTTCCCTCAGCTGTCTGAGTGTGAAGATTAGGTCTTGAGTACTTCGGTTTGCTCGGAATCCGCACTGGACCTCATCCAATTGTGACTCAGCTAGGCGTCGGAGTCTCTGCTCTAGGATTCTAGAGTAGATTTTACCAGGGACACTGAGAAGGGATATGCCTCTATGGTTTCCACACTGTCGATTGTCACCCTTTTTTGAAAATTGGTGTTATGATGGCAATCTCCCAATCCTTTGGTATGGTCTTGTTGCACCATGCTGCCTGTAGGACCTTTAAGAGTAATAGGTCGCCTGATGATCCCATGTACTTAACCATTTCTGATGTTATACCATCATGCCCTGCTGCTTTGCCCATCTTGATTTTCTCCAGTGCTGCCTTAAGTTCTTCCATCTTTATGTCATCTTCATCTCCATTGGTTTCCTCTTCTGTGCTAGTGGTTATCATTTCTGATGCTTCACCATGCTAGTGTTGATGTTATAGGTTCAGATCACTGCCCTAATCAGTGGTCAGCATGTGTGAACAGACAATGTAAACACTCTGCTGTAAACAAGTGATGAAATGCACTGTTAGACAAGACGTACAGATGGTTGATGGTTTCTAACTCTGTTGACACACTGTACTCCAACAGCAGTAAAACGAACTTCAAAGTTTTATTTACATAAAATAGCATCCGCTTCTCTCTTCTGCGAATTTGTTTCATCGATTTTACACATTTCAATTTGATATAATTTCCATTCGTACCTTCTCTCAATTCAGCGAACATCCGAAAATCATATTCTTGTACATATCTGTCAATGAACTGCTCTCGTCAAATTTCTCCACTGCTATGTAACATGAGTGATCTTCTAAGAAAGTTAGTTTATCTTCATAACTTTTCACTTAGTGACCTTCTGGTGTATCTTGCTAGAAGACTGGCCTACACTGCCAGAGATGTTGATTTTCGACCAGTTTAAATGATCACTACGTCTGTCTCGGTTTTATCTAACAAAATCAATCTTCAATATAAAACTGCAATCATACCTGCTGTCTTGAAAAACACAAAACCTTGACAACTTGATAATATAACTCTTGTTATGGCGTGTCTGTAACCACAGTAGCCAACCACATAAAAATGGCTTGATTTCCAGAAATATGAATATCAAGAACCTCACTCACTAATGAACTTCCAAACTACCATCTCTCTAGCACACACTTGCTAACTTACGCTCAGCGCGTTCTAAATCAGACTGACTAATTTCCCGTTCTAACATTTCCCAGTCGCTCCTAAAATGTCTTCATCCTACCACAACTTTCTCGTGCGTATTTTTTTTTTCTTTGCTCAGTCACAAAAACTTACAAGGGACGTAATTCCAAGTTATCTTCCTTTGATGATTATACTCCAAACCATACACTTCTCTTCAATTCTTATTACAAAAGCGTTACACGCAAATTTGTCCCACCACAATTTTGGACTCACTTAATATGCTTAGCTCTAAACATAACTACTACATCTTCCAAGTGGAACCCAAGGAGTTTCCTCCCTTTGCTCAAAACATTCCTCTATACATATCACTTCCCTTCAACAAAGTCGAACCGTCTTTTAACAACTCCATTTTTTTTTTAATGTAAAACTTTTGACTCGTTTTGGCGAGGCGCGTCCCGTTCAACCTAGTCGGTTATATTAGGGCGCATGTACAAATATAAAAAACCTTTAGGTCTGGGTGATTAAAACAACTCCATTCATTTTTTTACTTTTCAAACCATTTATCTACACTCACTGACTTTTCTAAAACCAAACCATTTATCTACACTCACTGACTTTTCTACACTCACTGACTTTTCTAAAACCAAACCACCGTTCACAATATTGATTATATTCTAGGTCATTTAGTGGACAATTTATTTAACTATTTGATGGGGAGCCGCGCTGGTGTAATGGCTTCGGCGTTGTACTGGCGACCAGGTGTACATAATTCAAACCCGGGCGTCGGCGTTTGAAGGAATATTTACGACCGGAGATTTGACTGAATAACCTGAACGGCTCCTGTGATAAACCCTCTGTGGATGGGAAGGAGCGAAGCTCCTGACCGGGTTGGAAGGAAAGTCCTCAGGTTCCCCAGCCTCGCAATGACATGTCATTGGGCCGAAGGGCTAAAAGCCCAAGTGCCGCTGGTTAAGGAAAAAAACAACTATATGATGATGATCAGAGAAAAATTGAACGAATAAATTTGTCACTAAGAAAATATTATTTGGTACGTAACAACATTTGTAGCAAAGAATTGTCTTGTTTATGTTTATCAGAATACATTCTTTGGCGCACGGTAAAAACGAATTAGTTATACCCTTGTTTCTTTGTCTTGTCAACCAACAGTTTAATTCTTGATACAGGTTCTGTATTATCATATTTAGAATCCAGTTTTTTTTTCCTTCGGATTAGATTAAGAACTCGTTCTCTCTTCATTCCGCAACTTTGTTTCTCACTAACACTACTACTTTTTGGAATATTCAGTTGAATGAATTACAGTATGTCCCAAAGGTCTGAATTCATAGAGAATTCGGCAAAAACTTCTCTTTGTGAGTATCACTGTCTTGTGTACATGAGAACAATCTTTGTGCGTTCATGTGCTGCTAATGTCGAATCCATATTGGCACTGAAAAAAGCATATTATGTAAGTTAGTAGTGAGAAAAAATGTATACAAGACAAACTGCCTATATTTCCAGACGTTTCACCCACCCCATAATTATTGACCAAATATTCTGCGTAACCCTGTGAAATGTTTCTAGTATCCCCATGTGGTAGGCGTACCCCAGGCTAGGAACCCCTGCTCTACATGTCCTGAAAATCCTATATTTCCGTTACGTAAGTCAATGTTGTCGGCGTCTGTGGCCTAATGGATATGAACGCAGTTTCATAATCCAGATATACCAGGTTCGAAACCTGCTGCAGGCGGTTTGGTAGCAAATCGCTTTGTGTGGATTTTTAACAATGGTATAAGCGCCGTACCGTTCAGAAAGCAATGGCAAACTACTGAATGTAAAAAATTGCCTAGAAAAATCACAAACAGCCAATAAAAGCTGGGGTTGATTGCCACGTCCTGTAAAGGATAAGCAACTAACTTTTTAAGTCAATGTTATTAGTTTTGACGTCAATTTATTATATTAACTGTGACTTTCTGGCGTGGAGTTTGACCATTCTTCCAGTTCCAGAGAAGCACACAATCTGCATGTATTCAGCACTGTCACCGTCATAAATATGAGGTAATGTCTAAATCATGTAAGTCGAGAATTTATAATGTTTAGTACATTCTAGAACACATAAGCTGAGAATCAGTTTACAAATGTCAAAACACCACACAATTTTTGAAACAATCAATGTGGTTGCTGCGAGTTATAAATGTCGTGGTATTATGAGGTCCCTCCTATAAACTTATGAAGAACACAGAAATAAAAAAAAAATTATTTTACAGCCAAAAATAAGCCAGCATAAGTTGGTGTTGTAACTGTAACGACTTAAACGTCTTATATCTACAAGTGCGCTGGTCGTTGTCACGTTTGTCTGGGATATTCTGTGAAACTGTTTGTTTCATAAATTGAGTTACATCACTTGTTAGCGCTAGTGACACTTATTTTGTGTGATGATGATGTATTAATTCCAAATGTTTAAACATTAGCATTGTGAGATTGCAGAGCAGATAAGATTTGACAGCTCCTAGATGAGCATCATGGGAAGACTTTTTAAAATTGTTTTATAAAGGACAAAGTTCATCAAAGTATTATATTTAAATAAAAACAGTAATAGCTAAACGTTTATAGATGTTTGCAAATACTTAACCTTGTGTGTGAGTATTGATCATCATTGACTTAGTGGTTCATAGAACCCTCACTGTAGTTAGAGACGTTTGTAAATACTTGACCTTGTGTGTGAGTATTGATCATCATTGACTTAGTGGTTCATGGAACCCTCACTGTAGTTAGAGATGTTTGTAAATACTTGACCTTGTGTGTGAGTATTGATCATCATTGACTTAGTGGTTCATGTAACCCTCACTGTAGTTAGAGATGTTTGTAAATACTTGACCTTGACCTTGTGTGTGAGTATTTTATTATCACTGACTTAATAATAGTTGCCTAGTGCTCAGTGCTCCGATCTCCTCCCTTCCTACATACACACATTGGGATTCTCGCTGGTGCTACGGAGTTTGTGCACTGTGCTGAGATCATCTTTGTGTGATCTAAGGGAGGAGATCGGAGCACTGGTCGTCCATGTGCAATGAAGATATTCCTTAAAATCAAACCAAAACCAAACCAAATTCTTGATATGATCTACACGTCTGCTATGTGAGTGATTGTTGCTTGTATAAAAACTTATCACAACTAGCCTCACATCTGCTATGTGAGTGATTGTTGCTTGTATAAAAACTTATCACAACTAGCCCCACATCTGCTATGTGAGTGATTGTTGCTTGTATAAAAACTTATCACAACTAGCCCCACATCTGCTATGTGAGTGATTGTTGCTTGTATAAAAACTTATCACAACTAGCCTCACATCTGCTATGTGAGTGATTGTTGCTTGTATAAAAACTTATCACAACTAGCCCCACATCTGCTATGTGAGTGATTGTTGCTTGTATAAAAACTTATCACAACTAGCCCTACATCTGCTATGTGAGTGATTGTTGCTTGTATAAAAACTTATCACAACTAGCCCCACATCTGATATGTGAGTGATTGTTGCTTGTATAAAGACTTATCACAACTAGCCCCACATCTGCTATGTGAGTGATTGTTGCTTGTATAAAAACTTATCACAACTAGCCCCACATCTGATATGTGAGTGATTGTTGCTTGTATAAAAACTTATCACAACTAGCCCCACATCTGCTATGTGAGTGATTGTTGCTTGTATAAAAACTTATCACAACTAGCCCCACATCTGATATGTGAGTGATTGTTGCTTGTATAAAAACTTATATCAACATGCCCCACATCTGCTATGTGAGTGATTGTTGCTTGTTTAAAAACTTATATCAACAAGCCCCACATCTGCTATGTGAGTGATTGTTGCTTGTATAAAAACTTATCACAACAAGCCCTACAGCGAAAAGATGATAACATTTATCCCGGTAATTGTTTTATCTATTACAAAGATAAAGCCAGTCCCATGTCAGAGATTGCAATAGGGAAATGAAGTGTTAGAAGCTTCACCATGAAAGGTTAAGCTTTTATGAAATTAGAACCGGGTCCCTTCCCCGATGCTTTTTCCGTCCCTAGCTCTGGAGCACAGTCGAGTGTCCATTTACAGCTGGGTAAACATGAATGTGCTACCGTCATGATTAAGCCCCAAATCCAGGTAGTTGTGCCACAGAGGAAAGCGCTCTGACTGCTTGGCCAGTCGAACACTCACTTTATCTATTTGCGTAATATAAATGTTTCATATTTTAGTGCTATTCATCATTATAATTAGGGAAAAAAAACTATCATTGTAGAACACAGTTCTTGGGAAAAGAGATTTGCTGTACCCATTAACTCCTGAAGTTACATAGGCCTAAGTTTACCTATAATCTATAGACTATGTGACATAATAACCATCTCAAGAACTGAAGTCAGAGGACAATAACGGTGATATATGGATAAAATGGAACAAATAAACAGGACTAACATCGCAAACCGATTAATTAATGTATCATAAAGAAAACCATATTTTGCACATAACAACATTTTTAGTAAATCAATTTTAAAAAAAAAATTTATCACAATACATTCAAGCGAATTAGTCAACAAACAGTTTTATTCTTGGTACAGTTTCTGAAAGAGACACCTCTCATATCATGTTATACTCCAATTTGTTTTTTTTTTTCTTGTTTGGGATTAGATTAAGAACTCGTCGCTCTCTCTTCATTCCACAGCTTTGTTTCTCACGTATACTACTACTTTTGGAATATTTTAGTTGGATTATATACATTGTGGCCCAAAAGTCTGGATTCACAGAGAATTCAGCAGCTACTTCTATTTGTGAGGATCCCTGTCTTGCGTACATGAGAACAATCTCTGTGCGTTCACCTGCTGTTAATGTCCAATCCATATTGGCAGTGAAAAAACTTATTATGAAAGTTAGAAGAGAGAAAAAAATGTATATAAAACAATTGTTTATATTTCCAGACGTTTGGCCCACCTCATAGTTATTTACCAAATACTCTGCGTAACCCTGAGAAATGTTTCTCTATCCCCACGGGGTAGTCATATCCCAAGCTCTATCCCAGGAACATCTGCTCTACAGATACTTAAAGTTCCATATTTCCGATACGTAAGTCTATGCTTTTTATTCTATTTTATTATATTAATTGTGACTTTCTGCGGTAGAGTGTGTAGAGCTAGGTAGAACATTCCACCAGTTCTAGAGAAACAAATAATATGCTTGTACGCAGCATTGTCACCTTAATGAAAATGGGCTACTTTCTAAATCATGTAAGTAGAGAATCAACTTATCCAACTTAGAGCAACACAGTATCTTAGAAAACATGAATGTAGAAGCTGTCGGGTTAAACATCTCCTGGTGTATTCAGGATCCACCTGTAAATTACGAAAGTCACTAAATAAAGTTGTCATATATCCAAAAACAAAATCTTCATTACCAATGTGTTTTTCTGTAACTGATGATTCTCTTCATTGACAAATTTATGTCTGTGCGTATTTACAAAAGAGCTGGTCGTAGATCCGTTTTCTGTGAAGTTTTGTAATACAGTTTGTTCAGACCCGAGTAGAACAGTCCCAGTTACGACAGTTTGGTCAGGTCTGCAGATTTGGAAAAGAACGGCTATATTCACAACACGTTTGTACATGTACTTTTGAGCCCCTCTTTCACTCCTTCATCCGCGTTTTATTTGGCAGATTTTATGCACCTTCACTCATATTTTTGCCCTTAAGCCGTTCTAAGAATTGTTTACGTTTCGCCAGGTGCACCGTAATAATACCAGGTTGATTACACAGGTCAGCGGTAATAAGTTTATCGCTTGAGTCGCATAGCCACCGTTGATAGGAGTCGATCTCTGTGGACACAATATGGTCTCGTACGATAGATGTACAAAACGCCATATTGTCTGCCAGAGAAAACCGTCTGGGGAATGGGCGAAAACACAGGTGATAATTAGATAATCGCTTCCGCGGGTCCATCCCTGTGTACTTATTACAGATGACCTGGAAGAGAAGACAATCTGGGAGGAAAGTATTAGTCAAAAATGACTGCACAGATGATGGTTATGAGTTTATCATAAAAAAGCAAGCGGCAGTATTAGAAAATTATTTGAAAGAGGTCACGAGATGGAATTTTTTAATGTAATATTTTAAAACACGCGGGATATTATGGTTTAAACACCCCATACCCAAATAGTGCAAAAGAGATTGGATTGGTGTAAAGTGAGAGCCGGAATACACAATGGTTCTGATTGACAAATTCGTCGAAATCACAATCTGCGATATCGAATTGAGAGTTGGAAAAATAACCTAGCGAAATCGGAGTCACGGATCAGACTGCATCGCTCCGTCAAGCTAGCGATTCACCAGAGCCAGATATAGGAGCGGACAAAGGACCTTAAAATTATAAGTGAGAGATCAGAGTTTTTGGGCAACTTTAAACCATAAAAAGTAAACCCGTATTTATAAATACTAAAACAGGAAACTTAAAAGACCAGGATCGAAGTATCTGGGCAACTTTAAAACTTTAAAAAGTAAACCCGCATTTATAAATACCTAAAATGGTGACCTGGGGAATTAGATCACCTGTAATAAGAGGAATATAACATTTCCAGACCAATTGTTTCGAAAGCATATAATCATAGTTGCTAGGGTCCATTCTAAATTTTGCCAGGAGATTGTGTTCCTAAAATGTACTTTCGGTTAGTGGAACGAAGCTATCAGACAGTTCGTACAACGAAGCTATCAGACGGTACGTAGAACGAAGCTATCAGACTTTTCGTAGAACAAAGCTGTCAGACTGTGAAGTGTCATTATTACAGAAGAACTGACGAAATCACGGCTGCAGCAGTCATCGATGATAAGCTTAACAAAAGGCAACAGCAAAGAACATTAACATTCCTCTATCCAGCCTCTAAGAAGATAAAACTTTCATCTAAAATTCACCATCATTTCATCTCATTTTAACCAGACAAAATTAATTAATTATTAAATTTGTTACATGTTATTTTAAGACATGACAATCATAGTTGATTTGATTATTATATGTATGAACAAACGTATGTGCAGGACTCTTTAATATATATATATATATATATTATATATATATATATATACACACACACCTAGACATATATTTACATATATAGCGCTAATTCTTAGAAAAGAATTTAGATGGATTTACACCAGCTTCGGGCATGAACGGGCTAAAACCATTGCTATAACTCTTCATAAAAGGTGGTAAACTAATATTAGTTAACGATTGCCCTGCCAATACAGCTTTTTTTTTTACTTCCGAAATATCTTATGGACATTTCCTCGGGGTAGAAGCGACATTACCCTTCTATCTACAGCTCTGCCAAGAGTAATCTTGTGCAAATGTAGACATCTTTGACGACCCATTTTAGATACTCTTGAGTTTTGGCCACTGTTAGACCACTACTGCAGAGCTAAGGGGAGGCTATATGTCACAGGCTACGATGTACATGTGGGAAACCAATAGCCAGGGATCAAGATCTCTAGGACGACACAGAATTCGATGGGAGAACAACATTAGACAATCCGTGATGGACCGAGGACTGGACTGAAACCAGGCCAAAAGATATACAGCTTAACATGGCGCTCTCTCTGGCTAACCTCTACACACCAAGGTAGAAGAAGTTTGTTTGTTTTGTTTGTTTGGTTTTAAGGACAATCTACATTGTACACGGAAAACTCAATCAGTGGTCCGATCTAATCCTTTAGCTCACAAGGAGAATCTCGGCACAGTGCATGAACTCCAAAGCATCGGCGAGCATCCCAATGTATGTATACAGAAACCACACATTCTATAAATATGTTTGTATCGGGTAGGTTTTCTTAATTATGTAAACTCTGGCACGGCAGCGGCCGTATGGCCTTCTCTTTATGATTTTCAACTGCCGAGTTATTTTTAACGTACAAAAGGTGTACACGGGACCTACTATTTTTCGCTCTTATCCAAGAAGGCTAGGCATCCGATCTCACTACTCAGAGAATCAGGGGGAAGTAAGACGTTATTAGTACAAAGTGGTTCTAGAAAAATTCCATCAAGAATATTTTCTGTACTGGGAACCGGCCCAGTGCCTTTAGAATTAGATGTGGACGCCATGTCTCTTAGCCACTCTGGTGCCCGGGAAAGGAGAGAACGGACCAAGTCAGAAAATATGTTTAAAGGATTGTCGAAGCGCGGTTTTTGGCGCCGATGGAACATTTCGGTGTATACATCTGCGACTGCATTATAATTGTGCCTATAATATTATCATTTAAAGTGGCAGAGGAAATAAGTGTTTTAATTTTTTACTTGCGCATTAACTCCAAATTTATTAAAGTACTTTTATTCTAAACATGGTAAACAATATGTTTTTAACATTTTAAGAAATGTACTAATAAAAATAAGAGATTCTTCTTTGCCTTACATAAACTTGTATAACGAATTGATAAAAAATAAATACAAAATGAAATCTGTTATTTAGTTTGATATTTTATTAATATTTGAATTGTTCCCCTTTAGAAGTAATGTGGATGCCTTCCCCTAACTTCTTTATATCTGCTGCTGTTAGAGAATCACATGGTTATGTTTTTTCTCTCACTTACTTCCGAGATTGGAAATGACGTCACAACCTGACAAGAGGTGTGATCTCTCGGTTATAAGTCGGGGTATATTGTTTACATTTTATAACATTTTGACTGCTGGACAGTTATCTCTGTCCTTTTCTTTTTAAATTGAGCGGGAAAGGGGGGGGGGGGGGGGGCGGGCCTTTTATTTGCCATGAAGAGGTTTATTTCTGCAAAGGACTGCTAGCTGGATGTTTGGTCGCCACGTCGCAAGTTTATTCGGGTGTTGCTGCTTATTCAATCGATATACTTATTTGTAATGATTTTACCTCTAAATCTATTATTGCTAGTGTTACCGACGCGTCGTTATAAGTACTGCTAGCTGAAATGAAGATCCATCTGTGTTTTTTGTTTCCTCTTGTGTCTGCCGAGAGTGTGGTCTTCCTCAACTCCAGCTGATTTATGACTTAATCAATGACGATTTGACGTATGGTGTCTAAAATAGCAATAAGTAATTCTTCTATTGGATTGTTTATTGTTTGACTGTGTTGATTTATTTCATATGGCAGTGATAAACTGTCTCACTTGTTGTACGGTTTTGGTTCGTTGTTGGTGGACTGCTTTCTGTTTCCACCCGTAGTTATATAAGTGTAATCTCTGTAGTCAGTTGCTGGGTTTGGGGTTTGATGTGTAGTTTCTGCTTACGTGACATTGCATTTGTTGTCAATTTATTTATTGTCTTAGTTAAAGGTGTAAACAATCATTCTCATACCACTATGACACATATAAATATATTCACAAAACATTTTTGAAAGCGTTGCAATTCTCCTCCAGTCAAACCATCAGTAGTTATGTTAGTATTACTAATCTATCCCAGTTAGATCGTCTGTAGCTCTGTCAACATTCCAAACCTGTCCAAGGCATTGATCTGTAGTTCTGTAAACATTAGAAAAGCTGTTCCAGTTATATCATCCAATCTGTAGTTCAGTCAACATTACAAATCTGTCCCAGTTAGCTCAACTCATCTGTAGTTCTGTCAACATTACAAATCTGTCCCAGTTAGCTCAGCTCATCTGTAGTTCTGTCAACATTACAAATCTGTCCCAGTTAGCTCAACTCATCTGTAGTTCTGTCAACATTACAAATCTGTCCCAGTTAGCTCTACTCATCTGTAGTTCAGTCAACATTACAAATCTGTCCCAGTTAGCTCAACTCATCTGTAGTTCAGTCAACATTACAAATCTGTCCCAGTTAGCTAAACTCATCTGTAGTTCTGTCAACATTACAAATCTGTCCCAGTTAGCTCAACTCATCTGTAGTTCTGTCAACATTACAAATCTGTCCCAGTTACCTCAGCTCATCTGTAGTTCTGTTAAGATTGTGACGAATCAGTTGTGCACTTTTATAACTTTCATCCTCTCTGCCAGTATCACCTCGTTTCTTCATTTTCCTCACCGATAGTCCTATGGTTTGACATATTTTATGCACCTACATTCAGCTCTATCCGCTCCCAGACTTGTGTACCTTTTACCATGTGAATCGTCGTAAGCTAAGTAGGCAGGTCAGCGAATAATTTATCCCCTCAGTTGTCTAGCGACCTTTAATAACGTCGATCTTTATAAACACAAGGTGGTAGCGCACGATCGATGAAAAGAAAGCCATATTGTCTGTCTGAGAAATCCGTCTGGGGGATTTACGCAAACACAAGTAATAAGACGTAATCGTTTCCGCTGGAGCATCTTTGTATCAATATTACTGATAATCTGTTTGGGGAGACAATATTCCAGGAAAACATCTAGGCAGGAGCTACGTTCACATATTTGTTTGTGAGTTTGCATAAAGATGTAATCGGAAGTATTACTGCCTTATTAGAAATATGTCACGCGTTGGAATTTTTAAATTTGAAATTACAAAACATGCGGGGGATATTATAATTTAACACCCCAACCATTTAGTTCTAAAGAGTTTACCATTGGCTTAATGCGAGAACCGGAATAGACGTTGACTTTGATTGGCAAATTTGTCGGAATTACAATCTGTGATGTGAGCTGAGAAATATAAATATAATCTATCGAAATCGGAGTCACAAATCAGACTGCATCACCACGTCAAGCTAGCAATTCACCAGAGCCAGAGAGAAGATCGGACACAGGATTGCAAAATTACAAGTGACAGATCGAAGTATTTGGGCAACTTTGAAATCCACATTTTTAAATACAAAACTTGAAAATTAAAGGACCAGGACAGAGTATTTGGGCAACTTTGAAACTTAAAAGTAAGCCCGCATTTTGAAATACAAAGACTGGGGATTTAAGGAATTATATCACTGTTTAAAGTTAGTGGACTACCATTGTTAGTTAATTTTTGGATAGGTAGGGATATTATTAATCATCGGGTATTCTTCCAAGTACACCCTACTGTTGAAGTAACACACCTCTGTAGAGGTAACAGACTCTCAAAAACATCCCCCACACAGGCTGATTCTATCTATATGTATGCTGTTGTCCTGTCCCTGTGTCTGCAATGTTGACATGGGTGTATGTAGACTCACCTCTACACCTCACGGTAGAAGGGGAACGACTAAGTAAGTAAGTAAGTAAGTATGTAGACTCAGTTACACCCCACAGTACGTACGTAAGAGTACATGGAGAAGTCAAAAAAGGGTTGTAAACGACTGGGAACAGTTCGGTACTGTTTATTCCGTTACAACACAGACACAACGGCATAGACGAAAATACGTTGACAGCAAAAGCATGAAATATCTCAGCGCTAGCAATACTGAACTGCACACTCGGCAGTTATGATCATAATCCTGGCCTTACAAATCTCCACACTTCTTAAATACTCAAATCTCCACACTTCTTAAATACTCAAGACTGCAACTACGGCAGTTATATTAATGGCCTTACAAATCATCACACTTCTTAAATACTCAAGACTGCAACTACGGCAGTTATATTAATGGCCTTACAAATCTCCACACTTCTTAAATACTCAAGACTGCAACTACGGCAGTTATATTAATGGCCTTACAAATCTCCACACTTCTTAAATACTCAAGACTGCAACTACGGCAGTTATATTAATGGCCTTACAAATCATCACACTTCTTAAATACTCAAGACTGCAACTACGGCAGTTATATTAATGGCCTTACAAATCATCACACTTCTTAAATCTTCGCTAAACATCTTCCTCACACATATAGCGAAAAAACTCGTCGACATCTTATCTTCTGCACTACGTAGGCATCCATACAGAAAAACACCTCAGGGCTGACCACCTCAGTCAAAAACCCCGCACACACTGATCCCACGGGAACACACCCCGTTCACACAGTCACGAGAATCTACTGTTCTCTTCACACCGCTCTCAATCATACCTGCGGACACTAGCCGCGAGAGCTATTCACCGATCACTCAAAAACAGTTCAGAAACAGTACATTATGACCAGAGTTCACTCGCTATCTGACATACTGTTTTCACGAAACTAAGAGGAGATATTTTTAAACAAATCCACTACTAATCTGCAAGCAAGTACTCTAACCCAAAATTCACTCTACTTAACAAGTATTTTTCAAGATCACCTCCCTTTCATCACATCTGCACTCATCAATCACCCGTCATAAGAGGAATATTAAAATTTCCCAGACCAAGCGATTCGAAAGCATCAACATGCTATGTCTATTCTAACTGTGCCAAGGGATTGTGTTCCAAAAAAAATTACTTTGTTGTAAGTGTGAACATTTATTTTACCATGTGAATTTGACATGTTTTCCTTGCTAAGTAGTGTGACGACTGGAATTCTTTGGGAAGTGTGGCCATATTTATATTAAAGAGTTCATCGTGCTATGTTATCGAATGCACTAGGGTTTGGTCATGCAGGACACGAAACTGGCAGAATAACTCAAGTCGTCGGGTAGTAGGTCCACAATACTTAAGTAGTACATATTATTAGGTTTTCTTCACAATAGAATAGCAATGGAGAATCTTCAAGATCTGTCTCCTCATAAATTTGAACAATCCATATGGCAATAAGAATGCATGTTGAAATAATACATATGTTCGTCTTCTCTATTCAGTTCTGGCCGTTCTGACTAAGACGTGCGTGTCATTCACAGACACCCAAGTAATGCGAACCAGAAACGTGAATTTATGTTTCTTCTTGTATAAATTACAATGCAATTTCGATGGTCCAGTACTGACAAGATTAGAATTGGAGCTAGCTAATTGCAAGGCATTGCTGGAATTGGGTAATATAGAACTGTATGATTTTAGTTCTCGCCAGAAAGAGGATGAGGTAAGTTCATTAAAAAATTACTTCACAAAGAAAAGAATGGCAGGTGTGAACTTAAAAAGCTTAATGCAGCTTTAAAGTTGGATTGTCATGCACAGGTTGCTCAGATTCAAGAACTGACATCTGATGTTTCTCGATTGAGATTAAAGATTGATATGACAAAAGTGACTAGAGATCAAAAAGAATTATCTGAGAAGAGAAGAAAAGAATTGCATTTAGTTGAAAATACGAGAATGGACGAATTAGATGTTCAACAAGAGACTTTGACTCGTAATAAGTTGACTAACTTTGAGGCATTACTCAGTGAGGAGAGGTGTAAAAATGTAAACCTTGAGGAGGTAAATAAGAGGCAGAGTGAAGAGATTTATCCCAAAGATTTGGAAATTGCTAAATTAAGAAAAAAGGGTTGATGGTTTGCTGGATGTTGTGTTAAACAGGAATTTATTTTCCAACATTGGTTATGAAAAATCTATTGTGCAACATGCCAGTGGTACTAAGTGTGATACAAACAGGTCATTACAACCTAAACAAAGTAAAAATATCATGTCGAGGCAGATACAACTTTCCTCGACATCACTCTGATGCCAATGTTTCTTCTTCTTTGATCCTTAGCCGCCAGTGTTTCTGGTCGAAACAATACTGCCTCTTCTGAGAGTAAGTCATGGAGACAGGCTTGCAGTACATCTACTCTTCAGAGTGTAGATGATTTTGTCAATGGTGACACAAAAGGCACTAATAAGAGTCATTGTGATACACGTAAGGTTGATGTTAAAGGTAGTAAAAACTTACCTGTTCAAACTATTACCAGTACATCTGAGACAAAACGTTTGGCTATGCCTATTAAGCTGTTTTCTACGACATGCTCCAAACCTACAGGCTCGATTAAGGATAGGTATAATACTCAGTTCAAACAGTACGATACATCATATATTAAAGATATATCACCCAAGAGAAAGAACAATGACCACATTTCTCACGTGAATAAAGGTGCTTACCTTCCCCGCTCACAGATTCGTAAAAATGAGAATCCTTATCGAGGAAATAGAGCATACTCTTACACCGTACTAGTGCGAAATCTGCCACCAGGCACTACATGGCAGTCACTGGGTGATTATTTCCAGTTCACTGCTGACGTAAAATTTGTACGTCTTTTGCCTATCAACAGTTTCGAGGATAGGGAAGCAATTATTTATTTTTACTCAGATGTGGATGCCCGCATGGTTGTCGAGCATGACAACGGATTTTACTTTCGAGATAATTGTCTTGATGTGCAATTGCTGCATCATTTAGCAACACACATATGTTAATAGTCAGTTCTGTAGAAAGCACACATCTTGATACAACACTATCACTATTTGAAGACTATTTTTTTCACTATTCTTTTGACTTTATTAGACTCTCTTCTGGATAGACTAGCTACAGCTACATTCTTCAGTAAATTTGACTTGTCAAAAAGCTATTGGCAGGTTCCATTATCAGACAAAGCTAAACCTTATACAGCTTTAGCTACACCTCTAGGGTTGTTTCAGTTTAATTTCATGTCTTTTGGTCTAGTTAACAGATTCGCAGTCTGTTAGGCTTAGTGAATATCTATAGAAATTTCTTACCTAATTGTTCAGAAATTAAGTCAGTTCTGTCTTCGTTATTGAAAAAGAACTCGCCAAACAAAATTGTCTGGTCCCATGTTTGTGATGTTGCTTTAAATGTATTGAAAATCTGCTTCTCCAAATCACCAATTTTGAGATTACCTGACGCTCGATTTCCTTTTACCCTCAGAGTAGACGACTCTGGAACAGGAATCGGTGGAACGCTTATGCAGGAGGTTAAAGGTTGCATGCATCCAATTCTATACGTCAGTATGAAATTTACGCCTCCTGAACAGAAGTTTCTCATTGTCGAGAGGGAGCTGTTGGCGATTGTGTTTTCTTCGCCAAACTTCAACGTTACTTAATGGGAGCACGATTCTCCTTAGAAACCGATCAAAAAGCGTTGTACTATCTTAAGACAGCGAGATTCCGAAATGAGAGAGCTGCCAGAGCTTTGCTTGCACTTCAGCCATATGACTACGACATCAGAGCTATCAAAGGAAGCCAGAATGTTGTGACTGATGTTATTTCGCGATGTATCAAGGACCCTATATCACCAATCACCTCTACAAATACAGGTGACTCACATTGTTTAAACTAACCCACGAAATGACTTCATGATAAGTTGATCCGTGAAATATTACAGTGATGATGACGTGTGGTTTTGACACTACTACACTTGAACAATAAGTCCAAGAATGGCGAATACTATGGCATTCTGCAAGCTACCAATGCTGAAGACTAATCTACAAGTTAGAATTTTGAAAGAAAGATTTTACAGTGACTTATGATACAATGTTGAAACGATTAATCGGATCATACGGCACCTGATGCTGATGAATACTTCAATGATCCATGTCGTGTAATAACTCTTTCAACTCAGTGCATTACGTGCATATATTATGCCTTATTCACAGTGATCATATTCAGTCTACAGACTAACAAACGCACAGTCTGTGAGATAATGCAAATGCTGTGAATTGAGCATACTTTCTGTAGACATTTCGGTGTATTTCAATATGAAGAACTGCAACTACAGATGAAGGGACGTAACTCTTAAATAACTCGCAGGATCAAGGGATATTATAAAGATATTTCCTACCTGACTATTTTGCGATTTTCAATTGGTTTCGAATAGAACATTGTTAATTAAGATAACGAGAATATTCTAGGGAGGAGAATCTAGAACATTGACAAGGGGTTATGTGATCATATGTTCACTGGATTTGGTATGCTATACATTTCATTATGGAACTCAAGTTTAATGTATCATGACGACAGTGTATAATTACATGACACTACGTATGTTAACTACTGTGCATAACTTAATGGTTAATTAACTACTGTGCTTAAATTGAGTGTTAATTATTGTGAAGTCGCCAGACTTGGCTTGCTCTTTGACATAAATCTATTTCACACTCACACTGACTTTGCAACAATATTTGGCTAGCATGCCACACTATTATCTATTTGTACAGCATATAAGCATAGTCTTAGCTATTGCTCAAACAAGTGTGTTAGTAACATCTCTATGTTATGGTGATGACATGTACTTTACAGATACACACACTTTTAATCTTTTAACTGATACGTTTGCATTCATTTACTATAAAGTTGATTGTCTGCCTCATGTCATCTGTTGTCTCTATTACATAATTGTATTAATTTTGATGCTTTGCCTTATGACTGTTAATTAATATGAAATTAATTGATTACGGATACTGGACTTGACATATAGGTGTTTCGACGGTGTGAGGTATGAGAGTGCATGGTTTGCTTCAATCATGTTATTTAATATGTTGGGTGTTTTTAGGGATAGTCACCTCACATTGGTGTTTAAATAATTTACGTCCTTTGTAGTCGAAGGCTTTAGTATTCTTTGCTAATGTCCACACATTGAGTGTTTAATTGCCTACTCTGTGGCACAGACCTGGGTGCAATACTAGTTCATTCTAACAGTGAAATTTAATGATACCATCTTTCACTCTAGTGATGTTTATACTCACACTTCCGAAATAATGAAAACTTGGTTTTCGTGAGACAGGTGACTGGTGGGAGAGAAGTAAAGAGAGCGATGGTGTTTTTTCATGTCGAGTGGACGTATTGTGTTTGAGCTCCTGAGATTTATATGATTTTGTGATTGATTCCTATATGATACCAATTTATGTACTTCAAGATCTTTTGTGAGGGGTACTAGATATATGCATGTGAAAGGAAGTATGTATGTCTTTTAACTGATTAAATCAATACGAGGAAAACTGTCGGGAACAGTGTACTATCTATTGACGCTACATACCGATACCGATATATATATATATATATATATATATATATATATATATATATATATATATATATATATATATATATATATATATATATATATATATATATATATAATGCCATACGCTATAATGGCTTACAAGTTGATACCTTGTTTACATTAGTAAAATTTCAAATAAAAATGTAAACAAGCATTTAAAAACTTCTACCTTAAAGTACGATTGAAGCAAAACAATACATGTAAGTAAAGAAATATATTTCTAAATTTGATATTTATGGAGACCAAAAACAGTTACATTAATACTCGTTTAAATGTTTAGGCAACGGGACACATAAAATAAGTTTCAAACGTAAATACCTTCACAATTTATATCACAGCCGTGCTTCACTTTCAACTTGATGAAGTTTCCAGTCTTTCTCTCTCGTACCAAGAACCAGCTGGTGCACATGTCTGGAAGGCACTTTTTAAAATAACACATTGGTTTCTGTGACAAGACATGTCAATACAACACATAAGAAATAAACATTAAATTGAGAAAACAAATGTGCACTAAGCTTACAGGAATCATTATAATGTATTGAATTTTGAGCTTCTTCTTCTTCTTTGATCCTTAGTTGCCGACCGTCAAAGCAGTCAGTGGCCATCACGCCTAGTGGCGTCTTGTAGGGCAACAACATATTTAATTCCACTTTGCTCGGTCGGTGGTCATCCTTCGTACAGTGCCCCAAGTCTGGTTCATTCTTCGCATCTCAGCCTCCACAGTCCACCGCCAAGTTGTTTTTGGTCGGCCTCTCTTTCGTTTTCCTTCAGGGGTCCATAGCATAGCTGTTCTTGTGATGGCATCAGGTCTCTTCTGAGGACATGGCAAACCCAGCTCCAGCGTCTAACAGCTATGATGGTGTGCATGTCCTCTTGCTTGCTCCGAGTAAGCAGATCTTGGTTGGTGATGGTATTCGGCCAAAAGATTCGGTGAATTTTTCTTAGGCATGTTGTGTGAAAAGAGGACAATTTCGACATTTCCTTCTCTGTAACTCTCAAGCATTCCGCACCATAGAGAAGCACAGAAAGCACACAGCTCCGATATAATCTTAATTTTGTGCTTGTGCTGTACTGAGAGGACTTCCAGATGTTGTTTAGGCTAAAAAACGCAGTTCCTGCCTTATTCATTCTGATGTTGATGTCTTTGCCTGCCCCGCCGTCTGGTGTTACTATGCATCCTAGGTGTGTGAAGGTGTCTGTCTGTACAAGTTGCTGATTCCTTACTGATA
Source organism: Oreohelix idahoensis (assembly GCA_024509875.1). Classification (NCBI taxonomy): domain Eukaryota; kingdom Metazoa; phylum Mollusca; class Gastropoda; order Stylommatophora; family Oreohelicidae; genus Oreohelix; species Oreohelix idahoensis. The sequence continues at coordinate 43,573 of JAMPIV010015854.1, forward strand.
TGTGCTCAGGGTTGCTCACATTGAGCGTCATGACTTCTGACTTCTTTAAATTAATGTTCGAGCCCACCTGCTGGCTAAACTTATTAAGTCTATCCGTTTTTTCCTGGATGTGTTGATGTGAATGTGCTAGTAGTGCGATGTCATCTGCATTATCCAGATCTTTCAATGTAGAAAATGTAGTCCAAACTTATTCCTCTTGGACTGCCCTCTGTTGTCTGGTGCATCACCCAGTCTATGACTGTTAAAAATAGAGTCGTTGATAAGGGGCATCCCTGTCGTACTCCTGTCTTCACCTCAAAGGTTAGGTTGCTCTGCCCAACACTACACGTAAAGTTGGCATAGAGGCTTTTTATGATTGACACTTTGCAGCTTGGAATTCCATAAGCCCTCAGTATTTTCCATAAACTGTCCCTATGTATGTTGTCAAAAGCCTTTTCAAAATCAACGACATTAATGTACAGCTGTCTTTGCCATTCTGAGCACTGCTCTATAATTTTCCTTAGAGTGAATATATGATCTACACATCTTCTGTTCTTTCTAAATCCTGCTTGTTATTTCCTCAGTTTGAGGTCTACTGCTTTTGAAATTCTCTGTATAAATAAGTAGTAGGGAATGTGGGACTTAGGTCGCATTCAGGTGGCGCGCAGGTGGCGCGGCAGGTGGCGCGTGACTTTTATATAGCAAAAACGCCAGGAGGCGCGTGACTTTTATATAAGGAATTGAGGAGGAGGAGAGGAGGAGGCGCAAGATGGCGGACTTGAGATAACAAGAAGAGGGTATATGGCGCAAGATGGCGGACTTGAGATAACAAGGGGGAGATAAGTAGGTTGTTGTATTGCATGACTTTTTATATAAGGAAATACTCAGTGTGCAGGTGGAGCATCAGGCGGGGGGTGATGACTTTTTATATAAGGAAATACTCAGTGGGCAGGTGGAGCATCAGGCGTTGATACATGACTTTTATATAAGGGAAATGTGGTGGTGTAAGATGGCGGACTTGAGATAACAAGGGGGAGATAAGTAGGTTGTTGTATTGCATGACTTTTTATATAAGGAAATACTCAGTGTGCAGGTGGAGCATCAGGCGGAGGGTGATGACTTTTTATATAAGGAAAATGTGCAGGTGGAGCATCAGGCGGGATGACTTTTTATATAAGGGAAATGTGGTGGAGCAAGATGGCGGACTTGAGATAACAAGGGGGAGATAAGTAGGTTGTTGTATTGCATGACTTTTTATATAAGAAAATACTCAGTGTGCTGGTGGAGCATCAGGCGGAGGGTGATGACTTTTTATATATGGAAATACTCATTGTGCAGGTGGAGCAGCAGGCGTCGGTACATGACTTTTTATATAAGGAAATACTCAGTGTGCAGGTGGAGCATCAGGCGGAGGGTGATTACATTTTATATAAGGAAATACTCAGTGTGCAGGTGGAGCATCAGGCGGAGGGTGATGACTTTTTATATAAGGAAATACTCAGTGGGCAGGTGGAGCATCAGGCGTTGGTGCATGACTTTTATATAAGGGAAATGTGGTGGAGCAAGATGGCGGACTTGAGATAACAAGGGGAGATAAGTAGGTTGTTGTATTGCATGACTTTTTATATAAGGAAAATGTGCAGGTGGAGCCGATCGATTTCCGGCGTTAGATTTCAGGCGGAGGCGCAAGCGGAGGCGCGTGACTTTTTATATAAAGAAAAGGGGCAGGTGCAAGATGGGGGACTTGAGATAACAAGAAGAGGTTATATGGCGCAAGATGGCTGTATGACTTTTTATATAAGGAATTGAGGAGGAGGGTAGGAGGAAGCGAATGACTTTTTATATAGTAATATATTAGTGTTTATTTTTAGATAACAAGAAGAGGTTATTTATAGATATATATTAATTCTGCAGGAGTGATGCAGGGGCAAGATGGCGGGATGACTTTTCATATAAGGAATTGAGGAGGAGGGTAGGTGGAGGCGGATGACTTTTTATATAGTAATATATTAGTGTTTATTTTTAGATAACAAGAAGAGGTTTTTATTATATAATATGACTTTTTATATAGTAATATATTAGTGTTTATTTTTAGATAACAAGAAGAATATATAAATTCTGCAGGAGTGATGCAGGGGCAAGATGGCGGGCCGACTTTTTATATAAGGAATTGAGGAGGAGGGTAGGAGGAGGCGGATGACTTGTTATATAGTAATATATTAGTGTTTATTTTTAGATAACAAGAAGACGTTCTTTATAGACATATATTAATTCCGTAGGAATGATGCAGGGGCAAGATGGCGGGATGACTTTTTATAGATTAGTGTTGTTTAGGTAAAAAGAAGACTTTTTTTTTTTTCTATAACCAGCGGCACTCGAGCTTTCTAGCCCTTTTGGCCCAATGACATGTCATTGCGAGGCTGGGGGGTCAGTGGACTTTCCTTCCAACCCGGTAAGGAGCTTCGCTCCTTCCCATCCACACGGGAATTATGTGTAGGAGCCGTTCAGATTATTCAGTCAAATTTCCGCTCGTAAACATTTCTTCAAACGCCGACGCCCGGGTTTGAACCATGAACACCTGGTCGCCAGTACAACGTTGTAGCCATTACACCAGCGCGGCTCCCCAAGACATTATTTATAGACTCGAGATAACAAGAAGAGGATATATTTAGACTTGAGATAACAAGAAGACTTTTAGACGATTGCGCAGGCCCAAGATGGCGGGATGACTTTTTTATATAAGGAAAATGTGCAGGCGTGCTGTAGGAGGAGCATGGGTTTTTATATAGTAATATATTAGTGTTTATTTTTAGATATCAAGAAGACGTTATTTATAGACCAATATTAATTCGACAGGGGCGATGCAGGCGCAAGATGGCGGTGTGGTGGTGGGGTATGCGTTGTTATATATTAGTGTTGTTGTATGTGTTGTTTTAGATAACAAGAAGCCGTTATATCGAGATAACAAGAAGCCTTTTAGCCAATAGGAAGACTTTGAGATAACAAGAAGACGATATATTTAGACATACGAACAGTTATATATAGGTAACAAAAAGAATTTTAGTTAATATATTTTATTTTGTCAAATAACAATATTGGTAAGCTTCGTATTTTTTCAATTGATATTGTACAATTGGTAAATAATACAGTGATATGGACAATTTTTATATTGGAAAGATGTATGTTCAAAATATACATGTGAAGCGGGGTTTTGTTTGTGGTGCGATAACGGTGGTTTAGGTTACTAAGGGGTTTTTGAAGGGGGGTGGAGGTTTTGTGTTTTCTTTTATAGTGGTGTGTGTGAGGTCGGGAGGCTTTTTTTTGTGTGTGTGATGTATTGCACCGGTAGTGTGTTTGGTTGTAGGTATCTTAATTTTGTGGTGTAGTTTGTGGGACTGTGGAATAATAAACTGTGTATAACGTTCCTTAGAGTTGCAACATTTCCTGACTATTATACGTGCTTTTGGTGTGGGTGATTATTATTGACTTACTTTAGGACTACATGCATTCGCGTTCATTGACGTCTATACACCCACACACCTGTCGGCCACCTGTAAGCCCGACGTATGCTGATCGCCTTCATCAGCGCACATAATAACATTTACATTCTTCCTGGAGCCACCTCTATCTATCCATACTATCAACATCAACAGTGGTGGCCTCTCTTACACCACATAGACAACACCTCCTTCAACAGTGGTCGCCAGTGATATGGGGCTTTGGATTACTAATGACATTTTTTTTATTACAAGGAGTTACAGTGCAGTATTACCAATCAAAATTTTCTGTGTCAAGTTCCTACTATGGAAGGATGTTTTCTTACAAGTTCAACATATCAAGAATCTGAGAAGTGGAAAATACCTGTACCTTGCATCGTAGAGTTCCTGTACCATTCTACGGTGGATTCTCCTTTTGTTGGACTGTATTATCTATGAACATCATTGCTGCTGTTGTGAAGGCCGGGATTTTTTCAAATAGCAGATAAGTGGCTGTTTTGTTTGTTGTAAACTGTACCTTTGTTTGGTGTACATTGAGCCTCTCTCGGTACGTAAGCTATTTATATTCCTTGTCTTCTATGTTACACGTTTCTATGTCATATATGTTATATTTCAGCGGGCATTTTGGGTAGAGACGTTCGTAGGATATCCCACTTCACCGAGGGCCTACGAAAGCGTTCTATAGGGGCTGTTTTGTTTAAGTTCGTGTCGTAAAAGATCCCATATATAATTCTGGGCATACTCTGTTTACGCGGGATTCAGTTATCTTTATTATTGATTAGCTGTGACGAAATGTCTTAGTGTTGTTTTCGTTATATTTTCCTCTGTTCTTTAGTTCTTGATTAAATTGTTTGTGAGTGTTTTTCTCCCTTTTCTATCGTTTATTTCTATACAAATTTTTTTGTTTATACACTGTGTTGTCGTTGGTATTGTTACATTATTCGCAGCTGTCATTGCAAGCTTTGAAATATTTTTTCTTTATTTCTGCTTTCTTTCTTTAGTTGATTCCTGCGAACGTGGTCATTTGTGCACTATATCTTGTCTTTGTCACTCTTGTCTGTACTGTTTATTTTGTCATACACTGTCAATATTAAAACGCACAATAGATATAGAGGTGATTAATTATATTATTAATAATAAGGTAATTATAAAGGTTCTAGATTAAACTGAGTTGGGATAAAGTGAGTTTCTTCAGAAATACATTGATATAAGTTATCTATATCACATAATTAGACGTAATGTCTAGTTTGGATTATTTCATTGAGCAAGGGAGATCCCTTGGGTTGACTAATGAGGAAGTAAGAGAATTCGCACTTGTTGAATATGCCAAGGCGCAGAAGGCTGAAGAAAAGAAACAGAAAATGGAAAATGAGAAACAGAAAATGGAAGCAGAAGATAGGAGATTGCAGATGCAGGCAGATGAGAGAAAATTCCAAATGGAAATGGAAAAATAGAAATTAGAAGCTGAAGAGAGAAAAAATCAACAGCAAATGCAAATGGAGGCTGAAAAACTGAAATTAGAAGCTAAAGAGAGAAAAAATCAACAGCAAATGCAAATTGAAGAGAAGAAACTTCAAATGCAAGCTGAAGAAAACCAAAGATTACACGACGAAAGAATCTTAGCTATGGAGCTGGAGAAAAAAAGGTAGTGAATATTGGTAAAACACAAAATGAGACAAACAATCAAACAACTTCTAATAAGGCAAATACTAAATCTTATGATATTAAATTGCCTGTCTTTAACCCTGCCTGTGACGATATCTCATTCTAACTAAATAGATTTGAACTTTCATGCGAATCTCATAAGATAGACAAGTCAGGATATTGTGAGCAACTTAGGAAGTTATTTAATGGCGAAGCTTTAAATACTGTAAGTATGTTTGAAGGTCCTGACATGAATAACTATGATGTTGCCAGAGCGGCCTTATTAAAAAAATTACAAACTGGATGAAGAAGGTTATCGTCTGCGCTTTAAGACTCTGTTGCCAGAAACAGGGAAAGATTTTTCAGACTTTATATCAAATATTCGCCTTACGTTTTCACGTTGGGTTGAACTTTCAAAAACTGAACAGACATATGAAGCCCTTATGGACTTATTGCTTCGCGACAAAGTCATGTCGTCAGTTAGTAAATCTTTTCTTTCCTTTCTATATGAACGAAAGCCTCCAAACTTAAAAGATATGGAACAATATTGTCGCCAATACGTCACGGCACATCCAAATGAAACTGTTAGCAATTCTAAAATTGAAGAAGGTTTACCAGTGGCTTCTGCAGTACCATATGGTCCTAATTGGCGCCGTAGACCTCAAAGTGCTGATCGCAATTTTGGTAGTAGATATAATCGTAATTTTGGACAGAACCAAGGGGGTCCATCACGTAGTGATTCTCCTTCTTCAAGGAATTGGAGACAATTTAACGGTCCTCAACATTTTAGTTCCAACAATTATGGAAATTTTGGAAGAGGTAACTACAATAGAGCTTATCAACCTTATAATAATTTTTCTAGGAGACAACAAAACCCATCTAATAGAAATTTTGATCAAAGGGGAAACGACAATCGCAACTATGCTAACTGGGGTTCAAATCAGAACAATAATTTCAATAGAGCAAATAACAATGCTCTCAATAGATATAATAGTTGTGATAGATCGCGATATGATGGTAGATCTCAAAATGATAGATCGCGATATGACAGTAGATCTCCAAATAATAATAGATCGTATCGCCATGCTAACTCTGCTCAACAAGAGCCCCAGGTTGTTAATGATCAAGGTAACAATGATAATGGTGTATCTAACACTATTTATTGCTCTGCTTTCGATTTCGAGAGAGCATCGCAGTGCCCGGAGTGCACAACTTTGTTTCAACCTACAGCTTTAACTACCTTGAGTTGCGGTCATCCTCTACCCGCTGTTCCTGCCGCAGCTGCGCATGACGGAAGAGGGTCTCTTACTCTACATAAGGGGTTTGTGAATAATAATCCAGTCTCAGTTCTTTTTGATTCTGGATGCACTACTGTTGGGATTAGACAGTCTCTAGTCCATCCATCTTGCGCTACAGGTAAAGTGGTGAAATGTGTGACATTCGGTGGGACAGTTGAGACTTTTCCGACTGCCATAGTCCCTATTGCCACACCGTTTTTCAATGGTTATATACACACATGTTTGCTAAGAGCACCTATCGCCAACCTTACTGTCGGACAGATACATGGTGTAAAGGTTTGTACGCCGGTACAAATTGCTGCTTGGGAACGGCAACATAATCTTACTGCCGCCACTATGCCAAAATCTTTTCACCAGGTACATTCGGCTAACGTGATACATTTTGCTAATTTCGTGCAATCTTGCAGTATTGATGATACTATTGTTCATCATGCTAATTTTGGTGCTTCTTTTAGCCCAGTTCGACATACTTCAGTACGTCGCTGCTCTAACTTTGATTCTTCTTTAAGTACTATTATAGAAGAAGATTCTTCAGTTTTGTCTGATACACACACTAACTTTAGTGCCACGACTGAATCTACATCCAGTCACGTTGGTTTCAACTTCTTTGCTGCAATAACTAGTGTTTTCTTTGGTACATGTACGAACTTAATTGTTAGTACATATCTGTACCTTATGAGTTTCTTTAGCTTTCTTGCTGGACCGGTTAGCTCGGTATCTTCGTCTTTTACGACTTTTTGTCACACTCACTGCGCTCCTTTTAAACTTCGACGTTGGTCCAAGTTTACTACTGTATGCTTTTACATCTTTATTATATTTTTCTTACTTTTTTCTTTGCCCAGTACACAGGCTATGACTTCAGTTCAGCCTTTAAGATGTACGCCTTTGCCTTGCGCAAAATCTCAGATTGTCAGCCATCATTACACTCTTGGTCATTATTACCATCTTATGGATTGGCCTGTTGATGTCGGTATCTTGTATATTCATAACTTTACCATACATTATTGCACGCTACTATTTGTCTCGGACACTTTTGGCACTCTATATGATTATTATTCCAAGTTAGACTGTGCTACTTTCTCTGCTATCCTGTCAGATGTAGCAGAGGAAGGTTTGATTATCACCATGCAGGGGCCGGAGGTTTGCACAGCCACAGTTGGTAGGTCTACTGTAAAATTAATTGTTGTAATATCATAAAGTCCTACCTTTACCAAACAGAGATTTTCGTTTGTATTTTTTTCACAGCGTATGCTTTTCCATGAGAGTCAGTACCGCTACGTTGTTGGTTTGAACCGTCTACCGACGATAGACCGCAAAATTTGCTGTTCCAGTTTGGCTTATCGGCAGTGTGACTCTGTGCTAGATTTTGGTGCCTACTTACTATGGTGCGTTCTAAGACTGTGGGATTCATCTTATAAATGTAATTGTAGCTGATAAGATTGTATATTACTATAGTATAATGTATTAGAGAGTATTGTATTAGGATATGATGTAATTTTTTATGATAATATGTTGGTTCATCTTTATGCACCATTGCATTACTATATTCTTCGTATACTGCTGTGTTTTGCAAGGTTGAAAGTATAATATTGTAATGATACCACTATTTTTTTAACGTAACTTATCATTGCGATACATGTTGGTATCGTACTTTTTGGAAGGAATAGGAAGAGAAGAAAAAGATTTTTTTTTCGGACATTGTAATATTTTTTCTGTACGCGGCGCTTGATTGTGCGTCACAAATAGCGATCTATAACGGTACTGTTAATTTTTGATACTTATATGGGTTTATCATGAGCTTATTAACTTGCTATCATGCACATTATGCTATTTTTTAAGATAATAACTACTTGTTGATTTTGAATTTGGATATGCATTGTTTTTTGTGATGTATGCTTGTGTACTATAATGTAGTTCATTTATACAATGCACTGTTTCATGTAATTGTTTTTTATGACATATTTCTGTTTTCTTTATTCTTATGGCATTGCTTTCCTTTATTTCCACTCTTTCCTCTCGTATTCCATCTGGTCTTTGTTCACTTTTCTCTTATGATGTCATGGCGAATCTATACTTCATATACTTCATACCTCTTTGAAGTTAATGTTCTTCGGATGCTTATCCCATTATCTGGCTATACTTCACTTCTTTTGTACGTTACACTTACTCCTATCTCTCTTTTGTTCATTTTGGTTATTTTACTTAACATAGGGTACTTAGGTGTAGACATTAGTATGCTATCGACCTCTGGTTTCTTTTTTCTTTTCTGATGTATTTTTTTCCCAAAAAAATGATTATATCTTTTTTCCACCCGGGGGTCGGTGTAGTATGTTAAGTAAAATTTTAGTCAAGGGGAATTAAACATTAATATATTGGTATGTAAAGTCCAGATTTTTTGTTATCTCCCTTGTGTAGCTTCTAGTTTGTTTAAAAATATTTGATCGAGAATTTTCGCGAATCTTCTAGATGAGTTCAGCTCACGTCTCTCGCGGTTAGCCGCGCATGCATGATTGTCTGAGCTGGACTGAGAACGGTAATCCCGTGACAGTTGATTCCCGTGCATTTTGCCGGGAAGATGGTCAGCGATGTTTTTCTGACTATGTGGACGGGGAGATATTTTTGTGTGATAGGAATGATGGAGACTTCCTAATGTATTTCAAAAGCCAGGGATATGATGTCTTATATTTATACTGCAGAATGTATGTCTTTTTTGTAGACTTTCAGGCCTTGGATTTGTAGGCCATTATATGTTCACCTCCCGATGATGGATATTTAGAAGTTCGACAGTTTGTTATAGGGGATTGTTCTTTTCCCCCGTGAGATGTATCTTGTTTATTATATTACCAGTGAAGATAAAGAGAATATTTACATTACGTTGAAGCCAGAAACTTATACGGCTTATTTCTAATATTGCCAGAGAAGATAAAGAGAATATTTACATTACGTTGAAGCCAGGAACTTATACGGCTTAGTTCTAATATTGCCAGAGAAGATAAAGAGAATATTTACATTACGTTGAAGCCAGGAACTTATACGGCTTATTTCTAATATTGCCAGAGAAGATAAAGAGAATATTTACATTAAAATAATATTAGAATATATTAGAATATTTACATTACGTTGAAGCCAGGAACTTATACGGCTTATGTCTAATATTGCCAGAAAAGATAAAGATAATATTTACAGCACGTTGAGGCCGGGAATAGGCTTTTATAGATATATATGTGCCAGTTATGCTATATACGGATGTATTGAGCTAATTGTGATTTCCATGATGTGTTCTGAACTGTTACCTATTGACAGTGTATTTTGGTGATGTCCTCGTGACTGTGGAATAATAAACTGTGTATAACGTTCCTTAGAGTTGCAACATTTCCTGACTATTATATGTGCTTTTGGTGTGGGTGATTATTATTGACTTACTTAAGGACTACATGCATTCGCGTTCATTGACGTCTATACACCCACACACCTGTCGGCCACCTGTAAGCCCGACGTATGCTGATCGCCTTCATCAGCGCACATAATAACATTTACATTCTTCCTGGAGCCACCCCTATCTATCCATACTATCAACATCAACAGTGGTGGCCTCTCTTACACCACATAGACAACACCTCCTTCAACAGACATACGTAACATTTCACCCAAAAAATTATTGATACATTTCTCGGCTTAGTCGCTGTCACGGGATTTACTCCCTTTGATCTGTAGTGATGGTCCAACAGTGGCCAAAATTCAGAGTATCTACTGATGGTCTTTAAAAGTGCCTACCTTTCGCTACCTTATAGGCCTTAAAGATAATAACATCAGGACTTGACGGAGTCAGTAATCAAATACTGCGTTATGCGGCTCCAGCTATTAGTGCTTCGCTTACATACATAGACAATCAATGTATCGCACGGAGTTACTTTCCGTGGCACTTTAAAGTCGCTGAGGTATATCCTCTCTTAAAACCTGGCTCTTCCGACAATAATAACCTTGGAAACTATAGGCCAATCTCCTTAATATCATCGCTATCCAAACCACTAGAAAAACACATACATAAAATATTACTACAACACCTAGTTAACAACAGCTTGCTAATTGATAGTCAGTTGGGGTTTAGACCTAAACATTCATGTCACACAGCTCTAATTAAGATGATTGACAACTGGCACTTAAATATTAAAAACGATAACATATGTGGGGCAGTTTTTGTAGACTTTAAAAAAGCATTTGATATGATAGATCACGCTATTTTAATTAGAAAACTAGAAACATCAAAAGTAAACCTTCAGCTAGTGACGATAATAAAACCATTCCTGCCAGACAGAAAACATGTAGTTTCTTACAATAACTCTTGTTCAAACCCAACCGTCACCCGTTTGTTACCGGGGCCCGAAAGGGGAGCAAAGAATAGTAAATTGTCCCCTACCAAGCATGTCGTAAAAAGCGACTAAGGAGGGTTGGGCATGGGGCCGGTTACACCATCCTGTAAAAAAATTTAAACCACAAAAAACTTCAACAAATATGGACAAGTCAAATAAAGAAAATAAAACACAGCCATCCAAGACAGGGGAAGGTCCTCTCGCGGGGAGGCGTATGATGCAACACAGAGAAAGCCGAAAGGAGTCTGTGTTGCTGACTAACCTTCTTTCTTCTAGGAGAACTTCCAGATTTGGCACCTGGAATGTTCGGACATTAAACGAACAAGGGAAAGTGGCGCAAGTAGCAGCAGAAATGAGGGAATACAAAATCGAGGTTCTGGGAATGTGTGAAACAAAGTGGAAGGGGGTAGACAGGAAGAAACTCATCACAGGTGAATTGGTGCTGTCCTCAGGACATGAAGACGAAAGTTCACACCACAGTGAAGGGGTAGCTCTTATGTTATCTAAAGAAGCACAGAAAGCACTAATTGAATGGGAAGCTGTTGGACCCAGAATAATAACAGCTTCTTTCAAAACAGCTAAAAAGAAAATTCATGTAAATGTCATCCAATGTTATGCACCAACTAATGACAAAGAAGAGTCTGTGAAAGAAGCATTTTATACTAAACTACAGGAAATTATGGATAAAGTAAAAAGAAGAGACATCACAATTTTGATGGGTGACATGAATGCAAAGATAGGTACTGTCAACACTGGATTTGAAGAAGTCATGGGAAAACATGGGCTAGGAGTAATGAATGAAAATGGAGAGCTATTCGCAAACTTCTGTGCTTCATATCAACTGGCTATAGGAGGAAGCATGTTTCCACATAAGAGAATACACAAGGCAACATGGATATCACCAGACCATAGAACAGAAAATCAGATTGATCATATATGCATAAACAAGAAGTTTAGATCATCATTGCAGGATGTAAAGGTATATAGAGGAGCAGATGTGGCATCAGATCACCATCTTCTGATAGCCAAAGTAAAAATGAAACTCAAGAGATATGCAACAATGCAAAATTATAGACAACAGTTTAATGTAGGGCAGCTAAGAAATCAAGAAACAAGAGACACATTTGCGGTCACAGTATCCAACAAATTCCAAGTGCTCCAACAGCTGGAAGATGTAGAGAATACAGAAGACTATTGGCAGCAGGTCAAAACTGTATGGAAGGAGACATGTGAAGAAATACTGGGGAAAAGGGAAAGACAACAAAAAAGCATGGATAACAACAGAAACCATCAATAAGATAAAAGACAGAAAAAAACAAGAAAGCAGAGTTAAACACAAGCAAAACCAGAAGCTCCAAAGCCAAGGCTCAAGAAGTGTACACAGAAGCAAACAAAGAAGTAAAAAGAAGTATCAAAAGAGACAAGAGGAAGTATATTGAGGAGTTGGCAAGAGAGGCAGAAGATGCTGCAGCCAAAGGAAATATGAGAGAACTGTATAGCAGCACAAAGAAGCTAACAGGGAAATACAAGCAAACAAGTTGCCTCATAAAAGACAAGAATGGGAAACTGCTCAGCAATATACAAGAGCAAATGAAGAGGTGGACAGAATATTTTGGGGACCTTCTCAATAGACCAGCTCCACAAAAACCCGCCGGACATCCAGCCAGCAGAAGAAGAGCTACAAATTAACGGTGAAAGACCAACGAAGGAAGAAATAAAGAAAGCCATAAAGCTTCTAAGAGAGGGAAAAGCGTCTGGACCTGATGGCAGCATTCCAGCAGAGGCCATCAAAGCAGATATCGACACGGCTACAGAGATGTTATATAAATTACTTGGTAAAGTCTGGGAAAAGGAAGAGATACCAGCAGAATGGAAGGAAGGATATCTGGTTAAGTTGCCTAAGAAGGGAAATTTACAAGAGTGCACAAATTATAGAGGAATAATGTTACTATCAGTGCCAGGAAAAGTATTAAACAGGATTATCCTTGAGAGATTAAAAGAGTCCATAGACAAGAAACTGAGAGATGAACAAGCAGGTTTTCGACAAAACAGATCATGTACAGACCAGATAGCCACTTTGAGAATAATAGTTGAACAAAGTCTGGAATGGAATTCACCACTATACATCGGATTTTGTGGACTACGAAAAGGCATTTGACAGTGTAGACAGAGAATCACTTTGGAAATTGATGAGGCATTATGGAGTTCCCCTGAAGATCATTAATTTAATAAAGAAAACATATGAAGACATGACATGCAGAGTTCTTCACGAAGGACAGCTTACAGAACCGTTTGGGATAAGAACAGGAGTGCGACAGGGATGCCTCTTGTGTCCATTTCTTTTCTTGCTGGCAATAGATTGGGTTATGAGATCATCGACAACACACAACAGAAATGGAATCCAGTGGACTCTGACTAAGCAGTTGGATGATCTGGATTTTGCTGATGACTTGGCTCTTCTGTCCCATAACCGTAATCAGATGCAGGACAATTTGAAAACACTCGATGAGAGGTCACAGCAATTTGGTCTGAAAATACACAGGGAAAAGACAAAAATAATGAGAATAAATGCAGGTAATGATAACAGGGTTGAACTTGAAGAAACACCAATTCAAGATGTAGAATCATACACATATCTTGGCAGTAATATAGACAAAGTTGGAGGGACAGACAGCGATATCAAAATAAGAATACAAAAGGCAAGAGGAGCTTTCATTGCATTGGGAAATATATGGAGATCAAGAGAAATCGGATCCAACACGAAAATAAGAATCTTCAACTCAAATGTGAAGTCAGTCCTATTGTATGGCTCGGAGACATGGAGAACAACAAAGACAACAACCAAAAAGTTACAGACTTTCATAAATGGGTGCTTGCGTAGAATAGAGGGATTAAAATGGTATGACAAGGTTACCAACGTGGAACTGATGACAAGAACTAGACAAGTGCCAGTGGAACAAGAGATGAGAAGAAGACGATGGCGATGGATAGGACACACACTGAGGAAACCTGTTGATAGCATTACAAGACAGTCCTTGTTCTGGAACCCCCAGGGCAAGAGAGGCAGAGGAAGACCAAGAAGTACATGGAGAAGAGAGTTGGAAACAGAGGTGAAAATGATGAGGAGAACATGGAAAGAACTTGAGATGATGGCACGGGACAGGAGGACTTGGCATGTGTTTGTTGAAGGCCTATGCTCCTTTGGGAGTGGAGGGTTATGAAAGAAGAAACCCAACCGTAATAAATACCGGCGTTCCTCAAGGCTCTATTCTTGGGCCTCTACTTTTAGCCATGTACATTAATGACCTTCAACTACACGTCGAGCACGCATCCTGTGATCTATTTGCTGATGACTGTACTGTCTATACGAGTGATACAAGTTGCAACACACTCGAACTATCGTTACAAAAAGATACAGATAATCTGATTAAGTGGAGCATCGGAAATCGCATGTTTATAAATATAATTAAAACAAAATGCATGTTAATATCAACTAGATAAAAATTACAAAATTCAGAGAAAACACCACTTCAGATCTACATTGGTACCTCACCAATTGAAAACGTTAATGAACATAAAATTCTAGGAATAGTCGTTGACCAGCATCTAAATTGGAACTCACATGTACATGCACTGACCAAGCAAACGGCACAGAAAGTTTACCAGTTAGCTAAAATCAAACATTTCCTAGATGTAGATGCACGAAAATTGTTCTTTATATCTCACATACAAACAAACATTGACTATTGCTCCACAATCTGTGATGGTTGTTCTATGTCCAACACAAAAAGACTCCATTCACTACAAAAAGCGTGCAGTGCGTCTAGTTTCTTACAACTGCCAAACACAGTGTGTAGATCTATATAAAGATCTCAAAATACTTCCTCTAAGAAAGTCCTTTCTGTTCAACAAAGCTAAATTTGTTCACAAAATCCTGTCACATAATGCTCCAACATATCTGTGGCCAATGTTGAAATACAATGAAAGACGCAGTCAACGCCTTAACAAAATACAAGTGCCCAAGCCTAGGCTTGACTTATTCAAGAAAAGCTTAGCTTACTCTGCTGCTCATCTTTGGAACTATCTTCCACATTATCTAAAACATAACAACCTCAGTCCCTATTCATGCAATCGTAGACTTTTTGAATACTTTGTGAGTTCTGATTATCTGCCCCCCTAATGTGATTACTTTTCCGAACAAATGATATAATATCGAATGTAGGTTTAATGATGATGTTTGTACTTTTCAACATATTTTATTTCATGGTGATACTTAGTTTGTACTTTTCAACATATTTTATTTTATGTTTACAATTAGATATTGTGAATGTGAGTATGCTATTATTTTACATTTACGATGTTGAATTCCTTTACATTGATGGGTAAAATGCATGTGAGAATAAATGAAATCAATATAAAAGACGAGAGAAAGGAAGGGCAGAATGTCAGACGGGCCTGCGTGCCTAATTTTCAACCCTTTGAAAATAAAGTTCGTTCGTTCAAGGTTAATCTTGGCAGAGATGTGAATTGAAGAATGGTGCTTCAATTCTAGGGAGCCTCGCAGAAATTTAAAGAAATCAAGTACTACGGCTGATAGGATACGGGCCGTGTAAACTTTGCATCTTTCCTGACCTTCTCTGAGTTAGGATTTTGCTCGTTCAGATGAGCTCCCGACTGATTTATCTCAGTAAAATATTACTTAAATAGCACTGTTATAAGTATTTAAAATGACTGAGACATACGGGTGGACTTCACTCAAAATGACTAAATCAACTATACATTTGTATATTTACAGATAACAAAATTTAATAGTCAGTTATCGTGAACATTTGTAAAATAAATAAGGGTGGGGTGAAGGTAGATAGAGTCTTTAAACTGTCCTCGTAGGGGATAGTCTGATTTGGAAATAGAGAGTTCAGTTGGCAGCTTTGAATGGCTACTTAAGTGCCAGTAAAATGTCGGTTGGTTTCTGTTCCAGGGATTCTGGGCTCCCCGTAATTATTGAAGGTAGGGTTTTCCTGGGATATAAGTCCACAAGATGCTAAAACACATTGTCCGGTCCTTTAAAGTTGAGTCCTGATCCTATTCCTTATTCTGGTTTGTCTGGCTGTCTTCTTGACGAGTTGAATTTCACAATGCGGTAAACTCACAAGGCGTTAAATTATAAGGCAACATTTGGCCCACATCCAGATTGCTACCATATGACAACGCTCCAATCAGAAATTTTGTATTTTTACATTTCAAATGCCAAGCTAAAAGCATGCAAGATGCGTATATTTCATTTTCTCTCACGACACAATTCCTGCGTATCAAACGTACAGATAAAGGTGTTGTTTACAATCACTATATATGGTATGCCAGCTTCCGTCTAATATCGATCATGTTTACACTCACAACTTCACAATTTATCACAGGTAATTTCTTTCGAGATGGATAATTATTCTTCCGACAGGTCTGTCCGGAAAGGATTATCTCAGTTATCCGGTTTAGCCAACAATTAACAAACAAACAAACAAACAAACAAACAAAAAAAAAACTGGTCAGACAGGACTATTACCAGTTGATAAGGTAGTCGATTGCGGTCATCCCAAGTAGACATGAAAAGACATTCAGCTGACGGTATGGGACGACAGGGGGATGGAGAAGCTTGGTATTAGTTATCTGAAAATCTAAGAATTTTGGGAAGCTGAAGGGCAATGATGATGATGATGATGATGATGATGATGATGATGATGATGATGACGATTATGATGATGATGATGACGACGATGATGGTTTTGATGATCAGGATGATAATGATGATATTGACAATGATTGATAATGAAAATGATGATGATGGTTATTATTATAATGATAATGATGATGAGGATAATGATGATGACATTGACAATGATTGATAATGAAAATGATGATGATTATTACAATGATAACGATGATGACGATAATGATAATGGTAATGATGATGATAATGATGATGTAAATACTGTTGAATTACAGAAGGAGATAAAAGGAAAGGTTATTGTTGATTGTTATATTGTACAGAATCGACATCATTGCACTCTGGGTAAACCCATTAGTGCTCAGTCTCCCTCAGTATATGTCGAAGATTGTGAATGCTAACTGTTGCTTTAGCTCGCTGGTTGTATACACGACGGATGCATCCTCTGATACGTCCATCTCTGCAAGCCTTACGTTTCATGCCAAACTCCTACGGTCTCTGACCTTGATGATTCATCTATTGCAGTGTCATTCTTTATCAGGCGATCATTAATTGTTCTCATTATCTTTCCCTTATCCATATCCAGAGTCCTCACTGTGGGTGCTATTGATGCTAGTCTGCCAGCTCTCTCATTACAGCGCAACCTTGCATGACCAGGACAGTAGATCTACACCAGCTTCTGCAGATTCGAAGCTTCTATGAATGTTTTCCATTCCTTGCTGTAACCAACCATACAGTCAAACCCCGCTTTACGATGAGTCGCTTTCCGACGCGTCGCTCATACCACGGTTTTCAATTAACACCCTTTTCCATGATTCGACAGCTTGACTCACTCATACGTCGCTATTTTGACATGACATTTTTTTTTCGAAACAGCTTTCCTTTGCCCTCTCTGCTACTCTTTATACTTCGTGACTCAGTGTGTTTTTGTTGCATTTCACGCGCATCACTGTGATTTGATGATATGGTAATAAATGATCATTGTGATTTAGCTCTGCTATTATGTGATCAAAAATGTGCTTCCAAAGTCATTTCCCTATTTTTATAGTTTATTGTTTTTACGTATTTATTTAATGTAATACTGAAAATGTTGTGAAGATGGCTGGGCAGCTAGAACTTGAAGTGGGGGCAGAAGATATAGCACCATGTGGATGCTCATATGCAGCCCCTGAGCAACGAAAATCTTCAGCAGCTTGAAGAACATCAAAAAGTACTGTTGCAACTACATCACCCCAAAGCCCTACTGCATCCTCCATCGAAAGACCTACACAAGCAGCAAAAAGACCTAATTCTACAAGAAGTACACCAGAATCTCCAGCATGGAAGCGCTAAGAAGAATGGTCTGCCCATCTAGAAGATGTGACCTCTCCTTTTAAATTACTTCAATAATTCGGCAATCGCTGCTACCAACAGAAGAATACTATGGCTATAAAAGATAAATAAAATAATGTTTTACATTGTTTAAATTCTAAGTTGATTAGTTAGGTTTGTAATGTAATATATGATCATTCCAGTACTGTACTTGCTTCAGCTGTCAAAACAGGGCATGTTTCGCTTTACATCGATTTTCGCTTTACGACAGTGACCTGGAGCCTAACATGTCGCATGAGCGAAATATGCCTGTACTATCATGTGTCTACTTGAATATTTTTGAAGAAAGCAGTGGTCAGCTTGAGGCTACTTGTATATCCACAGAGTTTTTTTTTCCAGGAATAGTACTGGTGACGGCCATGTGTGTTTCCCTATCGCTCATATATTGGGCCCCTTTGAGGTAGATGATCAGCAGTCATTTGATCTATGTCACAGTTACACTCATCGGTAGTTCCTATCTATTAACTTGTTGAATAATTGTATCCCAATCTGTTGTGGCCCGTGCGGATTCTGAAGATTACCATTTGTTCGTTCTCTTCTGCTGAGCTGGTAATATGCATGATTTTGTGTGTGGCCTGGATGCTTTGCGTCCTATTTGTTAGTTTGTATGATTCTGATAAAACTCTTTGCCTCTTTGTATGAAGAAGAGTTCATACTGTAATGAACCTTTAGCGAATTAATTATGATATATTTGTCTAACATCTTGTTAACATATTGTCATAGTCTGTATTTTAGACTGTTACCTGTAGTAGTTTATTTATGTTAATTGCAGACACATCTGAGAATTCTGAATTAAAATAAACATTAAAAACATAAAGCCCATTAGTCCCTTGTTCCAGATGTTGTTTGTTTATTAAATCATTATTTCTGTTTTCGCCTTTATACGTTATGTTTGACTTTTGGTCATGAACAGCCACAGAGGAAAGTAGAATAGGCCCTACATAAGTTACATGCAGATCACACAAATGCTACACAAAGACTCACAAAACATTAAAAATAACAAAACACTAACTTTCAATTACAACACTATTAATAAAAGAGAAGTCACATTAATTTTAAAGTTTTTTTATTCACATTACTTTTCATTACATTTGCAAATGTCATTGTCTTTTCCACTTTCACAGCTTAAACCAAATGTAATTACGTGCAGGACATATCTAACCTTACAAAGCCCTAATATGATAACCTTCAGAAAAAAAAATAAGATCATGTTCAGAGACTGGAAATGACATGAATCTAAAATTATGCCTTGCATGAAAAAAACAGGACAGACAATGTGCCGAGAATCGTGCAGGAGAATCGAAGACAGGGATACTGTAAAAATAGGAAAGTCTTGGAATGGCGGCTACGGATCAAGAAAGAAGAAGTACATAATACAAGTATGTAGTATGTCTACTTCACATTACATTTTGTGGTTTCGAACAGTTCAAACAAAACTATATCAGAAGTTTTGTTACATCAAATGTTAATTTCAAGAACATTTATGCACTCCACAAAATATGGAGAACAATACATCTAGCTGCAGAGAGGTGGGTCAAGCAATAAATTAACAAAAAATAATAAGATATGAAATTAAGCTTAATTTGAAAAAATAGTGATAGCACACATAATTGCTCCGCAGAGGTTTTGGTAATATTTGTTGCATGGATCATTGCAAAAACATTTATGTTTATAGTATTGTGAACACTGGAATGTGTATTTGTCAATATAGATACAAAAGTTAATAGATAATATAAATGTAACTACATAATTCATATTGTAACAGTAAAATGTGATTCAAGGGAAAGGTTATTGCCCATATATACATCTCTGGCATATTGCAGTCGTGTGTAAGGAGTAGACAAAATGACAAACGGAAAGAGAATAATCTTAACAAAGTAATGTAACTGTCAACTCCTTATGATCTCTATTCCCATATTAAGAGAACAATTTTGAAACTTATGGAACATTATTGACAACAGTTACAATACCAGAACGATAAATAAAGGACAACTGAGGTTTGAGATTACACTTTCCAGTCTGCAGTACTACCTAATCAGATGAAAAGAAGTGTACTAGCTGTATAGAAAATCTGTGCCTAAATATATCCCTGTGATTATTTTGAACATTTCGTGACACCTTTCCTTTAAACATTTTCTTTTCACTGATATATATTTAGTTGTCAATAAAATGCATCAAATACACTTTCCTAAACTGTTAGCCTTCAGCTAATAAAAAATTTCAGAGAAAGAGCTTGTTTATTCTTCGTATCAGGAAACAAGAACTGTCCAGTTAAGAAGAATTTTTCTGATTCCTGGAAATACTTGTATAACAATTATTTTAACTCTTAGGACAAACAAACAAAAATTACTGTGGATTTAAAGAAACAACTATTGTACAACAGGTAATTATCATTTTTCTCATTTTTGTATGTCAATGTTTTCTATAAGTTTGTATGATAATATGTTATTACAATATAGTTTGACATATTATAGTTATTCAAGTCTAAAGTACAAATATATTTTACTTCAGTTACCACAGCTAAAGACGACAATAAAACGCTGAAATTAGACCCAAAAAAAAAACATGAAAAGTTTAGCTCCTGACGAAAGGGAAATAACTTCTAAATTATACAGCAACAGTGTCACATGGATCTGATTAAATTGAACACTTCAGCGAAGATATCCAATCTTTTTCCTTCCTGCTAATGTAGACCCTACCAGAGAGTTATCATAATTTACTTCAGTGGCTTCAGTTATATAAACATTTTATAATTAAGAAGAAAAAGGGTTCAATTGGCTAAGCAGATAGAGCGCTTGCCTCTTTTGGCAGAATTCTTGGATATAGGGATCAAAACCTGGTAGCTTCATGCAGAGAATTTGGCACTCGGGGTGGATATTACCTTGGAAACCCTCCCCTTATAAAGAAACACACTTGCTAGTATATTTTTAACAGTAAGTACTATAATAATAAAGCCCGACGGCACCCTTTTCCTGGCTGTCACCCGGGGCGGACGGAGCCCCTCGCACCCCCTTAGTACGCCACTGGCTTCATGCTCCAGTCTACCCAGTTGTAAATGGGTACCTGAATCTGTACTCGAGTTATGAAAGGGAAAGTCAGTGAGGAAGGGAAATTGTCACCCCCACTTCATAAAGCTGGACCTAGTATAGGGAAGTTTTTAATACTTCACTTTCTCTACAGCAGTTTCTGCTCTGAGATTACCTTTACCATTACCATTTTAACTTAGAATACACAAAACAAGTACAATAAATTACAACTACTTAGAAGAAACACAGAAATCAGGTACAAATGCAAAGCACACAAAAATACTACTGAATAAACATTAACACGTCATGAGCTATTCTTTACCGTCTGCGATATGGAAATATTTCTTGTTCAGTGTAGGCTGCCCTCTGAAAATGAGGCCTCTGGTGCTGATTTTGATATTCCTGGTGCTGATTTTGGTGTTCTTGTGAGGTAAACTCTCTACAAGGTTGTTGTGGATGTTGGGCATTTGGCTGGGTAAAAAAGTCAGTTGTTACAGCTGAGAGCATAGGCAGGTTTCCAAATACTGGATATCCCTGGATGCCTACGTAACCCCACAGAACTCCAACAGGAGGTACTGCTAACTGTGTTTCTAGAGAAGATACTGCATAGTGGGTTTTTAGAGACCGTACTCCAAACTGGGTTTCTAGAGAAGGTACTCCAAACTGGGCACGGAAGACTTGCTCAGCAACATTGAGAAGCTGTCTATTGGTTGTTGAGGTGTCGAATGAAGTGTCTGAAAAATTAAATATTTCCAAAAATTATTTCACCTGCCAACAACTAATATTTTACACCTGTTTAATTTTAAGACATGAAAAATGTATAAAAGGAATATCTAAATTGTATATCAACACTGTTTCTGTAGCATTTTACAAGTGCCTTCAGTTTATTTATGTTTGCTGTTTGTTTAAGATTCACAAGGCACAGGTTTTCCTTTCTTTCTTCACCAAAATGTAAGCACATTAAAAAATATATTTTTTGAATTACCAGTATTCATCCTTGAAAAGCAAATTTTAATTACACTTACTTACTTACTTAGTCGTTCCCCTTCTACCGTGAGGTGTACAGGTTTGGAAGAGAGAGCGCCAGACCATTCTATCAGCTGTCTTCTTCCTGGCCTGGTTCCATTCTAGTCCTCGGTCCTTCAAAGATTGTCTAATGTTGTCCTCCCAGCGGACTCTGGGTCGTCCTGGAGGTCTAGATTCCTGGCTCTTTGTTTCCCATGCTTGTCGTGGTAGCCGATCTTCTCCCATTCTGCAGACATGGCCAAACCATCTTAGTTGGGACTGTTCTATTTGGGTCTGCAGCGGGTGGGATTTTAGGCCTTGACGGATCGTCTGGTTGCGGACCATGTCTCTTCTTGTTACTTCAACCACTTTCCTCAGATACCTCATTTCTGAGGTTTGGATCTGGCTTTTGTGGGTTGTAGTCATTGCCCACGACTCGCATCCATATGTTAAGACTGGGACATAGGTGGAGCGGTATACAGCCATCTTCGTTTTCTTACCAACCTCTTTCTTGCTGAGGAATCCTCGATTTATGGCCTGAAAAAGTCTCCCAGCCGCTGCTTTTCTTGTGGCCAACTCTTCTTTGATGCCTCCCTTTCGGTCTATAATAGCTCCGAGATATTTAAAGTGGTCGACCTGCTCCAGGACCTCTTCTCCCAACTTAATCTGATGTTTTCTTTCTTCTCGTGATATCACCATGGATTTTGTTTTAGAGCTGCTTATGACCATCCCTCTCTTCTCCAGCTCTTCCTTCCAGACTTGCAGGTTGGATTGGAGATGTGCCTCTGATTTAGCAATCAGGGCAACATCATCAGCAAATGCCAGCTCCGAAATATAGACCTGTCTCATCTTCCAGTACCCCACTGAATACTTTCTTGTTCTCTCCTTACATGCCTTGATGACATCGTCCATAAGGAGTATGAAGAGATAAGGTGATAGGATATCACCTTGTCTTACACCAGTGGTGGTCCTGAACTCTTCTGACTTATGATTTGCTGTCCTCACATAATTTCTGCAAGACTTGTAGAAGCTCTGTATAGCATGAATCAGAGGTGCTGGAATATTCTTCCTTGCCAAACAGTCCCAAAGTTTGCTCCAGGGGACCCTGTCAAACGCCTTTTCCAGATCTATGAAACAAAGATGGATCTCACTCTTATACTCAAGGGCCTTTTCACTCAGCTGTCTGAGTGTGAAGATTAGGTCTTGAGTACTTCGGTTTGCTCGGAATCCACACTGGACCTCATCCAATTGTGGCTCAGCTAGGCATCGGAGTCTCTGCTCTAGGATTCTAGAGTAGATTTTACCAGGGACACTGAGAAGGGATATGCCTCTATGGTTTCCACACTGTCGATTGTCACCCTTTTTGAAAATTGGTGTTATGATGGCAATCTCCCAATCCTTTGGTATGGTCTTGTTGCACCATGCTGCCTGTAGGACCCTTAAGAGTAATAGGTCGCCTGATGCTCCCATGTACTTAACCATTTCTGGTGTTATACCATCATGCCCTGCTGCTTTGCCCATCTTGATTTTCTCCAGTGCTGCCTTCAGTTCTTCCATCTTTATGTCCTCTTCATCACCATTGGTTTCATCTTCTGTGCTAGTGGTTATCGTTTCTGATGCTTGACCTTGCTCACCATCAAGGAGTTCTGAGAAATATTCTTTCCATCTTTCTTTTAATTACACACTAAACTGAAATAATATCAATTCACTGTTTAGCTGGCTCACAATATAATTAGTTATGACTTTATTTATTTATTCATTTCAGATAGGTTTAACGTCTAAAATATAATCTTGTGAAAATAGAATTTAATAAAATAATTAGTATACCAGCATCAAACAATGGTAATGCTAAATTGCAACAGTGAAGACTGAAAACATGGTTATGTAAACTAAATAAAAACTTACTTCTTTGACTGTGTGAGATTCATAAATACATATGGAGGAGGTTCCAATTTTAATTGCATCGCAGGGCACTCTTTTCAATAAATATATTTGTCAAAATGTTTTCCCAAAATTTAAATTAATGTCTTTGAATTTATAAACCTTTTGATTTTGCCATTTTCGTTAGCTTAAAAACTGTTCTGATTATTCAAAACATTTTATTATTGAAATTAGAAATACACAAGTTTTACTGTATTACTATTAATAATACCAAACAACCACTACTTAAAAAAATATAAAATATATTAAGGAAGGAAAAACAACCTTAGGATGTGAAAATATAGGTGAACTTTTATTTACTGCTTGTGTCGTCGAGTTCATTATCAGCTTCTTAATCAGTGCACATATTGTGCAACCAAAGGATCTGTTTGATAATTAATAAGCCATTTTACACTAAACAATCTAAGAGGCTTACCTCTATTTAAGGATTTACTGCTCTGTGTTGGAAGTCTCTCTAGTCCATTACTGATGGAAGACAATGGAAATGCAGGTGGGCTTATGTCAATCTCTGTTATGTCAACACTGCAACCATTATTGATATCCTCTTGAAGTTTCTGAATATTCACCTGAACAGAAATGGAAAGAAACAATAAAGTGCATTGTGACATATTTTAATGAATTATGTAAATTAGAAACGGAGAGTTTTCATAACCAAGTAACATAACAAGTTCTTTGTATATGGGACTAGGTAATTGCAGGAACTATGAATATTATCATAAAATGTGCATTAAATCAATGATAAGTATGTGGCATCTGTTATATTTATGTTGTGTTAATATAGGATTATAAGAGCCACATTAAGTATTTCACTTAATAGTATTATTAGTAGTAGCCCCTTCAGTCATGACTGACTGAGGTGATAGTCCTCAGCCCCTTTTTTCCTGGTGTTCCTTTGGGTATGTTCTTTTCTCTTTTGCTTGTTGTGAGAGCAGAAGCAAAATGAATATCAGTTTCCCATGTTCTACCTAATGTCATTGAGTAGTGATTCAATTATGAGTTAAAGAAGTAGAAGTATATCATTTCATTTCTCAGTCTGAGTTTCTCACACACACTTTCTCTCTCTGCTATCTTGTGCACTGTCATAGAAAGTATTAATGCATCTATTAAGGAAATTATCATAATTTCCCATTTGGTTCCTCATGAAGCATAAAGCATGGAGCCACAACACTACAGTTGATCACTGTTCGTCCAGTCAGTGGTGCCTACATTATATACCTATATATAAATATACTGTATATGTATGTAATGTAGTAATTCTTCATGAAAAACAAGATTCATGCTTCAATAACTAGAGGTACCATAGATAAATAAGAGGATTGGTACTCACCTCTAAATAATTTTTAAAACCGAAGCATGAAGTTAAGTAGGAATAGAACTCTTCATGTTTCTCATACACAACACTCTGTAAACTTTCTGCCATTGTATTGACACTGCAATGAAAGTAATAAAATTATTGACTCAGAAGACATTAAATCTTTTTCTTTCTTACAGTCAAGGGTATCAAACAGTTAGTCCTTATAATCTTGATGTCCTAGCTTAACAGGATCTTTAAAAAAACGGCATTCTTGCTATAAAGGTGTGTCACAGCACGCATGTGTTATATAGTGGGCCACAAGATGCGTCTCGTGAAATATAAATCTATCCTGTTTATGAAATCATCATCACCGCCCTTAATCTCCCGAAGAAGCAAAGGCCTGTGACAATCTTATGCCAAGTCTTCCTGTCTATTGCCATGAGCACAGTGTCTTCATGACCTTCATGTCCATCTCTAGTTCTCTTCTTTATATGTTCCTTGGTCTTCCTCTACCTCTCTTCTTACCCTGAGGATTTCAGAACAAGGACTGCCTGGTAGCGCTTACAACAGGTTTCCTCAATGTATGTACTATCCACCACCAGCATCTTCTTCTCATCTCTTGTTCCACAGACACTTGTCTGGTTCTTGTTATCTGTTCCACATTGGTGATCTTGTCATACTCATTCAATCCTTTTATTCTATACAAGCACCTATTTATGAAAATATGTAGCTTTTATTTTTGGTTGTGGTTTTTTAAAATCCATATTTCATAACTATACAGTAAGACTGACTTGACATTTGAATTGATGATTCTGATTTTTTGTGTTTGACCTGATTTCTTTGGATCTCCAGTGCAATGAAACCTCATCTAACCTTTTGTATTCCTATATTGATATACTTGTCTGTCTCTCAACCAGTGTCGATATTGCTGCCAAGGTATATATATGCTACTACATTTTGTAGTGGTGTTTCTTCAAGTGCATTACTGTTGTTGTTTCCTCCATTTATTCTCATTACGTTTGTTTTCTTTCTTTGTATTTTCAAACCCACACTTGCAGTGACCTTTCATCAAGCACTTTCATTTTGTCTTGCATCTGACTATGATTGTGGGACAGGAGAACCAGGTCGTTGGCAAAATCTATTTATGAAATACCATATCAATAATAGAAAACTAAGTGTTGTGTCACCACATGATATAGATTTTGTAAAGTATGTCACCATTCAAAAATGCATATTGGTCACTGAAAAAATTTTCAGTCGTCACTCAATTTCTGGCACATTGTCTCATTCACATTTCCTTGTTTCAGTAGGAAGAATGAATTTGATATCCTCTCATGATTCCATCACGATGTCTTTCCCACAAATGTAACTCTCAGAAGCCATTACATATTTTAAGCATTATGATATTTTTTTTCCAAAACAACAATAATATAAGAATTTGAGAGAGATAAAGGAAGATACTAAATCTAGAAAAACATTTCCAGCAGAAAAAAAAAAATTGAGACTATATAAAACTGTATGTAGACATGCTGAATGAAGATCTCAAAGTTGTACATCTGGCAAGAGTAAGAAATGAATATCTTTGGATCAAGAAAAATGTGAGATGAACGAGACACAGACTGAAGAAGCAAACCTGAGGCATACATCATCTAGCACAAATAGAGAATTCAGAGGGGAAAGTGGACGAGATGAAGACAAAGGGAAACACAATGAACATATGCTGTGGCAAAATTTAAGGATATGCTTGGAAAGGGATGACAAAGTGGTAGAGTATCATGCCTGTTATCACTGGCTGGACAGCAATGAAAACTGGAAATATTGAACATTGTTAAAACCTCAAAGAAAATTTTATATTCTTACAACAACAAAAAACAAACACAGGAAAGATAAACAGAAGCAAGCAGACAATGGGAAGCACTCACTTGCTCACAGTATTGGACAGATGCTTCACATAGTTATCTGCTTCCAATATGTTCAAATCTGTTTTGTTCATGGCAACCATCTTTACCAGGTGTAACAGCTGCATCTGAAAAATGTTCAAAGCAAAGAGAAATATAACACGATGAGAATTGAGTCCATTGTAAGTTAATAAAATGCAATAACTATATTAATATTCTAACGTCTATATAGAAATGTTGAATATAGTTTAGAAATGGATGTGAAGTAACTTAACATATATAAAACAGTAGGCAAGTCGTCAAGAAGAAGAATGAAGGCTGTGTTACCCATGAAACATTTCTGTAACCTAAGATGGTTGTTTTTTCATACTTGTTGTAGTTAACTGGATGGTATCTTTAGCGAAGATGTATTTTAAATAGAACAGAACTCTCTGGTTTTGAAAATTAATATTACCTTATATATTTTATAACTATAACTTTAACAGATACAAAAGCCATTAATTATGAGCTTACAAAATAGCATGTCAGGAAAATTCTGCAGAAGTCCATATTAAAAAGTGACAGTAATGACCACTCATACCTGTACAAGATGTAGATTATGCATTTTCAGAAGATTTTTATAATGAATTTAATTCAATAATTTGTTCTAGAAATTGGCAGTTATATATAAGTCTAGTAGTAGTTTCACAAAACTGAATACCTGGACATTAAAGGCAGCTGTCTGTTGTGTTTCCAGCTGTTTCGTTAGCTCTGCTGTTTGAACTTGATTTTGTGCCTTCAGAATTTCAAGATCCTTGGTCAACCTATCCATGTCTTCTTTCCATCTTAAGAATAAAAAAAAAAGAACAACAGTGATAGAGCAAATATACCCCTAGCACCACCAAGCCCCATTTTATTTCAAATAGAAGATAAAGAATAAATATAATTGGAAGCTCAGACAAAAAAAGTTTTTAAAATGAAAAAGAAAATAAAGTGACTAAATGTAATTGTATAATTTAGTTGCATAGTTAACACATTTTATTTACAGAACGTGTTACATTTAAGAGATGACACTTAAATATTTTTGCACCTGGCATATCACTAACATGAAGTAAAATTTAAATCTGAATATTGAATATGAAATCATCCTGCACATTTATGTTTCTGAAACAACCATCAGGGCTGACCTTAGCCAATTCGGGCGCTCGATTTGGACCATTGTGGTGGGGCTCCTGAACTTTGATTATTTCATATTAGGTATCAGGAATATGCTATTACATATACATATATATATATATATATATATATGTGTGTGTGTGTGTGTGTGTCTGTGGAATATAAGCACTGACAAGTTATTAAACAATATATGTAATTATTCCTATAGTTTTAATGCATTAAAAAAACCACTTACTTGTCTGCTGATGTCTCTGCCATTTTGATTCTAGTGTTGAGATTTGTAACATCACTCTTCAGTTCATCAGTCACTGACCTGCCATGGCTAATCTGCTCTTGAAAACTTTTTACAGCTTCCTGAAAACATAGTAGAAAATACAAAATGTAAACATCTGAAAGGGAAACATAAGATTTAAACAAAGATCACAAGTAAAATAGTAAACAATTCCATGTCTTTCAAATATTGGCAGAAATGTTCTGTCTACAGTATATGAAACTTGTCTTTCTTTAAGATAAAAAGAAGTTCGAAACTACCTTTTGTTTCTATTTTTATGAGAAAATTATGTAAACAATTCTTTTTATGTGTTCACTGTAATATTGGAATGCTGTATCAATCTTTTTATCAATATGTTTTAATTACTGCAATGATACCCTTGTCTTTTATGAGTTAAATGTCTTTCTATTATGTTTTAATTACTGTATCACCCTCATCTTTTTATGAGTTAAATGTCTTTCTATTATATTGAGTTAAATGTCTTTCTATTATGTTTTAATTACTGTATCATCCTCATCTTTTTATGAGTTAAATGTCTTTCTATTATGTTTTAATTACTGTATCACCCTCATCTTTTTATGAGTTAAATGTCTTTCTATTATGTTTTAATTACTGTATCACCCTCATCTTTTTATGAGTTCATCTTTTTATGAGTTAAATGTCTTTCTATTATGTTTTAATTACTGTATCACCCTCATCTTTTTATGAGTTAAATGTCTTTCTATTATGTTTTAATTACTGTATCATCCTCATCTTTTTATGAGTTAAATGTCTTTCTATTATGTTTTAATTACTGTATCACCCTCATCTTTTTATGAGTTAAATGTCTTTCTATTATGTTTTAATTACTGTATCACCCTCATCTTTTTATGAGTTAAATGTCTTTCTATTATGTTTTAATTACTGTATCACCCTCAATGTATCACCCTCATCTTTTTATGAGTTAAATGTCTTTCTATTATGTTTTAATTACTGTATCACCCTCATCTTTTTATGAGTTAAATGTCTTTCTATTATGTTTTAATTACTGTATCATCTTTTTATGAGTTAAATGTCTTTCTATTATGTTTTAATTACTGTATCACCCTCATCTTTTTATGAGTTAAATGTCTTTCTATTATGTTTTAATTACTGTATCACCCTCATCTTTTTATGAGTTAAATGTCTTTTAAATGTATCACCCTCATCTTTCTATTATGTCTTTCTATTATGTTTTAATTACTGTATCACCCTCATCTTTTTATGAGTTAAATGTCTTTCTATTATGTTTTAATTACTGTATCACCCTCATCTTTTTATGAGTTAAATGTCTTTCTATTATGTTTTAATTACTGTATCACCCTCATCTTTTTATGAGTTAAATGTCTTTCTATTATGTTTTAATTACTGTATCACCCTCATCTTTTTATGAGTTAAATGTCTTTCTATTATGTTTTAATTACTGTATCATCCTCCTATTATGTTTTAATTACTGTATCACCCTCATCTTTTTATGAGTTAAATGTCTTTCTATTATGTTTTAATTACTGTATCACCCTCATCTTTTTATGAGTTAAATGTCTTTCTATTATGTTTTAATTACTGTATCACCCTCATCTTTTTATGAGTTAAAAGTCTATTATGTTTTTTCTAGTTAAATATGTTTTAATTACTGTATCACCCTCATCTTTTTATGAGTTAAATGTCTTTCTAATGTTTTAATTCTGTATCACCCTATTATGAGTTAAATGTCTTTCTATTATGTTTTAATTACTGTATCACCCTCATCTTTTTTATGAGTTAAATGTCTTTCTATTATGTTTTAATTACTGTATCACCCTCATCTTTTTATGAGTTAAATGTCTTTCTATTATGTTTTAATTACTGTATCACCCTCATCTTTTTATGAGTTAAATGTCTTTCTATTATGTTTTAATTACTGTATCACCCTCATCTTTTTATGAGTTAAATGTCTTTCTATTATGTTTTAATTACTGTATCATCCTCATCTTTTTATGAGTTAAATGTCTTTCTATTATGTTTTAATTACTGTATCATCCTCATTACTGTATCATCCTCATCTTTTTATGAGTTAAATGTCTTTCTATTATGTTTTAATTACTGTATCATCCTCATCTTTTTTCTACTGTTCTCCCTATGGAGCATGGATCCACCACTGCAGCCAGTCCCTTTGCATGAAGCCTACACCAAATAGTCACATGCTGTTGCAGGATTTGACTTCTATGGCAATTTGTTTTGCAATATGCTTTAACGACATGCCTGATAGTTCAGTAGTCCCATTCTTAATTATTACATATATTATCTCAAATCATGGCTATTTCACCCCTAAAATTAAAACCAGAAACTAATTTACAATTAATATAAAATATAAGATTTAAAATACCATGTTTTTAGTAAAATTGTTGTGCTATGACAGAAATGAATAACATTTCCAATTGATCATGTAATAATGAATACAGTTTGTGATGTATTAATATTGTCACCTGAAACTGAATAAGGATCTAACTCATACCTAAATGTTACTAGTAAACATCTAGCTGATCTGAATTAATTTTCAATAATAACTAATTGTCTTCACATTGTTAGTTAATAATAATATTTTACAGTTTACTGTTTTCTGGCATAAGTACTTATATGTTCAAAGAAATACTGACCTTAGAGGCAGCTTCTTGCTGGGTTTGCGTCTCTTTGAGTAAATTTATTTCCACAAACAATTCTTCAAGCTCTGGCCCATTAGCATCTGTTTGGGTGTCTGCCATTTTATTTTCTGCTTTAACTTCATCCAGAGGTTGCCAAAAGCTGTGATTTTTATGTTCTGGGGTTCTACAGAAATTTGAACCACTGCTGCAGAGAAGATCCAAGTCTACATCATGCAGATTTTTAAACTCAGTGTTAATTGACATGGTCATAGTTGGATGAATGCTTCTTCTGTCATGTTTAGCACACACAGAAGAAGTAGGGAGTGTAAGCTGTGACGATGTAGAGGAATCAGGCATGTCAACCCAGTCCTTTAAACTGGAGAAAAATGAATTCCTTCTTTCACGTGTCACATCATAGCTGGGAAATGACGAGTTTCTCAATTGACAGGTTTTTTCAGTAGACAACAGATCATATGACAATGTCTCTGACCTGTCAAGACTGCCATTCTCAACAGTTGGAACCAGCTGAACGTTATACTTTGGCTGCTCAGTGAGACCCTCGATTGAACTATTTTCAGCAGAAGATGTCATAAAATGATGATCTTTATCCAGGACCTTTACCCCATTAAAGTCTTCTTGGACAGATGAGGTTGTCTGAAACAAATGTGAATCCTCCTGGACAAAAGAACAGTCTCCTGTAGACCAAACGGGATATGATAGTGGCTCTGTTACATCTAGTTGCTCCCATCCAGACACTGTTGCCATGTATCTCAAAATCTGTGACTCCTTTGGCTGTGACTGATGAATGAGAGGCTGTAGTTGTGACAAACTTGCACTTTCGCTAATATTTGGATCAATGAACACTTCACCAGAGATGTATTTCTTATTCACCAGCTTCTCAACAGTATTCTCAAACCTCAGATTGTCTCGGTATGCATCAACAAAACCCAGACCTCTTGACCAAGCATCTTCTGGAACCTGATCTATCATTTCTGAGTTCTGCCCATTAAGGTGATATCCAAAATTGAAACTTGTCTCTGTTACTCCAAGCATATTAGAAGAGTCTTTGAAATAGTTCATTTCAAAATTTGTATTGCCATTTGGTTTAGTATAAATAAAACTGTCTTGGTTTCTGCTTGATATTCTGTCCTTGTCTGAAGTGAAAGGAGTGTGGGTTTCTTTCATATAGTATGGTAACTTTGAAACATGCCTATTTTGAGTTGTTTGAAAAGGACAATACTGGTCAAGGATATGAACATTTCTCTCGATTGTTTCAATAGGGACACCATCATTCTTATCTTGTTCAACCAATGACAATTGCTCATTCACTGCCTTACTAAGAGCAGTATCTGAGAATCGTGGTACATCCTTTCCATGTAAAACTGAAGCATGGCTAACTCTCTTAGGAATAAATTCCTTAGCACCAGGGTTTAAGCTGAACTGGTTACTAAAGAAAGGTGACTGTCCATGCATATTTGTCTCCAATTTCCGTGGATTTACTGTAGGTGGCACAATACTGGCTTTGTTTTGTGAAACCCTGAAGCGAGGATCAAAGTGCAGGTAACTGCCAAGTCCACCAAAGGAGAGTATTCTAGTTTGTGATGTTTCAGAGAGGAGTTCAATGTATTCTTCAAGCTCACTATCTGCGAAGTCCATCAGCCCTTTCTTAGCCAAAATATTGTAGAAGAAGCTAATGAAAGATTAAAAAACAAGCGTTATTAAAAGCTTCAACAAACAACTGAACAAATAAGAAATCTTCAAGTACATAAAAAATTCAAATAAAATTATAAACTGTAACTTACTGCATTAAATCTTTTAAATAATCAGATTTGAATTAACTGGTTTCTTTAGTATATTAATTCTCAAAATGCGATTTTGCAACAGATCCATTGCTGGCGGAAAAAAATGATATACCAAACAAAAAATGTTTTGTACGTGTGATTTATTTATAATATTTTTTCTCATTATGTGCTTTACCCATAAATTCAATAAATGGATATTTAGAGAAAAAAAAAGCAGGTGTTTACTCAAATAACATTATGTCAGTCTTGTCTATGCTTGGTGGTTGAAATGGGGAATGTTGAGGTAACACAATCAAGGGCTCTCCAGATCTCGGTTTGGGAAGTTCTTGACTGACAGATGTGTTTGATCTGTGGATAATGTGGAGTAAAATACTGCTTTAGTGGCATGATTAGAACCATAGAAAGAGTTAACATTTTTAAATCTTAGGAGTATTTGATGAGTTATGCAATGCTACGTGGAGACTTACAATTTTAAACATGTCATGGGATGAGAGAAATAAAAAACAAAAATTATAAGTTCTTAGTTATCATCAATGTGAAGATGTTAGTTATAATCAATGTTAAGATGTTAGTTGTTAAGCGTTTAGTTATCATCAATGTTAAGCTGTTAGTTATCATCAATGTTAAGATGTTATTTATCATCAATGTTAAGCTGTTAGTTATTATCAATGTTAAGCTGTTAGTTATCATCAATGTTAACCTGAAAAATTGTGCACACAGAAAAGAAGAAGATCAAGGCAAGAGAAATACATCATGAAACTAACCAGGTAGGATCAGACAGAATCAAAACAACATGTACCAGAAGTCCCCAGAAACTTGAGAAATTATATTTTTATAACTGGCTGACTTATATAACCAGGGTAGATGTAAAAGTTGATGTAACTATCCAACTTACCCATTATCATTAAAAGGTTGAGCACCAAAGCAGGCTTTATTTTCATCTTTCTTCAGATTCGCATCCCCAACAAGAAATTGCTTCCTGTTCTTGTCATTCTCACCTTTACTGGATTTCCGCTTCTTCTGGTGAAAACAAAGAAAGACATGACAATGCCAGTTTTTTAATTCATATGTTACAACATTCGTATATTCTTATAGAGGTCATACATAAGTTATTTGGTACAAGCTGACAAAGAGAACAAACACCAGCAAGAGGAGAGTTTGATGTCTGATCATGCTACCCAAGAAGCGAGAAATGCGATAGATTGTGGAATTGTTGATAAAACATCATGTACAACTCAGATATCTACATTGTGATTGTAAAAGTATAGAGCAGTTAATGAAACTCAAAAAAAAGCACTGAAGGATAGAGAAGGAAAACACTCTCTGACATACAGAATATATAGATGATTGAAGAGAACTAGAAATAAGAAAAAACTACAATAGCCCTCCAGAATATTAAATGCAATAATTCTAGATGCCACAGTCGTAGTTGTCCTTAGGACGTGAATTAACGTAGCCGCTTATGGCACGTTTAAGAGTGTACTTTAATTATAAGTGTATAGTGTGACTTCAAAAAGCTGATTGATCAACCACACATCACACCATGTTTGTTACTACAATTGCTCATCCATTATGGGTATCATAGCTTTTCTAATTGCGAGCATAACTTTGTCAATTAACACCAGATGCTTTGAGAATAAAGCCTTTGATACTACAAATTATCCTGGAACTGAAGGTCATAAGAAAAGAAGAAATCATCACAGCAATCAAAGGGTTAAAGAACGGAAAAGCTCCTGGCCATGATAACTTAAATGCAGAGCTATTTAAGACAGACCCTGAGCTAGCAGCAGAACTATTAGAACCACTATTTGCACAAGTCTGGAAAACGGGGACAACACCATCAGAGTGGAACAAAGGAATAATTGTCAAATTGCCCAAGAAGGGAGATCTTGCAGACTGCAATAATTGGAGAGGAATCACTCTTCTCTCAGTTCCCAGCAAAATACTAGGCAGGATAATTATACAGAGAGTTTCAAAAGCAGTAGACCACAAACTGAGGAAAGAACAAGCAGGATTTAGAAAGAACAGAAGATGTGTAGATCATATATTCACTCTCAGGAACATTATAGAGCAGTGCTCAGAATGGCAAAGACAGCGGTACATTAATTTCGTTGATTTTGAAAAGGCTTTTGACAGCATACATAGGGACAGTTTATGGAAAATACTGAGAGCTTATGGAATTCCAAGCTGCATAGTGTCAATCATAAAAAGCCTCTATGCCAACTTTACGTGTAGTGTTGGACAGAGCAACCTAACCTTTGAGGTGAAGACGGGAGTACGACAGGGATGCCCCTTATCAACCACTCTATTTTTAACAGTCATAGACTGGGTGATGCACCAGACAACAGAGGGCAGTCCAAGAGGAATAAGATGGACTACATTTTCTACATTGGAAGACCTGGAATATGCAGATGACATTGCACTACTAGCACATTCACATCAACACATCCAGGAAAAAACGGATAGACTTAATAAGTTTAGCCAGCAGGTGGGCTTGAACATCAATTTAAAGAAGTCTGAGGTCATGACGCTCAATGTGAGCAACCCTGAGCCCATATCAGTAAGGAATCAGCAACTGGTACAGACAGACACCTTCACATACCTAGGATGCATAGTAACACCAGACGGCGGGGCAGGCAAAGACATCAACATCAGAATGAATAAGGCAAGAACAGCCTTTTTTAGCCTAAACAACATCTGGAAGTCCTCTCAATACAGCACAAGCACAAAATTAAGATTATATCAGAGCTGTGTGCTTTCTATGCTTCTCTATGGTGCGGAATGCTGGAGAGTTACAGAGAAGGAAATGTCGAAATTGTCCTCTTTTCACACAAAATGCCTAAGAAAAATTCACCGAATCTTTTGGCCGAATACCATCCCCAACCAAGATCTGCTTACTCCGAGCAAGTAAGAGGACATGCACACCATCATAGCTGGCAGACGCTGGAGCTGGGTTGGCCATGTCCTCAGAAGAGACCCCGATGCCATCACAAGAACAGCTATGCTTTGGACCCCTGAAGGAAAACGAAAGAGAGGCCGATCAAAAACAACCTGGCGGAGGACTGTGGAGGCTGAGATGCAAAGAATGAACCAGAGTTGGGGCACTGTACGAAGGATGGCCACCGACCGAGCAAAGTGGAATCAATTTGTTGTTGCCCTACAAGACGCCACTAGGCGTGATGGCCACTGACTGCTTTGACGGTCGGCGGCTAAGGATCAAAGAAGTAAGAAGAAGAAGAAGGTCATAAACGCTATAAAAAATACAAACATATGAACACTTCTTCTTGAAGGACATGTGAAAGATCCTACCGTTACGCAGCAATTAGATAAATGTTTCAGCGTATATCATATAAGAGATATGCAAAAGATACATTGTAATGCAAAATAGTGGGGGGGGGGGTTTTTTTTTGGGGGGGGGGGGGGTGTTCCTATATCGGCCAGATTCAGAAGCAGCTGGATGGAAAGCAGCAAACTCTCTTCCATAGAAAACGTTTTCAGAAGTTTAATGTCTTGAAGAAAGAATTAAATCAACTATATAAAATATTATTTTATCATTTGCATAACAACGTGTAATTTTTGCTACTTCACCATAAATGTTATGACATCAAGAAATTCTTTTACAAATGACAACAATTCTACACAAAACGGAAAACCTGCACGGGTTCATAAATGTGCTCAAACACGTATTTTTATTGTAATTTTTTGTTTAACATTGGATTTCTAAGATTTATAGATCTCTTACCTCAACTATCTCACGTTGTTCATCTTTGCGCAACAGAAGTTCTGCCCAGGCTATGATGTTACTGGCTATTTCCTCCTCTGGGGAAAAAAAAATAATAAACATAGTTCTAGCAAATGGTTATCCCTGCGCTATGGTGTCTGTTTTGGAAATAAAATTATATTTGAATTTGAAGTCAGTACATTATCATTTAAATTGTTTCTATAACTAAAAAAAAAAACAACAAAACATTAATAACGAGGAATTTAATTTGTATTCAAAGCGGGAATTTACTCTAGTGACTCCTCAGTTTTATGCACTTAGATTAGTTTACTAGCCCCAGGGTGAAAGTATATTATGCTCCATCTTCCGTGTCCTTTTATATACTGTTTTCGCGCGTCAAGTCCGTGACAAAAACCTCATATAAATCAGGCTGTATTTTTCTCATGGCATTCCCTGTTAACCAATTTTCGTTTACAACAACGATTTCTAGTCTTTTTGTAGTCACTTGCATACTTGTGTACACTTTTCTGACTTAGTCTTATTCTATTACTCTGACAGTTGACCCATACAGGAAACAAAATCTATGCAGGAAATACAATATAATGGTATAATGCAGAGGGAAGACCATGGGGATAATGGATCGATGGGGTGACTGCAATGTTTGAAAATTTTCTTAATCATCATTCAAGCTATTTGTGTAACTGATGAGCACGAAAGCACATAGTGTGCGTGGCTTAATAAAAACTTGGAACAGGAGAAAATAATGATACTCGATGAATTGTTTAAAAAAAAAGGAATGTAAAATGTGCAATATACTTACTCTGAGAAAGATAGCAATCATCAAATGACAAGTCTTGAGACTCTTCATCTGTATCCCTAAGTTTTACAAGCAGGGCTGCCTCTCTTCTCTGTCTTGTCTCCTTTCTCTGCCTCTTCCAATCGGCATTTCGCTCAACACTAAGTTCACTGGTTTTCGTGAGGAGAGAGGTAAAGTTATTGTTTTAGCCTAAATGGACTACACGTGCGAGTTTATTAATATTCAAATACATGTTAGTGGTTTTATAATTATCATCCTGTCTTTTTTTACTTTCATGTGTGTTTGATTGCACAGAATAGAAGGATTGAAATAGTATGACAAGATCACTAATGTGAAACTGAGAGAAAGAACTAACATATGCCAAGTCCTCCTGTCACGTGCCATCCGCTCAAGATCTAAGTACTTAGTCCATGTCAAATTATGACAGAGTCTAGTCAGTTATATCGCTCTTATATCCCTCTCAAATATTACACCAACTTTCCGGTTAAACATCTCTATTTATCAAGAGAAAACTGTCAGTTGCAGAGAGGAAGAAATTTTTCTAAAATTGTTAGCTAGGGGTCTTATGTTACTGCCACATTTGTGTTAAATGAACTCCTGTTCAGTCGTAAACACGATCAAAGCTAAATACTGAAATTACCCCTGGTAATGCTGGTACGAATGCTACACAACATCAGAGAATGTGAGAGACAGAAGTTGAGATACATTTTTAGAGAAAGAGCTCTGTTACCTTACAGCAACTTATACAGTAATGAGTGTAAGGATATCCTTTAATGTGGAGGAAGAGATGATGAAAATGAAGAAAATATAAATGTTATCTATTTTCTTCTTAACTCTTAAATAGTACAACTATTGTTTTTAGGTAGTCTGGAAAATGTTTACAAGTTTCTTACAGAACGAGTAGGGAATCATACTGTTTCGTTACCATTACTATACACTATATCCTTACTTTTCTGTGTTCATTCTGAGCTTAGATCGTGGTTTGCAAAGTCTTGGTTTGTGAAGTCTCGGATGCGTTTTGAAAAGTCCCCTGGAAAAAAAACCAATACAAAACAAATATGACTAATGTACACATGTCTAGACCAAAAGTGAAAACAATAAAGCCAAGGGTAGTAAGCACACAAAGAAGCTGACAATGAGTGTACAGAAGCCAAGTCCGAGAAGTGAAAAATTCATTGCTTGATGGTGTAATAACAAAATGTTAAAGGCTGCAGTAAGATTATAGGGTCACTTCTTTGTCTTTGACCCTAGTAAGACTCACACTGCCTATTTCCCTGTACAGTATAGTTTATTTGATGCGTCACCTACATTGCACAATGACGTCACTGAAGTTTACTTAATATATGGCCGCACATAGGTCCTTTTCATTTAAACAAAAATTATTATGTTGATGAAAAATATCTCGTTCTACCCTGAATGGTTTTAATTAAGATATATTGTTGTTTTCAGGTCCAGATAATATGCACAATTGCCAATATGCGAAACTGGCATCATATCCTCTATCCAATCAGTGTAAAAATGGCAAATCAAAATTATATCTCCTGACTGACAAATGTTTGGCCACATTGTGTACAATGATTTTATCAAGAAGTTGGAAATGCTACAATTAATAACAATTTGCAGGTTTTCTGTGTGCTGACTTGTTTAACCAGCAAGAAACTATTTTAGAACTTCGGATTGGTGGTGAAATTCATTTAGAAAGGCGAGTTGAAATATGGGACCATTTTTGCAGTTCGTCCCTTTACAGGGAGCCACCACCAAAGCATTTTTGTGCTCTTGTAGAGGCTGTTTTTGTAACAATTTGTTTTACATGATAATGGCGCCAGTCTCATGAACAATTTCATATTACTAATCTCTACGATGTGCCAGAGGGAGAGAAGTTCTGTTCTTTCATTGTCTCCTTAGAGACTCCTTATGTCAGGACGGTGCAGCAAATGTTTATGTACAGTATAAAGAGAGAATCCAACGAAAACATTAAACAAAAACAAAAAAGAATAATGACTATTAACGTCACATTTGGGGATGTAAAAACCATAGAATATCGTGCAAAAGTTGATTCCTTTGTGAGATATTAATTTATGCTTTAAAAACACGAATATTTTTAAGATTTTAACATAATTTATTATTTAGTTGATGAAGTTAGCCTGCAATCTGATATGGGTTATAAATATATGTAGCATCTATTTTTCAATAGACCATTATTGTAAGTTACTGTTCGTGGTAACTTTAGCTGATATAAATGTTACTGCAATGTTTCCATGATTTGTTTACCTTTGCTATATACTTTACACTGATTTCTGCTGCAAATTCTTCATATTTTTTTCTTTTATAAACAATTTATAAAAATAACGCAGAGGCAAGTAAAATATATATATTCGGATATTTATACGAAAATCGGCGAATGAAACAATCTATAACTGAATTAAACTTTACGAGGTTGAGCAAATATGGCTAATATGAAGAAAACCTTACGCGATTAAATTATCTCAAAAATAACAAATAAAGAAAAAGAAAGATAGACTGACTTTCATGAAAAAAAGACAACACAATCTTCATGTCTCTTTCTTAACTTTCTGAAATAAAATTCATTCTCTCTCACGATATGGCTAATT
The DNA here is from genome assembly GCA_024509875.1 of Oreohelix idahoensis. NCBI lineage: Eukaryota > Metazoa > Mollusca > Gastropoda > Stylommatophora > Oreohelicidae > Oreohelix > Oreohelix idahoensis. Next base: position 83,632 of record JAMPIV010015854.1, read on the forward strand.
ATGAAGCACATCTAACGCCCTGAAGCTATCTGTGTTTTAAATGAAGAACGAAACAAAAAGAAAGAAAGCCGTATTATAAACAAATGTCCCAGTCGTTTTCTCAACATTCAAAAATAAAGTTATTTCTCTCTCACGATCCTTCACTCTTAATTCCATATTCTGTATTCCACCTATAGTGATAAGGCAGCGATGTCAATGGTCATTTGATCATTTGAAGGAATCCTTCAATGCAAAGTGTTAATTTTTAATTTGTACACACTTTTGAGAACAGATCCACTAATCGCTTGTGTCATCTCTTTATTTCACACGGTTTTATTAATGACTTTTGGTGTTGATATAGCAGACCAGATAATCACCAAAAGTGGCCACTCATATCGGGTAAGTATTTAAACTCCAGATTGTATAACATCTCGTTAATATAAAATATATCATTAATATCTTTAATGAGGTAGACAGTATGAAAGTACGCCTATTAAAGAAAATTGCCCTGTGTGGTTACCGATGTCTGGAAACAAAGAAAAAAAAAGGACTGCTGTACCAACAGGCAACTAATATGAGGTTGTGTATAGGGCCAGCTATCTTATCATGTCAAACAAATTGTCACAGAAACCACCACTGTAAGTGCACGTGGACGCTTAGTGCAGGCTTCCCGTACGGGACTAGCTACAGTAGTGGTTCGATGCTCCGTAAGAAGCGCAAATAAAAATTAATGAATTAATTTAAGGACGCAGTTTGAATACTTACAGAAATGAGTTATCTCACCCAGGCCGTCACAAGTTGAGTTCCCTTCCAGGTAAAAGTCACTACAATTAACTGGCTGGATAATTTCTGTCGCTACAGAATACAGGTGATTTACACAAAGTACGTTTCTTTACTGATCACGATCAATGAAGTACTGCTACACACAAGGTATAAAGCAAAGATTAGCAAATTCTTGACTGCACTGTCAATTTAAAATAGTTGCCAGCGGAGGAGACAGGCCAATCATTGTTCTGCGTAACGCTGTTAAAAAAAACGATTGGCGAGCACATAATGATCCCTCCCACTGACTGGTCAAGCGGCCTATCTGAGACGACCGTTCGCAACAGACATCGCCCAGCTTGTCGTATCACACCGCACGTCAATTATCAGAAAGGACATTCCAATGACCACGAGTTTGCAACAGAAACTTGTGGGGGTGGGAGAGTGAGAGAGCCAGGGTGGATGAATTGGGGCGGATGGTGTCTGGATTCTGCTCTAGCTTTCCCCGTTGTCTGTAGTAGGGCCAGGGTCAGATTTAAGTCCCAATCACATAAAATATAATCCCCACCCCCCATAATATTTAAAGTTATGTTTTAAACAACAATTGCAACTAAGTTTAAATATGTGTGTGTGCGTGTGTGTAAAAAAAAGACAGAAAATGTTTTTTTTATTATTTGAACTGAAATAACAAACATATCAAATGTTTGATTTAAAATAACTTCTTTTTTTTCTGATCGCGAAATCAACGATTCGGTCATAAAAAGTTGGTTATGTCCTGACACATTTTCAGAGATTTTCAAATTGTTTTATTTTAAGCTAAGGAAAAAAAAGCAAATGAGCAGTTAGTAATTATCAATGTTAAGCTGTTAGTCATCATCAATGTTAAGATGTTAGTTATCATCAATGTTAAGATGTTAGTAATCATCAATGTTAGGCAGTTAGTAATCACCAATGCTGAGCTTTTAGTTATAATCAATGTTAAGCTGTTAGTTATCATCAATGTTAAGATGTTAGTAATCCTCAATGTTAAGATGTTAGTAATCATCAATATTAATCAGTTAGTAATCATCAATGCTAAGCTCTTAGTTATCATCAATGTTAAGCTGTTAGTTATCATCAATGTTAAGATGTTAGTAATAATTAATGTTAAGCAGTTAGTAATCATCAATGCTATACTGTTAGTTATCATCAATGTTAAGATGTTAGTAATCACCAATATTAAGGTGTTAGTTATCATCAGTTATAAGCTGTTAGTTGTCGTCAATGTGAAGATGTTAGTTATAATCAATGTTAAGATGTTAATTGTTAAGCGGTTAGTTATCGTCAGTGTTAAGCTGTTAGTTATCATCAATGTTAAGATGTTATTTATCATCAATGTTATGCTGTTAGTTATTCTCAATGTTAAGATGTTAGTTATCATCAATGTTAAGCTGTCATATACCATCACTGTTAAGCTGTTAGTTATCATCAATGTTAAGCTGTCAGTTATCATCAATATTAAGCTGTTATTAATCATCAATTTTAAGCTGTTACGCAGAACAATCTTTTAAGTTAGAAAAACGAATTTTATTCCATGCATCACGATTAAGTCATTAAGATCAGTGTAACTGAAATTCTTTTATTTTCTCTAGTATTATACTGTGCATGCATCATCATCGTTTTTTCGCTCGTTCCCCACGGAGCACGGAGCCACCACTGCAGCTGACTTCTTTACAAAGACACAAGAGAACGAACGAACGAACTTCATTTTCAAAGGGTTGAGAATTGGGCACGCAAGCCCGTCTGACATTTTGCCCTTCCCTTCTCTCACCTTTCATACTGAATTCATTTATTCGCACATGCATTTTACATATCAATGTCACGGAATTCGACGTTGCAAAGTAAAATAAAATATCACACTCATATTAACATTAAATGCTTATAAGCATGACCTAAAATATGTTGAAAAGTACAAAAATCGTCATTAGAACCTACAATTGATATTATAAGAAATGATAATCCGATTAGGGGGGAATGTAATCAGAACTCATAAAGTATTCAAAAAGTCTACGATTGTTTGAATAGGGACTGAGGTTGCTTCTTAGGTTATGTGGAAGACAATTCCAAAGATGAGCAGCAGAGTACGCTAAGCTTTTCTTGAATAAGTAACGCCTAGGCTTGGGTACGTGAAATTTGTTAAATCGTTGACTGCGTCTTTCATTGTATTTGAAAATTGGCCGCAGATATGTTTTTTAATTAATGAAGAAAATTATCCCGTTCAACCTCTGATGGGTTATAATTAGGATATATATTGTTTTCAATTCCAAATAAAGTAAAGGTTTTACGTGCTGGGTGAGACTTATCTAACATAACTCTGTTCATGTAATTTAGTCTTAACTCATTTCTCCGTAATTCTAAGGGTAGAATTCCTAAAGCCACGTCCATAGCTCCCATTGATGTTGATCTGATTTAGTGAACAAATTTAGCTTTGTTAAACAGAAGGCGCTATATTAAATTTAGGGCAATATTAGGAGATTCTTATACTGAGTTAGGCAGTTGTCAGAGACTAGAAGACTGCACACTTTTTTAGTGAACGGAGTCTCTTTGTGTTGGACGGAGAGAGAGAGAGAGAGAGAGAGAGAGAGAGAGAGAGAGAGAGAGAGAGAGAGAGAGAGAGAAACAGAAAGACTGCGTCTTCAGTTTAAAGGTGCGTGTTGGAGCTGGGCTGGTGTAATGGTTACCACATTCCTGACCGGGTTGGAAGGAAAGTCCACAGGCTCCCCAGCCTAGCAATGACTTGTCATTGGGCCGAAGGACTGAAAGCCCAAGTGCCGCTGGTTAAGAAAAAAACAAACAAACAAAGGTGCGAGTTTAGCTTAACGAAGCACACATGCAGTGCGAAAATATAACTTAATGAAAACCTTTTCAATCCAAAGAGAGTTGCGACTGGGGTATAAATTACATTAATTAACAATATATTTTAATATGACATTGACAAATTGTCAGTCTATAAAGTTTTTACTTTATTTGTTGTTTTTGGCTGTACTTAATTTTATAACTTTATAGTCTTTTTTTTTTTTAAAGTATCATTGTAAACTCCAAAATGTCTTAAAAGGGCCTTTGAAGCATTCTACATTCACGAGTCATTATTTTAATTATATTATATATTCATTCGTTTAAATTAATTCAATCCATCCAAATCTGAATAGTTAAAACCCCTAGTTGTTTTATTATTTTCTTACAAATATTTTTATTTATTTTAAATTACCATTATACAAAATAGTTCGTCTGGGATATATTTTCCCTATCTGCGTACCAGATACCACACAAAAGATGCCATTTATGACTAATAAAAGCAGCTCTGTGTTGTCCCACTTGGCAGACAAGTCCTGGTCAAGGGAAGCAAAGCTGGGCTAAGAACAAACAACAGTGGCAAGATAGACGGTTAACAATGATAATTTGATTGGCTCATTGTTATTGGGATGAAGCCCAGATGGTGATACTGAGATTTTCTTTGGCACATTTTCTTTGAAATATATGAAACCCGTCGTAGATTGTCCGAGGATTAGCTTGTCGGTTTCTCTTCTTGGACAGTGACAAAAGGAATTGTTTTCTCAATGTTATCAGAAGCCCGGAAAAAACGTGGGCAGCCAACTGTCTGACACGATAATGTTGTTATTGTTCAGCCCAGAAGTACATTATCACCGATTTAAAATAAAACGGACAACCAACGTTTGATAATTGCAATGTTCTTTCATCTTCACATTTGTTTATTGCTCCGTTTCTTGATAACTATCACGTGGTTAGAATATTGCTGACTACACCAATAAATAAATATAACTATTGTGACGGTACGCGTCGCTACGGCATAACGATACATGTGGAAGTTTAGATTTAAACGTTTCTGTAATATTTTTGTTTCATTTCTCATTTTCAGTTTCTTCAATTGTAAATGTAAGCTCTAGCATACAATTGTTACTAAAGTGTAAGAGCCATAAAATTAGAGATTAATTACGAGTTCTATTTTTATTTTTTATTTAATGATGAAAAATATTCCGTTCAACCTCTGATGGGTTATAATTAGGATATATATTGTTTTCAATTCCAAATAATATGAATAACTACCGATTTGGAAAAGTGGCGTGACATCTTTTGTGTGGTATCTGGTACACAGATAGGGAAAATATATCACAGACTTGAACTATTTTGTAAAATGGTAAATCATTGTGTGTTAAAAAAAAAAAAAAAAAAAATTCCAGTTAGATATTTATTGACTTTCACTTCCAGTTAGATATTTAGGTTGTTTCAAATACACATCAAATAGTAACATACTATAACCATTGCCTTAGTAAATCACAGTATGTTATCTGGGCCCGGAAGAGGTGCAAGGAAATGTAACTCTGTACCCTACCAAGCATGTCGTAAAGAGCGACTAGGGAGAGCTGGGCTTGTGGGCGGTTACCCCATCCTGTTAAAAAAAATTGAAACCAAATAAACTTCACCAAACAATATGGACAAGTCATATACAGTAGGAGGATTTGGCATGTACTTTTTAGAAAGCCTATGGGGAGCTAAAGGATATGGACTGATTAGTTCGTAAATGATCACAGTTAGTAAATGTAAGAGGTTTAACAGAATTTGATGGTGACATACGTAACATTTCGCCCAAATATTTATTGATACATTGGTCGGCTTAGTCGCTGTCACGGGATTTACTCCCCTTGATCTGTAGTGATGGTCCAACAGTGGCCTAAATTCAGAGTATCCACTGAGGGTCTTCAAAGGTGCCTACCTTTTGCTCAAGGTTAATCTTGGCAGAGATGTGAATTGAAGAATGGTGCTTCAGTTTTAGGGATCCTCACAGACATTTAAAGAAATCAAGTACTACTGCTGACAGGATCCGTGCCGTGTAAACTTTGTATCTTTCCTGATCTTCTCTGAGTTAGGATTTTGCTCGTTCTGATGAGCTCCCAACTTTTTTAACTCAGTAAAATATTACTTAAATAGCACTGTTATAAGTATTTAAAATGACATACGGGTGGACTTCACTCAAAATGACTAAATCAACTATAAATTTGTATTTTTACAGATAACAAAATTTAATAGTCAGTTATCGTTAACAATTGTGAAATAAATAAGTGGGGTAAATTTAGATAGAGACTTTAAAATTTCCTCATAGGTGATGATCTGATTTGGAATTAGAGAGTTCAGTTGGCAGCTTTGAATGGGTACTTAGCTGTCAGTAAAATGTCGGTTGGTTTCTGTTCCAGCCGATCCTTGTTCTTTGCAGATTATGGACTAGTTCAATCTCGTCACTGGTCAAGTCTGGTGGCCGCAACACGTTCCTCGTAGTATTGTGGAGTAATTGCGAAGATGGTACAGCGTCTATTAAGACCCGCGTGCTGTAGGTGTAGCTTTGGCTGCAGGCCAATTATACCACTCACGTACTCCACAGATAGCACCACCAATTGATACCACCGACTAGTATCATGAAATAAGAGAGAAACAAATACCCTCCTGAGTATGTAGTTTCCTGACACAAAATCAGGCCCCCCCCCCCCTCTCTCATTTCTTCATTCCACCATCCCATCTGCCTCAAAACTTTACCCTCTCTGAGCATTAATATTAATCCCAGTGAGCGGAAAACATCCATTGCATTTATATTGAACATGTTTACATTTACATATGCACTGGTTTAAAATGTTAATATAATAAGTTTGTACATCATTTATGCCATAATCCACTCCTTGCTCCATAGGAAAACTTGGGACTACCTCTGCTTTTGGTTCTCTATAAGAAACCCGCATAAAGCAGTCGCCAGCTCTCATTCAAAATCATCATTCTATATTCTGAGGTTGCCAGCCTTGTATTACTTGGACATTCACTAGCAATTTTACACATATTAGTAATGCAAAATATAGAATTATAAAATGTACAACCTACCCCAAAATCTTATTTGGGAATACTGACTTCTGGCTCAGAGAAATAGTTAAAGCATCTTAATTAAGATACCTCTTACACGTGGTCTAGGGTGTTACTTTAAAATAGACTCCCACTATGACTTAGTGTTCAGGTTCCAAGGATTCTGAGCTCTCCGTATTAATGAAGGTATGGTTTTCCTGGGATATAAGTCCACAAGATGCTCAAACACATTGTCCGGTCCTTTAAAGTGGAATCCTGATCCTATTCCTTATTCTGGCTTGTATGGCTGTCTTCTTGACGAGTTGAATTTCACAGTGCGGTAAACTCACAAGGCGCTAAATTATAAGGTAACATTCGGCCCAAATCCAGATTTCTACCATTTGACAAGGCTCCAATCAGAAATGTGTATTTTTCCATTTCAAATGCCAAACCAATAGCATGCAAGAAAAAATTCCTGCGTAACAAACGCATAAATAAATGTGTTGTTTACAATCACCATATATGGTATGCAAGCTTCCGTCTATTATCGATCATGTTTACACTCACAACTTCAAAATTTATTACATGTAATCTCTTTCATGATGGATAATTATTCTTCTGACAGGTCTGTCGGGAAAGGATTATCTCAGTTATCCGGTTTAACCAACAATTAACAAACTGGTCATACAGGACTATTACCAGTTGATAAGGTAGTCGATTGCGGTCATCCCAAGGTTGTTTACTTATTAATCGGCCGCAACTATGCACAGTCTGGTACAAAAATGTGTTACACATTAGTAAACCACACTTCTCTCTACATATCCCAGGTGTCAATATGGGTTCAAACGAAGGGGATTGATTACCCTAATCAGCAAAAGATAATCACTGAAGTCCCGACATAACAAGAATTAAGGGAAGGAAGTGTAAACAACGAATCGAAAATACCAAGTACTATTAGAGGTGGGAAAAATAAAGTGAAGAGCACAGAATGAATTATAGGATAGCACAGGTAAATATGAAGTTCCAGGCTGTTTTGTCAGAGTCGCCAAAGTCGATACGCCCTTAATATTGATTCGGAGATGGAGTATTAAAAGATTTACTTTGAAGTTATGTGTGTGTACATGGTTTCCTTTTTGCAACATACTAAGGCAGTATTTAAAAGATATGCGTACATTTTAATAAGTTCCAATAAAAGAGCTGTTATTTAATTAGTCAAATTTAATTTTGTTGGTTTTATTTCACTCCCCACCCTCCCCATATCATTTGTGAAGAGCAATGCCAACGTATCCAGGTAAGTTTGACTTCAAAGATCCACTGAAGGGGAAATGGAAAGTATAGGAATGAGATGACAGCCGGAGAAATAGTGATTCATCATCAGGACATGCAGCAGGAAGCACACGCCATAATTGTAACCCATCATGTATTAAAGGGTTACTTGTATAACATGGCATCCGCCTTGAATTCTGAAGGTGCCGGGCTTGATTCCTAGTAGAGAGGATAAAATGTATAGAATTTTTTTTTTTTTTCATAATCAATGGTCTTAATAATATCATACTAGGTCTCCCAGATAGTGAGATCGGATTCCAAGCCTTCTCGGATAAGGGCGAAAAAAAATGGGAGGTCCCGTGTACAAGTTGTGCACGTTAAAAATCCCTCAGCAGCTGGAAATCGGAAAGAGTAGGTCATACGACCGCTGCCCTGGCAAAAATTTTAAAATGAGGAAACCTTTCCACCACAAAAATATTTATAAAATGAATCATTTCTATATACATACATTGGGATTCTCGCCGGTGCAACGGAGGTCGTGCACTGTGCTGAGATCTTCCATGTGTGATCTAAGGTAGGAGATGGGAGCATTGATGAAGTTGTCCATGTGCAATGAAGATAGTCCTTAAAACCAAACCACAGCTACCTTTTTATGTGTGTGTTTTTTTTTTAACTCTACCATGAGAAAAAGACACTTATAATACACATAAATCTTGAAACTGTAGGTCATTGAATTGCGGAAACCTGCATGTTCTGGAATCTCCAGGTTTATTTTTTAAACAAAGTAATCCGTTCAACCCTTGATGGGTTATAATTGGGACATATATTGTAATAAAATTCAAGACAATAAAAACAGATTTCCGATATCCAAATATAGTATTTTCTTCTGCCCTCCACTCAGTCCAAATATAGTAAATCAAAACCAAATTTCTGTGAACCAGTTTATGTGTGACACCACCTTTTCAAGAAACAAACAAACAATAAATGTAAAAAAACAAATAAAAACAAGAAAAACCAACACAAAAACAAACAAACAAAGTAGTCTCTCACAACTGCCCTTCTGTTAACCAGGTGGAAAGGGGTGAGGAAGCCTGGAGGTGTCCGAGATTACATCAAATCCACGAACTATCTGCCATCATCCACACGAGCACTCCATCAGACTACCCCTTATCCTCACACCATCATTGATCCTTATATATTAATTTTAGTTCTTATTATAAACTGTTTTACTATATTGTGTAATTCTCTAGGTCTATCTATTCTCAACACCTGTTCCACATGTATGGATGAATTGCCTGTAAATAATCTAATATCGGTTTTCTCTGTTGTTCATACAGTTTAGTAGGAAATCGACATGTTCTTGTTGGAGCCTTGAACAAATATATGCATGTCTGCCCTTAAGGCTTCCATGCAATTCCACTGTCCATTTGTCAGTTATTATTCTTTTAATTAAGCTTTTCATCTCTATTTTACTCATCCCCAAATTTATTTGGTTTCTATTAGTTCTACATTTCGTAGCTTCTTTATCCGCCTTTTCATTTCCTTCTATGCCGACATGTGAAGTTATCCAAGCTATTAGTACGAAACATCCTCTGGAGTATAGATAAGGATTTATCAGTAATATCTCGTCTGCTATATCAAGTGTACTGCATTCTCGTAAGTTTCTTATAGCTTGAAAAGCTGAAAGTGAGTCAGTTAATATTGTTAATTTATGAGGGAGGTTGTTAGAGAAGATTTCCAGAGCTTTCAGAATTGCAACCATCTCTGCCGTGAAAATAGATGTATTATCGGTTATACTATATCCTTTCACCATTTTCCACAATGTGAACATAAATGCATATACCCAATTAGTTATCGTGTCCCTTAGATCCATCTGTGTACACTGCACTACTGTCTTTTGATATTTGATGAATATATTTCGTGGCTTTGTTTAGGAGAGGCGAGGAAGACCGAGAAACACTTGGAGAAGATAGCCAGAGACAGACCTGAACGGGAGAAACACTTGGAGAAGATAGCTAGAGACAGACCTGAACGGGAGAAACACTTGGAGAAGATAGCTAGAGACAGACCTGAACGGGAGAAACACTTGGAGAAGATAGCTAGAGACAGACCTGAACGGGAGAAACACTTGGAGAAGATAGCTAGAGACAGACCTGAACGGGAGAAACACTTGGAGAAGATAGCTAAAGACAAACCTGAACGGGATGAAGAAGACATGGACAGACCTTGAGCGGATGGCACGAGACAAGGAGCTTGGCATAAGTTTATTTAATGTCTGTGCTCTTTGTTGAAGGGTAATAATGATGAATAATCACAGCTATTGAAGGATGCAAAAGGGATGATAAACTGCATATTGTAGTCACATGTATGATATATGATACATGTATAAGCATGCTTCAGTCTACCCAGCTATAAATGGGTACATGCCTTTGCACTTCAGTTAAGGAAGAAAAATTTCAACGTGGAAGGGAACTGGTCACACCCCACCTCTCGATACTGAACCTAGTACAGTGAAGTCTCTAACACTTCACTCCCCTACGGCAGTATCTGCTACAGGACAACCTTTTACGATGAAAAGTAGCAAACACGTAAAAATATAAAGTAGTCATTTATAAAATATGCTGAAATAAATATTTGACTGTTGAGAAGTTAAATGAGCCAGATGAGTTTGTGAAGGCGAAAAAAGACATAATTCGAAAACAAAATATGAGTGGCAGGAACAAATTATGAAAATCGACGTAACAATGAACTGAGATTTTGGAAGTAAAACTTTATGGAAGATAACATGTATAAATAATCTCCAGGTCTGTTGCCTTTTGCTTGCCCTTTTAGGAATAGATATCATCGGTCCTCAACAAGAAACCGAGCAAGGCAGCTAGTAAATAGGAGTATAATTGTCGTCATCATCAGACTCGGTAATATCGATTTTTGTCAAGGTGAAGCGATGTCTCGTTATCACGGTTTCCACCCCCCCTCCCTTTTCAGTGCAGTAGTGTTACTTTTAGGAGACTCAATTTCATGTTATTGAGTTGGATCACGCCGCATTTATGTAACTTATATTCACTGTAGCATTTAACAGAATCATAATACGCCTGTACATTTATATTTTAAAAATCTTATGCTCGTAAGTGTTGTCTTTTTATTCGTGTTGAATTATACACGTGCACTCATTAATTATTTTTGCGAAGAAAATAAATAATGTAGACATGTAGGAAACCGATCAATTTCATAAAAGCCAAAAATTATTTGCTGTGCAGCTATCTGTTTCATTTTTCGTTTTATTTTTAAATTTTAAGGTTTTTTATTTTAAATTTCTTTTTCTCTTTACGTATACACTTAGGCGCCTCCATCAATTGCACCTGGTACAACCGCACTGGGCTCACACTGCACAAGAGTCGGCCTTGATCATCATCATCATTCTTGTTTTCACTCCGTTTGGAGAATGGAACCACTACGGCAGCTGGCCTCCTTACAGCAACTGGTACAGACAGACACCTTCACTTACTTAGGATGCATAGTAACACCAGACGGCGGGGCAGGCAAAGACATCAAAATAAGAATGAATAAGGCAAGAACAGCCTTTTTTAGCTTAAACAACATTTGGAAGTCCTCTCAATACAGCACAAGCACAAAATTAAGATTATATCAGAGCTGTGTGCTTTCTGTGCTTCTCTATGATGCGGAATGCTGGAGAAATACAGAGAATGAAATGTCGAAATTGTCCTCTTTTCACACAACATGACTAAGAAAAATTCACCGAATCTTTTGGCCGAATACCATCACCAACCAAGATCTGCTTCCTCGGAGCAAGCAAGAGGACATGCACACCATCATAGCTGGCAGACGCTGGAGCTGGGTTGGCCATGTCCTCAGAAGAGACCCCGATGCCATCACAAGAACAGCTATGCTTTGGACCCCTGAAGGAAAACAAAAAAGAGGCCGACCAAAAACAACCTGGGGGAGGACTGTGGAGGCTAAGATCCAAAGAATGAACAAGAGTTGGGGAACTGTACGAAGGATGGCCTCCGATCGAGCAAAGTGGAATCAATTTGTTGTTGCCCTACAAGACACCACTAGGCGTGATGGCCACTGACTGCTTTGACAGTCGGCGGTTAAGGATCAAAGAAAGAAGAAGAAGCTTCAATTCTAGGGAACCTCGCGGAAATTTAAAAAAATCAAGTACTACGGCTGATAGGATACGGGCCGTGTAAACATTATATCTTTCCTGACCATCTCTGTGTTAGGATTTTGCTCGTTCAGATGAGCTCCCGACTGATTTAACTCAGTAAAATATTACTTAAATAGCACTGTTATAAGTATTTAAAATGACTGAGACATACGGGTGGACTTCACTCAAAATGACTAAATCAACTATAAATTTGTATATTTACAGATAACAAAATTTAATAGTCAGTTATTGTGAACATTTGTAAAATAAATAAGGGTGAGGTGAAAGTAGATAGAGTCTTTAAAATGTCCTCGTAGGGGATAGTCTGATTTGGAAATAGAGAGTTCTTCTTCTTCTTCTTCTTCGTTCGTCCTGAAAAGGACGGTGGTTGCGTTGTGTCTATTTACGCCTAAGCTGTGATATCTGCACCTTTCGGTCGACACATCCGACTTCTGCACGGCATTTTTTAGGACCGGGTTTGCCTTCCCATTTCGATCCACACTCGCTCAGCCAGACTGCACAGCTGCAGACTGTTTCGAGGACCACCACGTGGAGGTGGAGTGCGGTCTTGACCAGCTCTGGTTCGCTGGTCCTGACGCAGGCAGTCATGCTATGAGTCGCTGACTGCGGTCTCTATTGCTGCGTCTTGAGGTCCCATAGAGAGTTCAGTTGGCAGCTTTGAATGGCTACTTAAGTGCCAGTAAAATGTCGGTTGGTTTCTGTTCCAGGGATTCTGGGCTCTCCGTAATTATTGAAGGTAGGGTTTTCCTGGGATATAAGTCCACAAGATGCTAAAACACATTGTCCGGTCCTTTAAAGTTGAGTCCTGATCCTATTCCTTATTCTGGTTTGTCTGGCTGTCTTCTTGACGAGTTGAATTTCACAATGCGGTAAACTCACAAGGCGCTAAATTATAAGGCAACATTCAGCCCACATCCAGATTGCTACCTGTTGTGTAATGGCTATCAAGGAATGTTATATGCGGGGGGCAGTTAGGTTCTGGCTTGGTGAGTATGTCTTCAATCGTTGCTGATGTTTACGCGAATGCTAGGTTGAGTAGACGAAGGGTTAGCATAATACTGTTCACCTGAACACAGCCACACAGTATCGTTCTTAGCTCGTACAACAGTGTTAGTGATTAATCAATGAGTTGGTGAAGACTGGTCCACATCCAAATTTATTCACAGTAGCTCCAACAATAATTCAGCATAAATAACATTAGGTAGATTGCATTCATTGAGGTCCAGTGTCAGTCCATCGTGGTAAACAATGTAAGAGGCATACAATTCATAAATCTCAATTCTGGCCGTAAGAGACTAGCGTTCAGGTTCGAGCAGGACGTGAACGAAGTATGGCGGCCGATGTAAATGTGCTGACAATCGAAAATGTTTACCTCAAAATACAGTCACAATACTTCCCATGGAAGCTGTAGCACTTGACGGCCCATAAACACATCTTATTCAATCGTGGCGACCAAATCTTATTAAAAGCCACTGAGAAAATATATCGAATAACACATCCACCACAGGAACACAACCATGGCACGTCTCGTCAGGGCTGTTTACATTTTATCAATAGCACGAGAAACTGACCGGTCGGCTGCGCATGGGCAGACGATACATACGTCACGTTATATATTTATAGCTAATGCAGACAGCTGTATTTCAGCAAAGGATTGACATACGCCTGTGCGCAAAAGCCGTAAACAACAACCACCCCGTCCTCTCGGGGAAAAAAACAAATTTTTTTTTTCAAACATTCCCCGAATGAAAGAAGGGCCAAAATTAAGTACATCATAATAAAAAATCGTCAACAGTAGAACAATAAATTCTCTAAGTCCAGTCAAAGTCAAATCTACTGGAAATATTAATAAAAGTGCATGAAAAAGACTGTCATCAGTCAATACATTATCATAAGAATACAATGGGTGGGTTTGAAAAAAAAAATCGAAAAAAGGTGATTCGTCTTACGAGGACAAAAGACAAAGAAAGTAGTCTACGTTACGGCCACAAGGCCTTCGTCAGGAAAAGAAAGAAAGTGAAGGCTAGATAGGAGACATAAGAACTTAAAGAAATATAAAAATAAATATAAATAAAAATAAAATCTAGGTACTTCCCTGAAGGCGAAGCATGGCTGAAAAGGAAGTGACTTCTGACCCCGGAAGTACACAATACATACTAAGAAGCTAAAAACTAAAAAACGAAACTGAACAAAAAACTACCCAAATATAATAAAAGTGGGGACTGGAAATAGAAGAGGACAGAATAAGTAGGAGATAAATGAATATGAAATAAAAAATCAAGACATATTAAAAAACGTGTACATCCATACATATTATGGAGGATGGCATAAAAATAGAAGAATAGGATAAGAGTGGAAAGAGTCCAAATAGAGCAAGAGAGGAAAGGGTGACCTCAGACAAAGGTGTGGAAAGTGTTGAGACCGGCTGGTTTTAGACACCCCATGCGGTGGATAAGACGGTTCTCAAGCTGTTCTCGGCTGGCAGTGTCAGAGGAGCAGGATCGGATCGCAGTGACCTGGATGTCGATGGACCCTGGTGGTCAGGACTACAGGACTATTGAAGTGTGTGGCAACTGGTGTGGACTTTTGCTGAGAGATGTCATTTAAGTGCTGGCTGAATCTGTCCCCAAGTCGTTTGCCTGTTTGGCCAATATAGGTTTTGCAACAACGTTTACATATGATCGTATAAATGACATTACGCGATTCACACGTGAAGCTACTAGTGATGGTGTACGTAGCCTTAGGAAAGGACACCTTCTGGGTTGAGATGACATACTTGCACGTGTTGCATCGTGTCCGACCACAGGGTAGTGTGCCAAAGTGAGTGGCATTCTCCTTTGGGAGACGGCTGTGAACAAGAAGATCCTTCAAGTTCTTGTCGCGTCTATATGCCACCAAAGGTGCTTCACCGAATACTGCTTGGGTCGCAGGCTCTGCTTGGAGGATAGGGAGGTGGCGGAAAAGGATCCGTTTGACAGCAGTGCTGTGAGGGTGATGGGTCAAGATTAATTTGACTCTATCTGAAGTGGATTTATAGTGAGGTATGAGGGCCTCCTGACGAGAGATGGGGAGCACACGTTGGAGAGCAGAGGTGAGAACATGTTCCGGATAAAGTCTGCTATGGAAGAAATCAAACATCTCATTTGCTCGGAAGTGGAAGTCATCGTCGTCTTGGCACAAACGGCGGAGGCGGAGAAGTTGTGAAAAAGGAAGGGAGTCACGACAGGCCCGAGGATGAGAAGAGGTATACAGGAGGTAGCTGTGGGCATCTGCCGGCTTGTAGTATACTGAGGTATTAAGGTATCATAAGAATATGAGAGGCAGAAACAAAGAAATGTAAACTAATAATGCAATAAAGAAAAGATCATCTTGTAATGTATATGTTAAAGTAATGATATCACTATAGCATAAGAGAATTGTTACATAAAGAGAATCAAACTAATAAACATGCGAAATATAGGTAGGGTTATGTCTTTTAGGGAACATTAAGAAGGAAAAAAAAAGAAAAAGTTACAAGAATTTATACATCATGTAGTTTTCATACTGATCTATTGGTAAATATGGTACTGCCCTGTTTCCAATTGGCAACAATATGTCTTTCACATGTGCTTATAGCACTGAAGTAGAGTTATCCATTTGACACGAAAGTAGATTGTTACTAAGCAATAAAATGTTTAGGTCCTCATAATATGAAGGTATCGAAAGTCAATCATCCAATGTAAATGAGTGGATCACGTAAATACATTTGAAAGTCACGCAGCAGTCCTGAATGTCAACTATGCGCTTATATTTGGATCACATAATAATGTTAATTAGTATCGTTAAAGTCTTGTTGAGGGCAGCGGGAGAGGACATCAGCTAACACATTTTCAGTGCCCGGAATAGCTTGGACATCAAATGCGAACGATTGCATCAAAATAGAATAGCGCGCAACCCCAGGATTCTTGTGGTTCGATTTCATGAGAAATAACAGAGAGCGCTGGTCTGATTGCATAATAAATCTTGATCCAAGAAGGTACTTCTCCAGTTTCAAAACAGCCCATACGATGGCGAGCAATTCGCGCTTGATTGCTGGATATCTTCTTTCTGCGTCCGTCAGCTTCCGTGATATGTACAAGTTAGGGTGAAGTGTACCGTCGAAATTCTGCATCAATACGGCACCAACACCTTTGGAAGACGCATCTGTGCGAAGATAGAATGTCAAGTTTTTATTTGGTAGCCTCAATATTGGAGGGGTTGAAAATAAATTTTTAATATGAGCTAAGGCTGCTTGGCACTCTTGAGACCAGTGCACATGATTGGGAGAGCCGTTTCTTAATAAAGCAGACAGATCAGCAGTGAGATTGGATAGATTCGAAATGAATCGACTGTAAAATTGTATAAGGCCAAGAATACTGCGCACTTGCTTCTTAGTTGTGGGCACAGATATGTTCAAAATCTTGGACACATTAGATAGTTCAGTTTTAAGCAAACCATGACCAACTCTATGACCAAGGAATGATATTTCTCCAAAACCGACAAAAATTTTAGAAGGTTTGGCAGTTAGATGGTGTGAACGTAAAGTGTCCAGCAGTGAAGTGAGACCTAAGAAATGATTTTCCCAAGAAGTAGTAAAGGGACATATGTCATCTATATATGTAATAATATCAGACCTGTTAGAAAAAATCTTACGCATCATCCTGACAAATGTGGCAGGAGCATTCATCAGTCCAAAGGACATAAAATTCCATTGAAATAACCCCTTAGGTGTTGTAAAAGCAGTGAGGGCTTAGCAGTTTCAGATAAAGGAACCTGCCAGTATCCTTTAGTGAGATCAAACTTAGTAAAAAAAAACAGCTGTAGCAAGTCTTGGCAAAAGGTCTTCTAATAAAGGTAAAGGCTCAGCATCAAAGACAGTAATATTATTAAGTTTGCGATAGTCAATACATAGTCTTATATTGTTATCCTTCTTTCTAACAATGACCATCGAGAAATCAAATGCAGAATTTGTAGGTTCGATAATACCCAAACGAAGCATGTCGTCAAGTTCTTTATTAACCTTATCCTTAAAATGGATAGGAATGGGGTATGGTCGAACTCGAATAGGTCGATCATCCGTGAGAAGGATATCATGAGTGATAACCGATCTATGACCAGGGATGTCTGTCAGAACATCTGGGAAAGATTGAAGAAGATCAGACACCTGCTGACGTTGGTCGGATGATAAATCCGTACAGATAGAAACATCCTTCCACGTCTCAGTAGCAGTTAAAGGCATGACAGGAAGATCCATAGGTAAGGTCGGAGGTTTACGACATACTCGTAAGATGACTTGGTGTCTTGAGTCATTTCTGAGTAAGTGAGCAAATCTTTAATAAGAGACATAGGACCTCTTGGTTGAGCTCCGAAGACAAGCTCGAATGGCGAGAAACCGGTCTGTTCATTTGGTACCTCACGGTACGCAAACAGCACGGCGGGTAAAACCCTGTCCCAGTCTTGTGGACAGCTGAATGTAATGTTGCCTAATAATTGTTTAAGCGTTCTATTTAGCCGTTCTACCATACCATTGCTCATTGGATGGCACACGGAGCTAAGTGATCTGTCAATGTGTAGTTGTTGCATAACACCAGTCATGGCCTCGGAGACAAACTGAGTACCTCTGTCTGATTGAAGTTTTCTAGGGAAACCTAGCCTGGAAAAGATTAAGAAAAGAGCATCAGCCACGTCTGAGGTGGTGATATTCTTCAGAGGTATAGCCTCTGGCCAGCGTGTGCACATGTCAATACATGTGAGGACATACCTGTGTCCTCTAGCTGACATAACAGGAAGTGGGCCAATAATGTCTATGGCCATCTTCTCAAAGGGACGTACAGGTATATCTGAAGCCTGTATCGGTGCCATGTGATAGGCTCCCTTTGCTTTAACTTCCTGACAAGTAACACAGGAGCGGCAATACGTAGCAACATCCCTAGATACACCAGGCCAAAAGAAGGAAGAGAGCACTCTGGACCTTATCCTAGAGTAGCATGTGGCCAGCACAATGAGAATCATGGGCGTGTTGCAGGATATAAGTTCTAAACTGTTTAGGAACCATGACATGTTGTTTAAGAGCAGAAGAATCTTTAAACATTCTGATCAGGATACCATTCTTAAGGATGTACCATTGACGAGGGGCATTATTTACAAGCATCATCACTACTTACCAAACGAAAAAATTTCTGCAAAGAATCATCATCTCTTTGCAGCGGTGCAAAAGATTCTTTGTTAATAGTAGCATGAAAATCATAATCATGATTTTCAGGCACAATGTTATCAATCGCTTGGGCTTGTGTTTGAGCCCTTGTTGTTACTGCATTCGCAGTTAAAATGTTTTGCCGTTCCCACTCAATAATTTCACCAGGTGTGCAATCTTTGCCACCGTGGATACGGCCAACAATAAGGTCAGTGATTGGGTTTTTTAAAAGACACACTTTAATTCTCCCTGTGAAAAATGGAGTCGCTATGTGAACGATAGCTCTGGGATAGAACTCTACCGTTCCCCCAAATGTGACACATTTAACAAAATCTCCAGTGGAGCATGATGGGTGCACTAGAGATTGGCGAATTCCCACCATTGTGCACTCAGTATCTCTAAGCACAGATACCTGCGTATCGTTTAATAGGCCTTTATGAAAATGTAAGGTGCCTGTGCCATCATGAGCAGCAAGTGCTGTCATTGTAGGAAGTGGATGACCGCATCTTAATGTAGATACCACATTAGGCTGAAATAAAGTTCGGCAATCAGGACACTGCGAAGCAGCATCAAAGTAAAAAAAAAGAACAAGCAGCAGCCTGATTTACCGAAGGATTACTTTGAGTAGCACAAGATGTATCAGCAGATTGTGCTGAGTTAGCATGATAGTTTGTACGTTCAACGCTCCGAGAGCGGAAGTGATGGTTATCATTCTGATTATTCTAAGAATAATTCCGGTTTCTTTTGTCCTGTGAATAATTAGACCTTCTAGGAGTTGCATATTGGTTACTGTATCTATTACCAATCCAATTTCCTCTACTCCTGAAAAAATTATCATTTCGTTTCCATCCTCTCTGTCGTTGGAATTGGTTCTGTTCTGGTCCCCGAAATTGTCTAAAATTTCCTCTAGACGGGGGAGATTGATTATCGTAAGAGTTACCACCTTGAAAGTACCCATAGTTATTACCTCTACCACGACCAAAATTCCTGTCGAGACACTGAGACCTTAGTCTTATGTTTTTGTTGTTCCAAGATGACGCTAATGCCACAGGTAGAGCCTCTTTGATGTGAGAGTTACTCACACATGTGCCTGGGTGAGCGGTAATAAACTGTCTTCCCAATTCTTCCACCAATGTCAAATCCGTAGGTTTCTGTTCATGAAGGTATGATAGGAACTGCTGGTTAACAGAAGACAACACTTTGTCTCTGAGCATTAAGTCCATTAGTGCCTCATATGTTTGTGAAATTTTCGCTAATTCAACCCATCTATTGAATGTTAAATTAATGGCAGCAATAAATTCCGAGAAGTCCTTCCCTGTTTCTGGCAACATGGTCTTAAAACGCATGCGATAGCCATTTTCATCCAATTGGTAAAGTTTAAGCAATAAAGCTCTGGCAGCTTTATAGTTATTCCTACTGGGATCGTCCATGGTACAAACCGAAGTTAGTGCATCCCCTATGAGGAATTCCATCAATCTACTACACCATTCAGATTTATCAATTTCATGTGCCTCACACACAGTCTGAAAGCGATTAAGGAAGCAAGAAATATCGTCTACGTTGGGTTTGAAAGTAGGCAAACGAAATCTACCAGATCCTGAAACATGTTTGTTTGAGGAACTTTGACTCTCAGAATTGTTTTGTTTAATATTTAGCAACTTGAGTTTTTCAAGTTCTAAGGATAACATCTTTTCATCATGTAATCTTTTTTTAACTTCTGCTTCCATCGCTAGTATTTTAAGTTTGTCCTCATGCTCAAGTATTTTAAGTTTCTCTTGGCTGGCTAAATCTTCAGCTCTTCTCTTCTCAGCTAATTCTTCATTTCTTTATTCTCTGGCCAATTCTTCATTTCTTTTTTCTCTGGCCAATTCTTCATTTCTATTTTCTCTGGCCAATTCTTCAGCCCTATGTTTCTGATATTCAGTCATAGCAAATTCTTTTAGGGCTTCTCCTTCCATGGCAAAGGCTTTACCTTGTTTAACAAAATAGTCCAAGGTAGCCATTTTGTATCAATGTTCATCAAGTATTAAGTAATTGCCAGATTTGTATAATCAATAATACTAATGGCAATTAACAATGCAATCAATGAATGGTAAGAAAAAAAAATAATGAAAAAGACAACAAATATAAATATAGATAAGAGAAAAAAAATATTTTGGAGCAGGATAAAGCACTAAGCGACAAAAGACATCATCAGTAAGCAACAAAAGAGAACATAAATGTCAAACTAAATAGGAAAAATACAGCAAATTGGAACACGCTTACTGCTAAGTCAGAACAACACAGGACCAGAGACACGGTGTATAAACATAAAATTTGTATGTAACTGAGAGACAGCAAGGAGAGACCAACAGATACGAACAAAATTAGTGCAACTAAAGCAGAAATACTATACAACGACAACGCACAGAACACAAGACGGCACACCTATACAGACAGTGGTCGAAGAAAACCAGTCAGAGGACCTAAGTCGCACGGCGAATATCAGCCGGATATTCCACTGTTGGAAATCTACAAGCAAACCTAACGAAACATCCGGTGTGAGCCCATTGAATAAATGAGATGAACCTCTTGCACCGAATCACCTCCCAACCAAACCCACAGGGACAAACAAGCTAACAGAAAGGTACAGATATAACATGCAAGAAATAAGAACGAGCTCAGACCAATTTAGCACAGTTCACAAAAAGTGCACATAAAGCCACTTAGCTTGGGGCTAAGGATGGTGAATCTGTCGCACAGCATCTCCTGGACAGGTTGTCAACGTAGCAAGGGCACATCACAGGTCGAGCAGCAATAATGTAGTTATTAGATATCCAAATAGAACAGGAAGCACGACATCATTGCAGTTTGTCTTACAGAAAGTTCAACTTAATAATGTTGGGCTTTGAAAACTTCCCAAAACAGGTGTGTAGCAGCCTGATCTATAACACGTAAATCAAAACTTGATTTAAACGAGGAGCATTCACTGGGACTCTGCGGTAACGTCTTTCTTCAAAAACACAATGATTTGAACAGTTGTACAATGAGCAGAAAAATTTCGTCACAGTCATGTATTTCCACCCGCATCAATTTCATGCCACGCGCAGAGGAAAGTATGCAAAACAGTTCCAGAAATAGTTTATAATGCATACACAATAGACTACATGGTGTGGTCTCACTTTGTCCGATGTTGTAAAACAGTCCAAGAAAAATCGTCCCCATACTGGCCACCAGAAATCTGTTGAGTAATGGCTATCAAGGAATGTTATATGCGGGGGGGGGGGGGGCAGTTAGGTTCTGGCTTGGTGAGTATGTCTTCAATCGTTGCTGATGTTTACGCGAATGCTAGGTTGAGTAGACGAAGGGTTAGCATAATACTTTTCACCTGAACACAGCCACACAGTATCGTTCTTAGCTCGTACAACAGTGTTAATGATTAATCAATGAGTTGGTGAAGACTGGTCCACATCCAAATTTATTCACAGTAGCTCCAACAATAATTCAGCATAAATGACATTAGGTAGATTGCATTCATTGAATTCCAGTGTCAGTCTATCGTGGTAAACAATGTAAGAGGCATACAATTCATAAATCTCAATTCTGGCCGTAAGAGACTAGCGTTCAGGTTCGAGCAGGACGTGAACGGAGTATGGCGGCCGATGTAAATGTGCTGACAATCGAAAATGTTTACCTCAAAATACAGTCACAATACTTCCCATGGAAGCTGTAGCACTTGACGGCCCATAAACACATCTTATTCAATCGTGGCGACAAAATCATATTAAAAGCCACTGAGAAAATATATCGAATAACACATCCACCACAGGAACACAACCATGGCACGTCTCGTCAGGGCTGTTTACATTTTATCAATAGCACGGGAAACTGACCGCTCGGCTGCGCATGGGCAGACGATACATACGTCACGTTATATATTTATAGCTAATGCAGACAGCTGTATTTCAGCAACGGATTGACATACTCCTGTGCGCAAAAGCCGTACACAACACTACCATATGACAAGGCTCCAATCAGAAATTTTGTATTTTTACATTTCAAATGCCAAGCTAAAAGCATGCAAAATGCGTGTATTTCCCTTTCTCTCACGAAACAATTCCTGCGTAACAAACGTACAAATAAAGGTGTTGTTTACATTCACCATATATGGTATGCCAGCTTCCTTCTAATATCGATCATGTTTACACTCACAACTTCACAATTTATCACAGGTAATTTCTTTCGAGATGGATAATTATTCTTCCGACAGGTCTGTCCGGAAAGGATTATCTCAGTTATCCGGTTTAGCCAACAATTAACAAACTGGTCAGACAGGACTATTACCAGTTGATAAGGTAGTCGATTGCGGTCATCCCAAGTAGACATGAAAAGACATTCAGCTGACGGTATGGGACACAGGGGGATGGAGAGGCTTGGTATTAGTTTGCTGAAAATCTAAGCACTTTGGGAAGCTGAAGGGCAATGATGATGATGATGATGATGATGATGATGATGATGATGATGACGATTATGATGATGATGATGACGACGATGATGGTTTTGATGATCAGGATGATAATGATGATGACATTGACAATGATTGATAATGAAAATGATGATGATGGTTATTATTATAATTATAATGATGATGATGATAATGATGATGACATTGACAATGATTGATAATGAAAATGATGATGATTATTACAATGATAACGATGATGACGATAATGATGATGGTAATGATGATGATAATGATGATGTAAATACTGTTGAATTACTGAAGGAGATAAAAGGAAAGGTTATTGTTGATTGTTATATTGTACAGAATCGACATCATTGCACTCTGGGTAAACCCATTAGTACTCAGTCTCCCTCAGTATATGTCGAAGATTGTGAATGCTAACTGTTGCTTTAGCTCGCTGGTTGTATACACGACGGATGCATCCTCTGATACGTCCATCTCTGCAAGCCTTACGTTTGATGCCAAACTCCAACGGTCTCTGACCTTGATGATTCATCTATTGCAGTGTCATTCTTTATCAGGCGATCATTAATTGTTCTCATTATCTCTCCCTTATCCATATCCAGTGTCCTCACTGAGGGTGCTATTGATGCTAGTCTGCCAGCTCTCTCATTACAGCGCAACCTTGCATGACCAGGACAGTAGATCTACACCAGCTCCTGCAGATTCGAAGCTTCTATGAATGTTTTCCATTCCGTGCTGTAACCAACCATACAGTCAAACCCCGCTTTACGATGAGTCGCTTTCCGACGCGTCGCTCATACCACGGTTTTCAATTAACACTCTTTTCCATGATTCGACAGCTTGACTCACTCATACGACGCTATTTTGACATGACATTTTTTTTCGAAACAGCTTTCCTTTGCCCTCTCTGCTACGCTTTATACTTCGTGACTCAGTGTGTTTTTGTTGCATTTCACGCGCATCACTGTGATTTGATGATATGGTAATAAATGACCATTGTGATTTAGCTCTGCTATTATGTGATCAAAAATGGCCTGCCCATCTAGAAGATGTGGTCTCTCCTTTTGACTTACTTCAATAATTCGGCAATCGCTGCTACCAACAGAAGAATACTATGGCTATAAACGATAAATAAAATAATGTTTTACATTGTTTAAATTCTAAGTTGATTAGTTAGGTTTGTAATGTAATATATGATCATTCCAGTACTGTAATCGCTTTAGCTGTCAAAACAGGGCATGTTTCGCTTTACATCGATTTTCGCTTTACGACAGTGACCTGGAGCCTAACATGTCGCATGAGCGAAATATGCCTGTACTATCATGTGTCTACTTGAATATTTTCGAAGAAAGCAGTGGTCAGCTTGAGGCTACTTGTATATCCACAGAGTTTTTTTTCCAGGAATAGTACTGGTGACGGCCATGTGGGCTTTTCCTATCGTTCATATATTGGGCACCTTTGAGGTAGATGATCAGCAGTCATTTGATCTATGTCACAGTTTCACTCATCGGTAGTTCCTATCTATTAATTTGTTGAATAATTGTATCCCAATCTGTTGTGGCCCATGCGGAGTCTGTAGATTACCATTTGTTCGTTCTCTTCTGCTGAGCTGGTAATATGCATCATTTTGTGTGTGGCCTGGATGCTTTGCGTCCTATTTGTTACTTTGAATGATTCTGATAAAACTCTTTGCCTCTTTGTATGAAGAAGAGTTCATACTGTAATGAACCTTTAGCTAATTAATTATGATAGATTTATCTAACATCTTGTTAACATGTTGTCATAGTCTGTATTTGAGACTGTTACCTGTAGTAGTTTATTTTTTTTTAATTGCAGACACATCTGAGAATCCTGAATTAAAATAAACATTAAAAAATAAAGCCCATTAGTCCCTTGTTCCAGATGTTGTTTGTTTATTAAATCATTATTTCTGTTTTCGCCTTTATACGTTATGTTTGACTGTTGGTCATGAACAGCCACAGAGGAAAGTAGAATAGGCCCTACATAAGATCACACAAGTGCTACACAAACACTCACAAAACATTTAAAATAACAAAGCACTAACTTTCAATTACAACACTATTAATAAAAGAGAAGTCACATTAATTTTAAAGATTTTTTATTCACATTACTTTTTATTACATTTGCAAATGTCATTGTCTTTTCCACTTTCACAGCTTAAACCAAATGTAATTACATGCAGGACATATCTAACCTTACAAAGCCCTAATATGATAACCTTCAGACAAAAATTAAGATCATGTTCAGAGACTGGAAATGACATGAATCTAAAATTATGCTTTGCATGAAAAAAACAGGACAGACAATGTGCCGAGAATCGTGCACAGAGATTCTGTAAAAATAGGAAAGTCTTGGAATGGCGGCTACGGATCAAGAAAGAAGAAGTACATAATACAAGTATGTAGTATGTCTACTTCACATTACATTTTGTGGTTTCGAACAGTTCAAACAAAACTATATCAGAAGTTTTGTTACATCAAATGTTAATTTCAAGAACATTTATGCACTCCACAAAATATGGAGAACAATACATCTAGCTGCAGTTCTTCTGAAGTGGGTCAAGCAATAAAATGTTAACAAAAAATAATAAGATGAAATTCTCTGCTTATTTGAAAAAAGTGAAAAATAATAAGATATGAAATTAAGCTTAATTTGAAAAAATAGTGATAGCACACATAATTGCTCCGCAGAGGTTTTGGTAATATTTGTTGCATGGATCATTGCAAAAACATTTATGGTTATAGTATTGTGAACACTGGAATGTGTATTTGTCAATATAGATACAAAAGTGAATAGATAATATAAATGTAACTACATAATTCATATTGTAACAGTAAAATGTGATTCAAGGGAAAGGTTATTGCCCATATATACATCTCTGGCGTATTGCAGTCGTGTGTAAGGAGTAGACAAAATGACAATCGGGAAGAGAATAATCTTAACAAAGTAATGTAACTGTCAACCCCTTATGATCTCTATTCCCTTATGCTAAGAGAACAATTTTGAAATTTATGGGACATTATTGACAACAGTTGCTTAAACAGCAGCTGGAAGAGAAAATACTCCTACAAGAACGATAAATAAAGGACAACTGAGGTTTGAGATTACACATACCAGTCTGCAGTACTACCTAATCAGATGAAAAGACGTGTACTAGCTGTATAGAAAATCTGTGCCTAAATATATCCTTGTGATTATTTTGAACATTTCGTATCACCTTTCCTTTAAACATTTTCTTTTCACTGATATATATTTAGTTGTCAATAAAATGCATCAAATACACTTTCCTAAACTGTTAGCCTTCAGCTAATAAAAAATTTCAGAGAAAGAGCTTGTTCATTCTTCGTATCAGGAAACAAGAACTGTCCAGTCAAAGAAGAATTTTTCTGATTCCTGGAAATACTTGTATAACAATTATTTTAACTCTTAGGACAAACAAACAAAAATTACTGTTGATTTAAAGAAACAACTATTGTACAACAGGTAATTATTATTTTTCTGATTTTTGTATGTCAATGTTTTCTATAAGTATGTGTGATAATATGTTATTACAATATAGTTTGACATATTATAGTTATTCAAGTCTAAAGTATAAATATATTTTACTTCAGTTACCACAGCTAAAGACGACAATAAAACGCTGAAATTAGACAAAAAACATGAACAATTTAGCTCCTGATGAAAGGGAAATAACTTCTAAATTCTGCAGCAACAGTGTCACATGTATCTGATTAAATTGAACACTTCAGCGAAGACATCCAATCTTTTTCCTTCCTGCTAATGTAGACCCTACCAGAGAGTTATCATAATTTACTTCAGTGGCTTCAGTTATATAAACATTTTATAACTAAGAAGAAAAAGGGTACAATTGGCTAAGCAGAGAGAGCGCTTGCCTCTTTTGGCAGAATTCTTGGATATAGGGATCAAAACCTGGTAGCTTCATGCAGAGAATTTGGCACTCGGGGCGGATATTACCTTGGAAACCCTCCCCTTATAAAGAAGCACACTTGCTAGTATATTTTTAACAGTAAGTACTATAATAATAAAGCCCGACAGCACCCTTTTCCTGGCTGTCACCCGCGGCGGACCGAGCCCCTCGCACCCCCTTAGTACGCCACTGGCTTCATGCTCCAGTCTACCCAGTTGTAAATGGGTACTTGAATCTGTACTCGAGTTATGAAAGGCAAAGTCAGTGAGGAAGGGAAATTGTCACCTCCACTTCATAAAGCTGGACCTAGTATAGGGAAGTTTTTAATACTTCACTTTCTCTACAGCAGTTTCTGCTCTGAGATTACCTTTACCATTACCATTTTAACTTAGAATACACAAAACAAGTACAATAAATTACAACTACTTAGAAGAAACACAGAAATCAGGTACAAATGCAAAGCACAAAAAAATACTACTGAATAAACATTAACACGTCATGAGCTATTCTTTACCGTCTGCGATATGGAAATATTTCTTTTTCAGTGTAGGCTGTCCTCTGAAAATGAGGCCTCTGGTGCTGATTTTGATGTTCCTGATGCTGATTTTGATGTTCTTGTTAGGTAAACTCTCTATAAGGTTGTTGTGAATGTTGGGCATTTGGCTGGGTACAAAAGTCAGTAGTTACAGCTGAGAGCATAGGCAGGTTTCCAAATACTGGATATCCCTGGATGCCTAAGTAACCCCACAGAACTCCAACAGGAGGTACTGCTAACTGTGTTTCTAGAGAAGATACTGCATAGTGGGTTTCTAGAGAAGGTACTCCAAACTGGGTTTCTAGAGATGGTACTGCAAACTGGGTTTCTAGAGATCGTACTCCAAACTGGGTTTCAAGAGATGGTACTGCAAACTGGGTTTCTAGAGAAGGTACTCCAAACTGGGCACGGGAGACTTGCTCAGCAACATTGAGAAGCTGTCTATTGGTTGTTGAGGTGTCGAATGAAGTGTCTGAAAAATTGAATATTTCCAAAAATTATTTCACCTGCCAACAACTAATATTTTACACCTGTTTAATTTTAAAACATGAAAAATGTATAACAGGAATATCTAAATTGTATATCAACACTGTTTCTGTAGCATTTTACAAGTGCCTTCAATGAAAGATATACTTATTTATTTATGTTTGCTGTTTGTTTAAGATTCACAAGGCACAGGTTTTCCTTCTTTCTTCACCAAAATGTAAGCACATTAAAAATATATTTTTTGAATTACCGGTATTCATCCTTGAAAAGAAAATTTTAATTACACACTAAACTGAAATACTGTAATACCAATTCACCGTTTAGCTGGCTCACAATATAATTAGTTATGACTTTATTTATTTATTCATTTCAGATAGGTTTAACGTCTAAAGTATAATCTTGTGAAAATAGAATTTAATAAAAATAATTAATATACCAGCATCAAACAATGGTAATGCTAAATTGCAACAGTGAAGACTGAAAACATGGTTATGTAAACTAAATAAAAACTGACTTCTTTGACTGTGTGAGCTTCATAAATACATATGGAGGAGGTTCCAATTTCAATTGCATCGCAGGGCACTCTTTTCACTAAATATATTTGTCAAAATGTTTTCCCAAAATTTAAATTAATGTCTTTGAATTTATAAACCTTTTGATTTTGCCATTTTCGGTAGCTTAAAAACTGTTCTGATTAATCAAAACATTTTATTACTGAAATTAGAAATACACAAGTTTTACTGTATTACTATTAATAATACCAAACAACCACTACTTAAAAAAAATATAAAATATATTAAGGAAGGAAAAACAACCTTAGGATGTGAAAATATAGGTGAACTTTTATTTACTGCTTGTGTCGTCGAGTTCATTATCAGCTTCTTAATCAGTGCACATATTGTGCAACCAAAGGATCTGTTTGATAATTAATAAGCCATTTTACACTAAACAATCTAAGAGGCTTACCTCTATTTAAGGATTTACTGCTCTGTATTGGAAGTCTCTCTAGTCCATTACTGATGGAAGAACAATGGAAATGCAGGTGGGCTTATGTCAATCTCTGTTATGTCAACACTGCAACCATTATTGATATCCTCTTGAAGTTTCTGAATATTCACCTGAACAGAAATGGAAAGAAACAATAAAGTGCATTGTGACATATTTTAATGAATTATGTAAATTAGAAACGGAGAGTTTTCATAAAATGTGCATTAAATCAATGATAAGTATGTGGCATCTGTTATATTTATGTTGTGTTAATATAGGATTATAAAAGCCACATTAAGTATTTCACTTAAATAGTATTATTAGTAGTAGCCCCTTCAGTCACACACACTTTCTCTCTCTGCTATCTTGTGCACTGTCATAGAAAGTATTAATGCATCTATTAAGGAAATTATCATAATTTCCCATTTGGTTCCTCATGAAGCATAAAGCATGGAGCCACAACACTGCAGTTGATCACTGTTCGTCCAGTCAGTGGTGCCTACATTATATACCTATATATAAATATACTGTATATGTATGTAATGTAGTAATTCTTCATGAAAAACAAGATTCATGCTTCAATAACTAGAGGTACCATAGATAAATAAGAGGATTGGTACTCACCTCTAAATAATTTTAAAACCGAAGCATGAAGTTAACTAGGAATAGAACTCTTCATGTTTCTCATACACAACACTCTGTAAACTTTCTGCCATTGTATTGACACTGCAATGAAAGTAATAAAATTATTGACTCAAAAGACATTAAATCTTTTTCTTTCTTACAGTCAAGGGTATCAAACAGTTAGTCCTTATAATCTTGATGTCCTAGCTTAACAGGATCTTTAAAAAACGGCATTCTTGCTATAAAGGTGTGTCACAGCACGCATGTGTTATATAGTGGGCCACAAGATGCGTCTCGTGAAATATAAATCTCTCCTTTTTTATGAAATCATCATCACTGCCCTTAATCTCCCGAAGAAGCATAGGCCTGTGACAATCTTATGCCAAGTCTTCCTGTCTATTGCCATGAGCACAGTGTCTTCATAGCCAAAGGAAGAGCTCAATAGACAGGTGTTATCTAAAAATCTCAGTCTTCCTATTATTCACCTATGTATACCTGTCTATATGTAAAATAAACACCATCACTAGTAGCTTCACGTGTGAATCGCGCAATGTCATTTATACGATCATATGTAAACGTTGCTGCAAAACCTATATTGGCCAAACAGGCAAACGACTTGGGGACAGATTATTTATCCAGGTCACAGCGATCGATCCTGCTCCTCTGACACAGCGAGAGCTTGAGAACCGTCCTTATCCCACCGCATGAGGTGTCCCTTAAAACCACGTTGTGAAATGCAATGTCAATTTATACGTAATACATTGCTTGCCAAACCTATAAACAGGCAAACGACTTGGGGACAGATTCAGCCAGCACTTAAATGACATCGCTCAGCAAAAGTCGACATCCAGGTCACAGCGATTCCTGTCTTGCCAGCCGAGAAACAGCTTGAGAACCTTATCCTGATGAGGTGTCTAAACCAGCGGTCTATTTCACACCTTTGTCTGAGGTCACCCTTTCCTCTCTTGCTCTATTTTACTCTTTCCACTCTTATCCTATTCTTCTATTTGTATGCCATATACATTTTTTTATTTCATATTTATTTATCTCCCACTCATTCTGTCCTCTTCTATTTCCAGTCCCCACTTTTATCACGTTGGGTAGTTTATTGTTCGGTTTCGTTTTTTAGTTTCTTAGTATGCATTGTGTACATCCGGTGGCGGAAGTCACTTTCTGTTCAGCCACGCGCTAATCAACAGACAGCGATTTTGATAGAATTTCGGTTCTTGCCTTCAGGGAAGTACCCAGTTTTTATTTTATTTAGTTTTTATGTGTCCTATCTAGCCTTCACTTTCTTTCCTTTCCTGACGAAGGCCTTGTGGCCGTAACGTAGACTATTTTCTTTGTCTTTTGTCCTCGTAAGACGAATCACCTTTTTTCGATTTTTTTTCAAACCCATCTATTATATTTTTGTAAGGCCCTTTTCCTTCTCTCGTGAATTTCTGTACAGCTTTTATTCCACCAGACAACTGGTTCTTTATTCCACTGAGTTTTTCTTTTCTTATTAATGTTAATTATTGGTTTTAGATGCTGTGGCATATTTTTATTTGGTATATATTTTATTGCTATTTTCAGAATTTCATTGGTCAGTGTTTCTGCCCACAAGCCAGTATCATCTGTTTCCATGTCTTTATATTCCATCACCTCCAGGTCTGATTGGAAGGCTTCCCAGTTTGCTTTTTTAAAGTTGAAAGTCGGTTTCTCTGGTTCTGGGTTTGGAACGACGTTTTCATGCATGGTTATTACAATGGGCAGATGATCTGAGTTTGTGTCTTGTAACACTTCCCAATTTACATTCGCTAGGTTGTTAGTTGATATTCTTAAGTCTATTGCTGAGTCTGCCCTGTTAGCTTGTGGGTTTATTCTAGTTGCAGTTCCATCATTTAGTATTAGCATGTCATTGTTTTCTATAAAGTCAAGTAGGCGCTTTCCTGCATTGTCTGCATGTTGTCCACCCCAAGCATAATGATGGGAATTAAAATCGCCTACTATGACGGCTTTGGTGCCTAGTCTAGTGCTTATGGCTAGTATTTCTTCATCTTTAATTGTGCCATCTTTAGCGTATACATTTAAGATTGTTAGATTGTTAGGTTCAGCTGCTATAGTAACCTGGATACCTTCTATGTTGGTTTTATCAAATACTTCCCAGTCTATAATTTTTAATGTTTCGTTAACTAAGACTGCAATAGCCCCCCCCCCCCCCCGACCCCCGACCCCCTACCTTTTTTCCTATCGTGCCTAAGTATCTTAAAGCCCTTACAACTATATCTACTATTTGGGTTTAAATGTGTCTCTTGATGAGCATATATAGTGTTAGTTCCTACTGTCTCTGCTAGTAGGGGTGCAAAATAATTCTTTTTTGATGCCCCTACAATTCCACTGAACAATTCTAAATCCTTTCTTACCCATTGTTTATATTAACTAGTATCCCTTTTGTTTTGTGTTAGAACTATTAGTTTGCTCTTATTTTGTATTGGCCCTATCAGTTGCTTGAGTCATAAGGCCTACTTTTCTTGGTGATTCTTTTATGTAATTAGACTTTTTTTCAATACTTGGGTTTGTGACGATTCTTCTGTTCTTTCCTCTATCAAAACTCTCTCTATGTGCTTGACAGTTTTTGTTACTCATTCTTTCCATTTAGCTTCTTGCTTTTGTTTGCCACTTGCCTTTTCTATTGCTTCTCTGTCTATGTTAATCTTTTGTCTCTGATTTTCTATCCTTTTTAGTGTAATTTCATTATCCTCTTTTAGTTCAGCTAGTTTAGCTAGTATCATTTCATTTTCTTCTTTCAGTGCTGACAATTTAACTACATCCTGGGCAATTTGGTGCTGTATAGCTTTCATTTCTTGAAGCATTGCCTCTGCACTTTTCAGTGCCTTCGTACCTTCCGAGGATGTAGTTGAATCATCCGACTGGTTTTTTGGTACTGTTTTGTTACTTTCTACCTGGTTCTTACTTTCTGTTGCCAACTGTGATTTAATTATTTTGACTTCCTCTTGCAATTTTCGTTATTGAAAAAGAACTCGCCAAACAAAATTGTCTGGTCCCATGTTTGTGATGTTGCTTTAAATGTATTGAAAATCTGCTTCTCCAAATCACCAATTCTGAGATTACCTGACGCTCGATTTCCTTTTAACCTCAGAGTAGACGACTCTGGAACAGGAATTGGTGGAACGATTATGCAGGAGGTTAAAGGTTGCATGCATTCAATTTTATATGTCAGTAGGAAATTGACGCCTACTGAGCAAAAGTATCCCATTGTCGAGAGGGAGCTATTGGCGATTGTGTTTTGCTTCGCCAAACTTCAACGTTACTTAATGGGAGCACGATTCACCTTAGAAACCGATCAAAAAGCGGTGTTCTATCTCAAGACAGCGAGATTCCGAAATGAGAGAGCTGTCAGGGCTTCGCTTGCACTTCAGCCATGTGACTACGACATTAGAGCTATCAAAGGAAGCCAGAATGTTGTGACTGATGTCCTTTCGCGGTGTATCAAGGACCCTATATCACCAATCACCTCTACAAATACAGGTGACTCACAATGTTTAAACTAACCCACGAAATGATTTCATGATATGTTGATCCATGAAATATTACAGTGATGATGACGTGTCGTTTTGACACTACTTCATTTGAACAATAAGTCCAAGAATGGAGAATACTATGACATTCTGCAAGCTACCAATTCTGAAGACTAATCTACAAGTTCGCATTTTGAAAGAAAGATTTTACAGTGACTTATGTTACAATGTTGAAACGAATAATCGGCTCACGCGGCACCTGATGCTGATGAATACTGCAATGCTCCATGTCGTGTAATAACTCTTTCAACTCAGTGCATTACTAGCATATATTATGCCTTATTGACAGTGATCATATTCGGTCTACAGACTAACAAACGCACAGTCAGTGAGATAATGCAAATGCTGTGAAGTGAGCATACTTTCTGCAGACATGTCGGTGTATTTCAATATGAAGAACTGCAACTACAGATGAAGGGACGTAACTATTAAATAACTCGCAGTATCAAGAGATATTATAAAGATATTTCCTACCTGACTATTTTGCGATTTTCAATCGGTTCCGACTTGAACATTGTTAATTAAGATAAGGAGAATATTTAAGGGAGGAGAATCTAGAACATTGACAAGGGGTTATGTGAACATATTTTCACTGGATTTGGTATGCTAGACATTTTATTATGGAACTCAAGTTTAATATATCATGACAGTGTATAATTACATGACACTACGTATGTTAACTACTGTGCTTAACTTGAGGGTTAACTAACCACTGTGCTTAAATTGAGTGTTAATTATTGTGAAGTCGCCAGACTTGGCTTGCTCTTTGACACAAATCTATTTCACACTCACACTGGACTTTGCAACAATATTTTGCTAACATGCCAAACTATTATCTATTTGTACAACATATAAGCATAGTCTTATCTATTGCTCACACAAGTGTGTTAGATACAAGATTACATTTGTTTTCCTAACATCTCTATGTTATGTTGATGACATGTACTTTACAGATACACATACTTTTAATCTGTTAACGGATACGTTTGCATTCATTTACTATAAAGTTGATGGAATTTGGGTACCGTTTTGTGCGGCTATTCGTTAACAAATAATAATCTGAAGGCGTAGGCGATACCAACAGTTCTAGCAGAAAATTCTTTTATACATTCTTATCTTTTCCTTTATGCCCGATATTGTTATATATTAATTTAGATATTGTATTTAGAAATTCACTACACATGTCCCCCCTTTAGAACAGACGATCATATGTCAGTTCCTATTTCTAAATACACATAGATGAATTTACTATCTATGCCTGATGACTAATCTGATGTTCGTCGTACGGATGTCTGCTTAAAAAATCAGCTCCCACATTAGTTTTTCCGGGAATGTACTCTATGGTAAACTGGAATGGCTGTAAGAGCAAAGACCAGCGCAATAACCTAGCATTTTCATGCCTTGCTTGTGACAGACACACGAGTGGTTTATGATCTGTCTGGATCCTAAATGATTATCCATAGAGATAAATCTGGAACTTTTTTATACCCCAGATAACTGCCAGACATTCTTTTTCACTTGTTGAATATTTTTGTTCTGCTGTGTTCAACTTACGGCTAGCATAAGCTACTGGGGTTAATTCCCCATCAAGTGAATTTGACCGTTGTAATAGAGCTGCACCCAAACCGATATTACTCGCATCCGTTCTCAGAATGAATTCTTGACTTAAGTCAGGTAATTTCAAAATAGGCCTGCTTGTGAGCTTTTCTTTCAATTCTTGGTATGCTAATTCACATTGCGCCGTCCAAATAATTCTATCAGGATTTCCTTTGCGCGTTAAATCAGTCAATGGAGCACATATGGAGTTAAAGTTTTTTTATATACTTTTGGTAAAAACCACATAATGAGACAAAAGATCGCACATCTTTTTTTGTTTGTGGTCTTGGTGCTTTTTTTAATTTCTCCAGGTTCTTGGGATCAGGAGTCATGTTTCCCTGATGTACTGTGTGGCCCAAGAATTCCAGCTCTTTACATCCAACACAGCATTTCGTCGGTCTAGCTGTCAAATTGGTCTCTCTCAATCGATCAAACAACATATTCAGAGAGTTAATGTGTTCCTCAAATGTTTCTGTTGCTATGAGAATATCATCCGTGAAGTTGGTGATGCATGGATTCTTCAGGGGATCCAGTAACTTTCTCATCATCCTGGAAAACACACTCGGTGCATTTTTCAGCCCGAATGGCAACATATTAAATTCATAATGTCCTTCCGAGGTGCTAAAGGCTAAATAAGGTTTGACTTCCGGCTTTACTGGAATCTGATAGTAGCCTTTGCTCAGATCCACTTTAGAGAAATATTTAGCTCTATTCAGCCTGGCAAACAGCTGATTTGTATCAGGTAATGGATCCACCTGACCTTCTGTGACAGCATTCAGTTTCCTGTAATCTATACACAGCCTGTGTTCTCCAGAGGGTTTTCTTAACAGAACCACACTGGAACTGTAGGGAGATTCACTGTGCGAGATAATCCCTTCTCTCAACAGATAATCTATCTCCTCCCTTAAAGCTTTTTCCTTAGCGAACGGAATCGAATAGGCTTTCATACAGATTGGTGTTGGGTCTATGAGTTTCTATTAGGAATACCCAGTTTTTTAGGACATTTACATTGTTCTACATCCTTTTGGCTCTGCGTTCACCTTTCATTTTTTTAAGCATAGATTTTGCTGTACTAAATTAACCGTTAGATACCTTCAGAAATATGTCTTTTAGACAATGACTATTTGAATCACGATGTTTTTTTTTTCATGTACCCACTGTGATGTTGGTGTCAATAGGCCCTTTTCCTCCTCCTGGGAACAAAAGTCATTCGTTACAGCTATCTGATAAGGCCATACTGGACAACCCTGGATTCTTGTACCAATTCCAGAACTTAATTTTGTTATTGCTTAATAATGCATTTAATTTTTCGTTTAAGAGCCCTACAATGGCATAACTATTTATTAGAGATGGTACTCCAAATGTTTCTTGATTTTGAGGCTTCTCAATATATCGGACTGCAAATGTTTTCCTACAGCCGTTCTCCAAACACCATGTCTGAGAATTACTAGGGTGTGCCAATGCTGGGGGTCTTTCTTTTACCTGCCAACAACACTCTTGAGGGGGGGAACAATTTAAACACTGGGGGAGGTAATAAACAGGGGGTGGACGACGATTAATGATCCCTTATGGTTTTACAAGGTGCACGGAAAGAATGTATTATTTTTTGAGTTTGCTGTTGTTTGATGATTCATTTCAAGGCACAGGGGGGGGGGGGGGGCTTAGAGGGGCATCAGTCAAATTAAGGCACTAATGGGGGAGGGGGGGGGGTGAAGAAAATTTAGTGACCTGCACAACTAAACGGAAATCCCTGTATTAGAATTCATTG
This sequence comes from Oreohelix idahoensis, assembly GCA_024509875.1. NCBI lineage: Eukaryota > Metazoa > Mollusca > Gastropoda > Stylommatophora > Oreohelicidae > Oreohelix > Oreohelix idahoensis. The sequence continues at coordinate 119,913 of JAMPIV010015854.1, forward strand.
TTTCTACTCACATAAGAATTAGTTATGACTTATTTAGGGGGGCATTTCAGTCTGTAATAATCTTGTTTCCCTATCAAGCCAAATGAACATTAACAATTGGGGTAAATGCTTACTTGACAGTGGACTTGCAGGGGACTTCTTGACTGCTTGGGGGAGGGGTAACGATTCTTTCCATCTTTCAGCTTCTATGGGGCAAACTTGTATTCTATCTTAAATAACTATGTTAATCTTTGGGGTGATTTAGTAAAATGGAAGAGAGCTTAAAACGTTTCATTAATCAGGGCTTAGACTATATCATTTACATGTTTCTATTAGATACGGGGGGGGGACTGGAAATTAACCCTAACCATCCTTAGGAGTGGGCTGTCATAGCATTTCATTTGCTGATGTCGGGGGGATATCCTTTCAGGGCGGTTTCCGAGGGGGGTAGAACTGTTTTATAATAAATAACCCCCCCCATTTTACCCTAAGAGGGTTTCAATTTGGTACTGTCTGTTGGGAGGTTATGATACTGATGGAAGAAACAGTGGGGGGGAGAGGGCTTATTCTACTGGTCCTCTTAGTTTCCTGTTGCATAAAAGGGGGGGAAACATAAAAGTGCAATGTGAACATATTGAGGGCCCCTACAATTATTAAAATCTGAAACTTCTCTAGCAAGTATGTCTGTAATATTTATGGTTTAATATAGGATTTAAAATTAAGTCGGTCCACTAAAAGTTGACATAGTAGCCCCTTCAGTTTGTCTTCAGGCTGATTGTTGACTTATTAATAGTATTAAGGAAAATTCAGTCCAAATGGTCATAAAGCCTGGAGATTACACTTGGAGATTCTTTTCGTAATTACCTGACCTAGAGTCTGTATACTTGGGAATTCTGAAACAAGATTCACTACAGATTAAGAGGCAAGTACTCACCTCTATCAATAATTTGACCGAAGGGAAATTAAACAAGAATTGAATCATGTTCATTACTCTGGGGGGTTGGTGTTAAGGAAAGCTTAAAAAGTGTTAAATCTTCCATTGTTCTTACAGTGCCCTATGTTGGCTTGCTGTCTTTGCTTCACAAAGGGAGGTCAAGCACGAGGTTATCTAGTGGGCCACAAGAGCATCGTGAAATTTATCCTTTTTTAGGCCGGCACTGCAGCCTCTTTTAGTACATGCAATGGGAGCTAGTCTTATGACGTCATGAGACTCTTTCAGGAGGAAATTTTCACTCTTAAGCAATTTAGCTTATCCTTATGCTTCTTGACATTCGTGCATTCATGTTCGAGCTACGACGTGGGGGGCGCATGCATTTGTTCAATCAGTGAAATGCAGGCTTTGTTGTGACTGGACATGTACTTTACACAATCGGTTCAGGTGTACATCCAGGACAGCTACCTATCTGATTTAATACCTCTTAACAATAACAGCTTGAGAACGCATCTCACACTTGTTATGAAAAAGCCCATGTTCGGATGGATTTCGGGGTGGGGGTCTGTTGTTTGTATTTCCCAGCTGATGATAACGTTCTTCTATTTTGACATGCCATTGGGGGGGGGGGAACATTTTTTTAAATCACAATTTTTGGATCTCCTACTTGAATCTATTTGTCCCCACTTTTACGGGTTTTTGGTTAGTTTAGTGTTCGACGTTCTAGGAATCTCAGGTTGGTGAAGTCGATTTGTTCAGCCACGCGGCTTAAAGACAGCGGTTGCATTCAATTTCGGTTTTGTGTACCCAGGGATTTATTTACACAGGGATCTGAATCTTTCTTTCATTGACGAAGGGGTTTATGTGGCTATTTTATAACTTTGATTTGACAATCCACCTTTTCTTCAACGTTAAATTCATTCCTTACTCATTAACTGTATCAGCATATATCATGTGTTTCTTTATTCAAGACAGTGGGGAGAATCTTAATAATGTTAATGTCTTGTGCTTGTGGCAGCTGGGGGGGGAGGCTAACTTTCAGCATGCTAACGAGAATTGTGTTGGTACAGAATGCTGAAGTGTGAGATACTTTCTTTGTATCCAGGGGGACCTCCAGGCGGGGGGGTTCACCATTTATCTGGAGACTTTGCTTATTACAGTTGAATACGAGTTCTCTGTTTAAACTTATGGGTGGTTATACAATGGCAATAATGGGAGCTCCAATCGGGGGGTAAACATATTTTGGATATTTCGCTCCATGAACTATGTACACAATGTCGGATCTCTGACCTTAGCTTGTGGTTTTGGGGATTACATGTAGTAGCATAAGACCAATATATCAGTAGGTAAGGGTCCATGAGAATCTGGATTTGTCCACACCCAAGCCAATGATGACATTTACTTTACTAGATGCTGAAGGGCATATTTCTTTTGGGGGGGGGGGGGGGGGTTGGCGCTGGGGAGGGTTAGGTTCAGCAGGGGTGGGATAACCTGCTCGAGGGGGGGGGTTTTATCCAATACCTATATATAATGTTTGATAGGAATTTCGTGCTCACGTTCCTTTGCTATTCGTGCTATGGGGGGGGGGGGGGGGGGGGGGTATAATACCTATATAGGCAGATACTTGGGAACGTAGTCTCGGGTCATAGCTGGGGGGGGGGTGCTATTTTTATATGCCCCCCAATCCCAGATGAACTTGCAGACATTCGGTGGGTACCCATTAATTATTGTGGAAGTCCCATATTGGGTTAGAACAATATAGTTTTTGCTCTATTTTGTATTGCACAAAATTTCACTACAGTGGGGGGGGGCATCTTTTAGATCAGCTGTTGCAACGATTCTTCTGGAAGTGCATCAACAGACTCTCCTCATGTGCTTGAACTATTTTCTATTGGTTTACATTTACCATATGAAGAACTTGCATTTTCTATCTATGCTGATCTACGTTAAACTATTTGGGTTGTAGTACAAGATTGCATTTGTTTTTCCAGCTACATCAATTATGTTACTTCTTTTCAAGGTGCTGGACAATTTAACTACAATGGCAATTCTAAGGAGGGGGTGGATTGCATTTTCTTGAACATTGCCTCAAGGGGGGGGGTGGGGATACCTTTCAGGCAATCATCCTAGACATTTTCACTGGGGGGTATTGAACGGGGGGGCCTTGGCTTTCTGATTGATGGACATATAGGGACACAACGTTTTGTCTATGAACTCGTGCGTTAACTTGAGGGTCTAATCTAAGTGAATGTTGCTTTAAATGGGAGATACCCAATCTGTGAATCTCCAAATCACCACTGCGAGGGTTTCTATACATACTCTGAGAGGGACCTTGGTTTTTCAGTTAGGTTTTGGCCCAACTATATTTTATAGGGATAGGGGGCCTTGAGCAAAAGTTTATCTGTGGATTGTGTTTAGCATTTAATTACGTTGGCTTATCATGGTATTTCACCAGGAAGTTTAGTGTGGGTTGGGGAGGGGGGGTGGGGGGGGGGGGGGGGGGGGGGGGGGGGCTAAATTAGGCCATGGGATTTACATCTATGTAACAAATGAGCTGAATGTTGATGGGTGTAATGTCTGCAATGGACCCTAATCGGGGGATCAAGTTTGCACACGTGAATGTCACTTCAAATGTTGAGCGGACATTGGGGGGTACTTAAGACGTTAACACGTGCCAAATTTCAGTGAACAATAGGTCTAGCAGGAGTACAATCTTGCAGACCAAATTCTTGTATAGACTAATCTAACGAGGTTAATCTTGCTGGGGTCCAAATGAATGTTATCCATATCGCTTCTTTGCAACTTGTTTTACATCCAAAATCAGCATCATTATATTGCACATATGCCAGACTATACAAAAACGCACAGTCCGGAGACGATAAGAAGCAAATATTGAATCCTATTTCTTCTGCTAGTATCAACTAAGAGATTACGATCTATGGCAAAAGACGTAACATAACAAGGATTTGATTTCCGTTAAAATATTTTGCGATTTCAGCTCGCCCACATTTTCCGATAAGGAGGAATAACTTTATGGTAAACTATGACCATGACATGGCTGTATGTGAACATAGTTACAGGCGCAGATTTGCCTAGCCATTTTATATCTTAATATATGTACACAATATCATGGTGCATGATCTGTTAACTACTGGCATGTTTAAAATTGAGAGTTAATTCTGTGAACTTTGGTATGCTGACAGCCAAATTCAGATTCTTTTCACACTCAACACAGCAAATATTTTGCCAACATCGGCCAAACCTATTATCGTTGTACGTTAACATCTAGCATAGTCTTATCTATTGCCCCCACACGTGGGTTAGAATTCACAAATACAAGTTTTCCTAACAAACCGTTGATGACATAATTCTTTAAAAACCATAATCTCTAAATGAGACAATTCTATGAAGTTTGAAGACATGTGGGTACCGTTTTAATCGTTAACAAATAATAATAAGGTCTTGGTGAGCTTTTTTTACAATCTTATCTAATTTCACATTGGATCAGTAGATAATTAATTCCCGATTTAACCATGTTCCAGCCGCTTTAAACCAGTATGTCAGTCTATATATCTAAATACACAAAGATGTTACAATTTTTCTAATCTTATGTATCTAATGCTTAAACAACAATTCACTCCACATTAGTTAATGTCCTTCCTCAAATGTGCTAAACTAAAAGGCTGTAAAATGACCAGCGTCAATAACCTAGCGATTTCTTGCTCTTTGGACACACGAGTGATTTGCTGGCTGGTTCCTATGAGTTGGCCCAAGAATCTGATAGTGGTAGCCTTTGCTCAGACACAAGCTATTTCGTGGGATGCTCTGTTCAATCTTACGGCTCAAACAAACCTACTGTAGAGAGTTAATGTATCCCATCAATTGAAATATGACCGATTGTTTAGCCTTCCAGATGAATGACTAGTACTTAATCAGGCTGAAATAAGGCCTGCTTGGATTCTTCTGTATGTTATTCACTGGAGATCACATCTGCATTTCCTTTGCAGCTAAATCAGAAGCCACATTTAGATTAAAGGAATTTTTATTCCTATGCCTGGCGCAAAAAACGGGTTTTTGTGGTCTTTGGTGCTCTCAGGTTAATTCTGACATTTTGACTTCCACTGGAATACTGTACCTTTCTGCTCGAGATAATTCCAGCATTTATTCGTCAATCTATACAGCACTCGATCAAACCCCCTTTGTTTCCACCTGAAGCTTTTTCTTAATCACGGAATCGAATGGAAACACGACTCGAGTGCATTTTTCATCCCGAATGGCAACTTATTGGGATATTCACGGAGGCTGTGCGATTAATCCTACTGGGTCAACTAATACTAGTCTTGGACTCCCTCTTAATTTAGCTTTTATCCTTAGCGAAGCGTGGAATAAAGGCTTTCATTATGCCAGATACACCGCCCGGTTGGTCTAACAAATCTTGTCCATCCGTAAGCATTTTCCTAGTCGAACGGATTCGAATTAGGAACAGTTTGGTAGATGGGTCTATGAGTTTCATATCATACTCCAATAAATTTGTATGCCCCCGGACTGTCCGTTACAAACATCTGTGTATGATTATTCAGAAAACCTGTTGAAGTGTGAATTTGTATGATTTTTACCTGTGCGGCGGTTTCACAGGGATGTAAAGGATATTCATGAGAAGTGAGTGGTTCCTTTTTTCATCTCCATTGCAACAGACAAGGTCAGTAGGTGTGTCTCTTCCTGGTTTTCTCTGTCCAGATATTTCTTCAGGAGATTCACATGATAGATTTTTTTCTTTCCCTTTCTTATCTATCTTATAATTTGTTCTAGACACCTTCTCTAGAACTGTATATGGACCTTGCCATCCAATTTGCAATTTATTCTGGCTGCCGGGCAGTAGAAGGAGCACCTTCTCTCCCACAGATAATTCTCGATCCTTCGCTTTCTTATTGTAATAGGCAGCATGCTTTCTCCTGGCTTGTCTCAAATTTTCATTGGCAAGTTTCCAGCCAGTTTTAAGACGAGTGGTCAGCTCGTTCACATATTGATATGATGAAGTAATATTTTCTTCTGCCTTTTCATCGGTCCATGTCCTTAACAAGGTTACATATGGACTTTTAATTTTTCTGACATAGTTTTTATAATATTGGAAGCCTTGTTTTGAGGACATTTCTTCATCTTGTCATCATATAAGAATCTTCCACTACCAATTTTTCTTTGGGGGTTTTTCTTCCCACTTTAAATTCCTTGTGAGAGATTTTCTCTCTCTTTTATCTTCCTTCAGTTTACATAAGTCCGACTGAGGGATTTTCGGCTTATTCTGGGGTAAGACATCTCTTTGTACTCGCTGCATAGTGGCCATTGTAAAACATCCAAGTGAAGACTGTCTGTGAAAAGGGGCTCCCATTCCACTTTGTCCACTTTATTACATTCATATTTCTTTGCCTTTTCAGGCCTAAGTTTGCCCTGTGGCGTGTCTAGGTCATGATTAATTTTCCCACTTGTGGGTGTTTCCTCATGTAGTATGCCACATCTTTCTACAAAATTCTCAATGTCAAACATTTCATCTGGCCAATAATAATTTTGAGCCACCTTTTGGATGATGGTACCTATTTTCTCATGGTCCCCATCTTTTCCAACATGTAGGCTCCTTATCACATCTGCCCTATATGCCTTTGGAAGAACCAACTGTCCGTGACCAGTGGATCCAGTTCCACCCTTCCTGTAAATCAATTTGTTTTTTATATAGAAATCTCCCTTGCCTGGAGGTGAATGACATTTGGTCAATTTCTTAAAACAAGGCTTGAGGGTCTTATCCCCATCCTGTGCCTTCCTCAACTCATCTGGATGAGTATTTATCAGATTATCCTCCTCCTGTTTAGACTGTGATCTGGTCTGAAGCGTGGCCATGTACACAGGTCTCTTTTTACACACTTCAGTGTTATGGTTGTCCATCCGACACCAACTACAATACTTCTTTCCTTGGTTAAAGGGTTTTCTGTCATTATATTTCCTTTCATTGTATTGTGAGGTTTTATTATTATAGTCATTGCGTGGCCTATCAAACTGGTGCTTACCTTTGTTCAGGTCTCTATGGTCAAACTTATTAAAGTTTTGAGGTGCCTTAAAATTGTCTACCTGTTTCTTTTTATTTCCAACTACCTCTGCTTGGGCTGCCTGATACCTCTCAGCGACATTGAGTAACTCACCCAGCCTCTCTGCACCTTGTTCCATGAGAAACTTTCTCAGGTCTGGAGCCATGGACTCTTTTAGTTGCTCAGTAAGGATCATTTCCTTAAGATCTTGGGTTTTCCCCAGAGCAGTCCATTTCTCCAAGTAGGTATCTAACCGTGCAGAGAACTGGTGATAAGTCTCACCCGACAGTAGTTTGGCATTCCTAAATTTTTTTCTATAAAATTCCCCATTCTTTTCATATCTTAACAAAAGAGCCTGCATAATTGTCCTGATCATCCCTGCTCATCTTGGTAGCCAAAAGTTCATATCTATTTAGTTAACTTTCTATGTCATCGTCTTTCTCAACAAAATGGTCTAAATGAAAACTCATAGCTGAGGTTGAGGCTCCCTGACTAACAGTAGCATCTGAGGTAAAGGGACTGGCACCATTTTCAGGAGCATTGCTTTGAAACTCAAACTCCCTTAGTCGTAACTCGTGTTCCCTCTGCAATCGTCTATCTTCTGCTTCCCTCTCGGTCTTTTTTTCTTCTCTTTCTCTTTCAGCAGTCAATCATTTTTCTTCAGCTTCTCTGTCTGCAGCTAGTCTCTTTTCTTCTCTTTCTGCATCCTGTCTCTTTTCCTCTGCTTCCAATGCCCTAGCCTCCTTGTCAGCCTCAATCTGCAGCCTCTTAATTTCTTTATCTGCCTCTAACTTTTTTTCTTCAGCCTCAATCTGCAGCCTCTTAATTTCTTTTTCAGCCTCTAACTTTCTTTCTGCTTCTTTTTCTAATCTTTTTTCTTCGCGTTCATTAAATTTGTCACATTCAGTTGTGACGTAAGCAATCATAATTTGCCCCTCCATTTCCAGTTCTTTAGCAGCCTGCACAGCAGCAGATTGAAACTTCGCCAGATCAGCCATTTTGTACTAGGCAAACCTTTAAAATTTCTAACCAGACAAATATCTAATTATAACTAACAATTTCTAATTATAACTAAGAACAACCACAGTCACTGATAGCTCAACCACTATTTAATTTCTCCAAAAAGCAATGCTTTTAGTTTTATACTATCTGAGATTCCTAATATAATTGATAATATTTTAAGAATTTAAAATCCCAGAAGCAAACTACCCAATATAGCTGGTGTTATGAAAATTCAATCCCCAGGAGCGAGACCCCAATATATGTGGTGGGTTTGATGTTAATACAGTTTGTTGTTAAGAAATCTTAGTGTACTGAATGAGGTCAGCTGTAACGGTCCCTGAATATAATAAATATTAGAGTAAATTTCCAGGGCACCTTTCTACTACCACCACTATGATCTCATTCAGACTTATTCTAGGTAGACTGAAAGATGACTACGTTTGGTGTCTAGGGTTATGAAATGTTAGTGTAAGGTTGCATTAACAACTGAACATATAAACAATTACACAAATTATTTTATTATCTAATACAATACAACAGTACCACGACAATCACATACGAACTACACTTTAAAAGACTATCTTTAGTAAGTCAGTGGTTGAAAGTTTGGTAAAGTTAATGTTTTTAATTTATTGTCCTGAATCTGATTTATTTGGAATCAGGACTGACAATCAAAAATGAAATCATAGAAATTAATTACATCAATCAATTTACACAATGGGTCTTCTGACCATAATACACATATTATTATATAAGGGTGTAGTTGTATTGTCTAATTGAGGTGACTTCTAGTATACACTGGTTGATTGTTTACTATCATCATCTCTGCATGTTGTTTGTAAGTTTTTATGGACACTGATAAAATGTTTATATCACTATTCACAGTCTCTTTTCTAATATAATGTTAGTTGAGCGATCAGGTGCCGAAACATGCACCTATCTTTGTAATATGATGTAGGAATCTTCCTGCACTTCGCTGAACGACAACCTTCAGCTCCCACTTCTTCAATAATGATGGTGGTTTACAGTTGTCTCCGAAAAAGGCAAGACTGTGGCATGAATATATCGGCCCACTGTAGTCTGGCACCAGTTATTGACAGCAACCAAAACCCTCTGAAATCAGAAGGATATGCCTCCTTCGTAATCAACAGCCTACAATAATACTCAACAACCAGTACAGGCACATTACAAACAAACATGTAAGATCAGCTCTTTACGACAATCCCTTTCACCAGTTTCTTTTGATGTGACCAGGTATACCAGTATTCCTCTCCCCTAATAGTTACAACGCCTCTGCAATTCCAGCAATAATCTGTTGTCCATACAATAGGATAGATATTATGCTCCTGATGATAATCATATATAATTTAGTTGGTCTACACCTCTCTGATAGTCTTTCATATGCTGGATCAATCTCTAGACTCTGTTTTGAGTCTGCCATAGACTCACTTACTTACATTCGTATGTTAGTATCTCACATTCAATTTTTATTTTAAATAAAATGTTAAGAAAATCAATCTTACCACAGATGCAAGGAAATAACACAAGTAAACGATGACTAGGCAATAGAATATGGCACATTTTCGATCTGCCCTATGTCCAGGCTTTTCCTATGTTAGAAAATTCTCCGCCTGCTCTCATCGATCTTGCTTTGCACAAAATTTTCTTGAAATGGCAGTGAACAGTCCCCGTTTCGTACCAGTATCTACTGCTTTGTCCAATGGGACCATGTTTACATTTATTTTTGAATCTATCGTTTCAAATAACAACTCCCAATATGTTTCCAAGGCAAATATATTTTTAGTTTTAGGTCAACCAATCATACTTCGCCTTCCTTCAAAATCCACCTAATCAAATATCCCGTACCTTTTAACCTCATTTACCCAAAGTCGTTTTTTCAAAACATGCCATAAAAAATTACAAGCAGGCATGATCTTTACTTGACAGTCTGGTCGGATAAACTATAGTATTATGGCTATAATTAGTTAATTAATGGACTATTTGCATAACTATTACCATATTCTTTGTCAACAAGTCCTAAGGTACACGAATATACAATTTATATGGGACTAGTTTGCTTGGTTCAGAAGTACACAGTTTTTTTTTCTAAGTTAGTGTTTTTTATTTTTAGTCTACTACACGTTCACTTCTTTTCCATGTGCTGTCCTCTCTATTTACGTGATAATTACGTCCTTTGAAATAAGAGCTAAGGTTGTTTTTGTGACACGAGTTTTTACATGTTCTAACTTTTTCCTCGTATTTTGGGGGAAACCCCTAAGGCAAGGCTTGCCCCTGTGCTAGTATTGGCTTTTAGTTTAAAATCAATGCGAAACGAATTAGCATTTCATCTATCCTTTCCCCTCCTCGTTCCACAATGCATTTTTAGGCACATATTTTCTTAGAACTAGGACAAGTGATTATGTCAAGGACGAATTTGAAAAATTTGGGTACCGCTTTGTTCGGCTATTCGTTAGCAAAAAATAATCTGAAGGCGTAGGCGATACCAACAGTTCTAGCAGAAAATTCTTTAATACTTTCTTATCTTTTCCTTTATGCCCGATATTGTTATATATTAATTTAGATATTGTATATATAAATTCACTACAATTGTCTGCCTCGTGTCATCTGTTGTCTCTATTACATAACTGTATTAATTTTAATGCTTTGCATTATGACTGCTAATTAATATGAGATTAATTGATTACGGATACTGGACTTGACATATAGGTGTTTCGACAGTGTGAGGTATGAGAGTGCATGGTTTGCTTCAATCATTTTGTTAAAAATATGTTGGGTGTTTTATTGATAGTCACCTCACATTGGTGTTAAAATGATTTACGTCCTTTCTAGTCAATGGCTTTAGCATTCTTTGCTAATGTCCACACATAGAGTGATTTTCTGATTGATTCCTATATGATACCAATTTCTGTACTTCAAGATCTTTTGTGAGGGGTACTAGATATATGCATGTCAAAGGAAGTATGTATTTCTTTGAACTGATTAAATCAATACGAAAGAAACTGTCGGGGACAGTGTACTATCTATTGACGCTACATACCGATACTGAGGACGATATATATATATATATATATATATATATATATATATATATATATATATATATATATATATATATATATATATATATATATATATATATATATAATGCCATACGCTATAATGGCTTCCAAGTTGATACCTATGGAGCTGTGTTTATTCTAATAAACGTCGTTTAACTGTCCACTCAGCGTTGGTGGTGCTCTGGACATTTTCGATGTATTGCTGTGTGCGTTGTTCAGCTGTATGTCCCTACGCTAGCTTGGCCAGAGTAACTCAGGAAGTTACAGATTACATAATATAAATGACAACAATACAATAAGTTAATAGTGCTCTGCCCTACGCAGCATTGTTCTTGACTTCTGAAAACATCATATTAATATGCCCTTGAGATAGAAGCGTCATTATTCTTCTATCTACAACTCTGCCAAGAGTAATCTTGTGCGAAGGTAGACACATTTGAAGACCCATATTAGATACACTTGAGTGTTGACCGCTGGTGGACCACTACTGCAGAGCTAAGGGGAGACAATCCGTGACAAACATTACACATCTGTTATTGTTAATCAGAATCGACTTCACTGCACTCCGGGCAAATCCATAGGTGCTCAGTCTCCCTCAGCAAATGTCGAAGTGTAAGAATGCTAATTGTACATGTAGCACGCTGGTTGTACATACGACGGATGCATCCTCTCTTACGACCATTTCTCCTAGTCCCACGTTTGATGCCAAACTAGAACAGCCTCAGCCTTCTTGATTCATCCATTGCAAAGTCATTATCCAGCAGGCGATCATTAATAGCCCTTAGTATCTCTCCATTATCCATGTCCTGTGTCCCCACCATGGGTACTCTCGAGGCCAGTCTGCCAGCTCTCTCGTTGCATGACCAGAACAGTATATCTACACCAGTTCTTCAAGACGTGAGGCTTCTATTGATGTTTTCTATTCCTACCGCAGCCATCCATTCTGAACTTTCCGAAGCATGGCTTGAGAGTCTGACAATATAACTGTCCCGGTTGATGGAGTTTCAGACAGCCACCTCAGTACTGCAGTAACTGCCTTTGCCTCCATTTTCATGATGGAGGTTGTTGTCATGGAGGCTCCACTCTGTTCAGCGACGACCCTGCGCTTTATTCTCGCAGAGAAGCCCCATCCTGATTTCTCATCACGCACTACAGACCCATCAGTGTACACAATGGCGTCATCCTAAACCTAACCCTAAACCTTAATCCTTACGACTCTAGCTACTTACTGGAATGATAACAAAGAAAGCGGCACACTGTGCTTCATATCAACCACCACGAAGTTACATGAACTATCTACTAGTAGACACCCAATTCGAAATCATCACATTTTTCTGAGTTACAAGAATAACGGATGATTGCTCATAATTCAATACATTATCATGATTCCTGTAAGCTTAGTGCACATTTGTTTTCTCAATTTAATTTTTATTTCTTATGTATTGTATTGACATGTCTTGTCACAGAAGCCCATGTGTTATTTAAAAAAGTGCCTTCCAGACATGTGCACCAGCTAGTTCTTGGTACGAGAACAAAGACTGGAAACTTCATCAAGTGGAAAGTGAAGCACGGATGTGATATACATTGTGGAGGTATTTACTTTTGAAACTTACTTTATGTGTCCCCTTGCCTAAACATCTAAACGAGTATTAATGTAACTTTTTTTGGTCTCCATAAATATCAAATTTAGAAACATATTTCTTTACTTACATGTATTGTTTTGCTTCAATCGTACTTTAAGGTATAATTTTAAAAATGCTTGTTTACATTTTTATTTGAAATTTTACTAATGTAAACATTTTCCTCGTTCTAGGAAGTTCAGATGTGATGGAGGCTGAGGATGGTAGTGTTTTGTGAAGCTGGTCTCTGACACGACAGAAATTTACTACTCCACCATGCTAAGTGATGGTAACAGCAAAGCATTCAAACAGGTCATTGAAATTAAGCCATATGGCCCTGAGATTAAAATTATCAAAGAAATGTCAGTGCAAAGATCATGTTGGAAAAAAAATGTATGCTGTGCTACGGAATGTAATTACTGATTGCTGGAAGCGAAAACTGACGCTTGGAAGAAGTGGTTGCGGCTGACTGACAATTATCCCCAGCATCAGTATTGTACTACTGGCCAGATGTTTTTGTGAAGTAACCTTCTTAAGAAATGGAAATGCTACTTGCCATACAAAATTTATCCACACACAAAACCCGAGCCTTTAAACTGTTGAACACAACACTTGATACCAGAATATGAGATACTTACAAATCTGAAACCGCTGTGTCCCTGTGAAAAAAAAAGGTTGCCCAAAACTCAAATGAGAGTCTTCATTCAGCAAATTGGTGTAAAGTGCGAAAGCAAATCTTTCATTCAAGAAAGCTTATGCAACCCTGCCTTCTAAGTGATTAGCAGAATGTAATGAAGGACCTGAGAAAGCATATCTTTCATCCAATAAAGCTTATAGAATCCTACCTTCTAAGTGATTAGCAGAATGTAATGAAGGACCTGAGAAAGTATATCTTTCATTCAAGAAAGCTTATAGAATCCTACCTTCTAAGTGATTATCAGAATGTAATGAAGGACCTGAGAAAGTATATCTTTCATTCAAGAAAGCTTATAGAATCCTACCTTCTAAGTGATTAGAAGAATTGAATGAAGGACCTGCTATACTTGTCAAGCAAGCTGCAAGTTGAACATTAGACAACAGTTTTGTTGACTGGTAGGAGCAAGAAAGACAACTCGACTGGTGCTTACCTCTAAAAAGACCGATAATTGTGTTAAGGACTATCTTCATTGCACACTGTTACTGTTGTTTCTGGGGGGGCTGTACTGTAGTGTTACTGACAAGGTTGTTGTCAGCAAGGTCGGGCTTACTATTAGTGGCCGACGGTGTTTTATATATATACATGAATGTCGTGAGTTCTTTAGGTTTGTAAATATCTGATGTAAACCCACACAATAGTAACGTTGGCTCAGGAAATAGACCAACTAGTTTTCAACTTATGCACAGTTTATTTACGACAGAAACGTTGACATCATAGACAACAGATCACAGCAAATCACAAGGTATGATGGCAGGTATAATCCATAGAGAAATCGATCACTTAAACAGCAATTCAGCACACATCGTAATAGCATACGACCCTTCAGAAACTTGAGTGCATCTACAGCAACTCATCATAAATAGTAATAATATACAATCCATCAGAAAATTGAGTGCATCACCAGCAACTCATCATAAATGGAAATAATATACAATCCATTAGAAAATTGAGTGCATCACCAGCAACTCATCATAAATGGTAATAATATATAATCCATCAGAAAATTGAGTGCATCAACAGCAACTCATCATAAATGGTAATAATATACAATCCATCAGAAAATAACACTGGACACACTAGCGAGACTATCTAAACCGACTCGACGCTCTCCCAGATATCTAATCACCGAGATTATTGTTTCTCATTACAACTCAGTACATCTTCACTCAAGCGCTCACTAACAGCTTGAGATGTGAGCTTAGCTCACCCGTACCTCCGACCCAACTACTCAGAACATTTGAACACTTTCTTTATGTTTAAAAAACTAACACATACTCAGTTGAGCTATGTTCAAGCACCCGAATAAAAAATCATCGCATAACTTTAAACGCTCTTACTATCGTGTCTATAAAAAAATCAGACCAGTACATAAAAATCCCCAACACTTAACTCCCACTCAAAAACATGACTTAACAGATTACACCGACCCCCGGAGAAAAAAAAATGATATCACCATTTTTTTGTGTTGAAAATGACATCGAACAAAAATGTAAGGTCGATCAAATTCTATTATATACAACAGAGAATTATACTATATGTTAAGTCATATCAATAAACCAACAATAGAGGGATGGAAGTATGTGCGGAGTTATGAAGATGAAGTATGCAAAGAGGATCAAACATCAAATTCAAACAAAGATGAAGTATATAAAGTATAAACTAACTATGAACCAATAAGTGGAAAGTGAAAAGAGGAGATGAAATGAAATGAAGAATGACCAGCAATGAAATGTGTGTATTGAAAGAAAGCAATGATACAACATGGTAACAATTTAAATTAATCAATGGATTGTGTGTAAATAAATACAAGTATGGCAAAACAACATGGAACAAAAAGCAATTCATATAAAACAGAAAAGAAAGCTACAATCTAAATAGAGCATAATAGGCAAGAGAAACAAGTTAATTAACTTTTTAAGTACTAATAAAGAGCTTATTACTGAAATCAGAAACTAATACCGCGTATAAACAGTTACTTCTGGTGCACAACTAAGGGCTAGGTAATGAAAATAAATAACAATGTCAGAAAAACACCCTTGCTGCATTTTCACTACCGAAATGTATAGTAATGATACGTGAAGTTTAAATATTATTGTCAATACTATTGTCACTCGTTCAATGTTCATCAACAAACTGTTGTGTATGAATAACATGTTACAGACGTGACACATGAAAGTCAAAGAAAACAATGTCCTCAATTCGTTATGTGCATTATCAAAGCTCCAGTCTTGTGAGCGTGTTGAGACAAAAATCATCCACTGCGGAGTCAGAATTTCGAATGACGTGAATGGTACAGTCAAACTGGCGAAGGCGACAGCGTCTCTTGAAGATCTTGAAATTGCCAACATATTGATGTCTAACGTAGAGTATTGACGCTCAAAATCAGTCAATGGTAGGACGGCATGTAGAACAGTTTGTTGAGTACCTGCATAATCATGTAGCAAAACAGCTCCGAGAAGCGTTACTGCGAATAATCAAATGAAAATTCCTGTTTGGTATCTGTAGGATATTATTAGAGAAAAAAGGTAATTTTAACTTTAACCTACCGGACGTGGCCATGCAAACTTTAGACCACTGTATGTTGTTAGTCGAACCTTCCTCCGATAAACGAGAAAGGGAAGCAGTGAAAGTAGCACAGACTGAATTGAAATTATCAATAATATAGGGCGATAAAAGTGTCCGAGAAAGATAAAAACGTAAGAAGTAAGTCGCGTTAAAGACAATGCGCTGCATAAAATACAGGCACCATAAAATGTATGAAGTAATTTGAGTGTGCGCAATGACGTACGGAAAAGTCGTGAATATACAAATGAAACCTACATCAATAGGCAAAGTACCAAGATTGCAATGATGACTGACAATCTGCGACCTTACGAAGACAAAGGAAATGCAGTTGACAAAGGCGTATCTCTCAAAGGCTGAACTGAAGTCATAGCCTGTGTACTGGGCAAAGAAAAAAGCAAGAAATATACGATAAAGATGTAAAAGCAGACAGTGGTGAACTTAGACTTGCGTCGAAGTTCAAAAGAAAAGCAATAAGTACGATACAAAGTCGTAAAACAAGAAGATACTGAGATAACCGGCCTAATAAGGAAGGTAAAGAAGCCCATAAGATATAAATATATATATATATATATATATATATATATATATATATATATATATATATATATAATATATATATATATATATATATATATATATATATATATATATATATATATATCTGTACTAACAACCAAGTCCGTGCATGTAGCAAAGAAAACACTAGTCATTGCAGAAGAGAAGTTGCAATCAACGTGACTGGATGTAGATTCAGTCGTAGCGATAAAGTTAGTGTGTGTGTCAGACAAAACCAAAGGATCTTCTTCTATATTAGTACTTAAAGAAGAATCAAAGCTAGAGTAACGACGTACTGAGGTATGTCGAACTGGGCTAAAAGAAGCACCAAGATTGGTATGATGAACAATAGTATCATTAATACTGTAAGACCGGACCACATCAGCAGAATGTATCACGTTAGCAGAATGTACCTGGTGATAAGATTTTGGCATAATCATTAATGTTGTATCAGTAAGGTGATGTTGCCGTTCCCAAGCAGCAATTTGTACCGGAGAACACACCTTTATACCATGTATCTGTGCGACAGTAAGGTCGGCGACAGGCGCTCTGAGCATACATGCGTGTATATAACCAGTAAAACATGGTGTGGCAATGTGGACGATGGCTGTTGGAAAAGTCTCAACGGTATCTCCGAATGTCAGACATTTCACCACATTACCTATTGCGCAAGATGGGTGAACTGAAGACTGTCTAATTCTAATAGTAGTACAACCGGAATCAAAGAGCACTGAGACAGGATTACTATTTACAAATCCCTTGTGTAGTGTTAAAGAGCCTGACCATCATGTGCAGACAAGGCTGAAATAGTCGGTAGAAGATGACAGCAACTCAAGGTAGTCACCGCTGTAGGCTGGAATAAAGTTGTGCACTCACGGCACTGAGATGCACGTTTGAAATCGAAAGCAGAACAAGCAGTAGCATTAGAGACATTATTATTATTGTTACCCTGATTAACAATAACCTGAGGCTTCTGTTGAGCAGAGTTAGCATTGCGATGCGATCTATCATTTTGAGATCTACCACCATATCGAGATCGATCATAACTATTATCTCTATTAGGACCATTGTTATTTCCTCTATTGAGACCATTATTCTGATTTGAACCACAGTTAGCATTGTTGCAATTACTATTTCCTCTTGGATCAAAATATCTATTAGATGAATTGTGTTGCCTTCGGGAAAAAGTAATGTAAGATTGATAATCCCTAGTGTAGTTATCCCTTCCATAATTTCCAGAATTATTGGACCCAAAATGTTGAGGCCCATTAAATTGTCTCCAGTGTCTTGGAGAAGGAGAATTACTACGTGATGCAATGGGACTCCGAAATCCTTGCCTGAATGGCGAGGGACACCTGTACTGTCGTAAAAATCACGATAATCTTTCGCCTCCTACGAAAAAAAAAAAAAAAAAAAAAAAAAAAAAAAAAAAAAAAAAATCGACTCCCGTACTGTCAACACTTTACGTCGCGATATACGGCGAAACTTAGAACCATATGGTATTGCCGATGCTACGGGTAAACCCTCTCTGACTTGAGAGTGGCCAACAGTTACATTTGGGAGTGCAGTTACGTATTGGCGACAATATTGTTATATATCGTTCAAGTTTGTTGGCTTTCGTTCATGTAGAAAGGAAAGAAAAGAAGTGTTAACTGACGACATGACTTTATCACGAAGCAATAAGTCCATGCGAGCTTTATAAGTGTGTTCAATTTTTGAGAGCTCAACCCATCTTGAGAACGTAAGACGTATATTTGCTATAAATTCTGAAAAATCTTTTCCAGTCTCCGGCAATAGAGATTTAAAGCGGAGACGATAGCCGTTTTCATAATGTTGAAATTTTTTTAAATAAGACAGCTCTGACAGTATCGCAGTTATTCTTGTCAAGTCCTTCCAACATACTAACAGCTGTCATAACTTCGCCTGAAAGTAGTTCCATTAATCGTGCCCAGTATTCTGACTTATCTATCTTATGAGACTCACAAGTGAGTTCGAACCTATTCAGATAGAATAAGACGTTAACGGAGATAGGTCTAAAAGGAGGCAATCTGATCTTATAAAAATTAGAATTGATCCTATGTGAAGTTGTCTGAGTGTCCGTAGCATTGTGTGTATTATTTTCATTCATTACCTTCATTTTCTCAAGTTCCATAGCGAACAACTTTTGCTCGTGAAGTCTACGGTTTTCGTTCTCAACAGCTTGCAATTTTTTTATCATCAGCTTACATTTAAAGTTTATATGTTTCAGTTTCCATTTGAAGTTTCTTTTCTTCCATTTTAAGGCTTTTTATCTTCAGCTTCCATTTGGAGTTTCTTTTCTTCCATTTGAAGTTTTTTATCTTCAGCTTCCATTTGAAGTTTATATTTTTCAGCTCCCTGTACTTTCGCATACTCCATGGTTGTGAACAGTTTTAACTTTTGAGGCTTCATACCATGCGCTTTCCCTTGCTTGATGAAATAGTCCAAACTAGACATTATGCCTATTTTTATAAGTAGTTAACTTATGTAAGATATTGTGTAAGAAATTAACTTTATCCCTACTTAGTGGGTGGCAAGTCTTTGTTAATAGAACTTGTATACAAATATAGCATATAATTATAAATCAATCATTAAGTGTATAACATTAAGACAAGAAATACATGATGAAGGTAAGGAAAATGACAAAACCCAAGACGAAATACCGAAGAACAAATGATAAAGTTTGCAGAATCAAATAAATAAGAAAGCAGAACTAAAGAAAAAAATTGCAAAGAACGCAATGACACTGCGAAAGTAGTGACCAGACAAGCAACAGCACAGTATATAAAGAAAGAATTTGTTTAGAAATAAATGATAGTAAGATTAGATGCATACTCACAAACAAATTAAACAAGAAACTAAGGCACAGAGAAAAAAATACCACAATAACGACAATAAAACAGTTCGTCACACCTAAACAGATGGTGTCACAGATCACCAAACACAGTGGACTGAAAATCCTTCAGCAAAAATTCGCAGGAAATTTCCACTGCAAGAAATCTGCAAAATGTCCCTATAGAACACTTACGTAGGCCCGGGGTGAACTGGAATGTTTCCTACCGTAAGTCGCCTCTCAACAAAACCCGCATAAACATGGAACATAAAACATTACGTAGAACATATAGTACACGCTATCAAGAAAGGCTCGTTAACATATAACAGTGGCACAGTGCACATACAAAAACCACTTATCTTCAAAAAAAAAGAACTCCCGGCCTTCGCAACAACGACAACGATGGGCATCGAGGATCACAGGGTATGTAGACTGGATCTTCTAGCCTCTCAGGTGCTTGAAACGTACTGGGTGTCGTCTAGGTGAAAAACTTGTACACACAAACTCCCACTGGCAACACTGTATAACTTGACTTGTACACCACAAACAACTTCTGTTAGTCGATGTTCTGGGGAATGCTGTTAAACTTCTGTTAGATCCTACTTCTGTTCTTGGTATCGCACCCCATATCAGTGGAGACACCAGTTCTGTTATTGTTGTTTCTGGGGGGCTGTACTGTAGTGTTACTGACAAGGTTGTTGTCAGCAAGGTCGGGCTTACTAGTAGTGGTAGACAGTGTTTTATAAATATACATGAATGTCGTGAGTTCTTTAGGTTTGTAAATATCTGATGCAAACCGACACAACCGTAACGTTGTGTCAGGAAATAGACCAACTTGTTTTCAACTTATGCACAGTTTATTTACGACAGTAACGTTGACATCATGGACAACAGATCACAGCAAATCACAAGGTATGATGGCAGGTATAAACCATAGAGAAATCGATCACACAAACAGCAATTCAGCACACATCGTAATAGCATACAATAAATCTGAATCTTGAGTGCATCAACAGCAACTCATTATAAATGGTAATAATATACAATCCATCAGAAAATTGAGTGCATCACCAGCAACTCATCATAAATGGTAATAATATATAATCCGTCAGAAAATTGAGTGCATCAACAGCAACTCATCATAAATAGTAATAATATACAATCCATCAGAAAATTGAGTGCATCACCAGCAACTCATCATAAATGGTAATAATATATAATCCATCAATAAATTGAGTGCATCAACAGCAACTCATCATAAATGGTAATAATATACAATCCATCAGAAAATAACTCTGGACACACTAGCGAGACTATCCAAACCGTCTCGAAGCTCTCCCAGATACCTAATAACCGAGATTATTGTTTCTCAATACAACTCTGTACATCTTCACTCAAGCGCACACTAACAGCTTGAGATGTGATCTTAGCTCAACCGTATCTCTCTTCCAAATACTCAGAACATTTGAACACTTTCTTTATGTTTAAAAAAAAAAAAACTAACACATACTCAGTTGAGCTATGTTCAAGCACCCGAATAAAAAATCATCTCATAACTTTAAACGTGCTTGCTAGCGTGTCTATAAAAAATCAGACCCGGACATAATAATCGACAACATTTAACTCCCACTCAAAAACATGACTTAACACACGGCCAACTCCATCAGTGATCATACGTCCCACCATAGATCTCAAAGAGTATCTCAGCACAGCGCACGAACTCTAAAGCACCAGTGAGGATCCCAATGTAAATTCTGCCAGGGTAAATGGCTGTATGGCCTACTCTTTACGATTTTCAACTGCCGAAGAATGTTTAATGTGCTTAACTTGCAGACGGGACCTCCTTTTTGTTATCCTTATTCGAGAAGGTCAGGCATCTGATCTCACTACGAAGGGGATCAGGCGGGAGTATGACATTATTAGTTCCCAGTGGTTATGTAGAAATTCCATCAAAACTATTACCTGCACTGAGAACCGAACCCGGTACCTTTAAACATAGAGGTGAACGCCATACCTTATAGCCACTCCGGCTGCACGGTAGAGGTGGAATGACTAAGGAAGAAAGTGCTCTGCCGGGCGCCGAAGATACAATTTGGTGTGCTAATCTGCGAATGTAGCAATTGCTTACACACGTAAACTGTCATTGAAATTTGCAGAGCATATATGTGTTCACTACTTTAAGATGTGCATCAAACTCCATATTATTTAAGGAGAGGAGCTACACTGAAATGCTATTTTCGTTAGTAATTGCTGGATTTCAATGAAAATGCACAGACTTAACCTATATCAATACTAGATACGCAAAATGAAGAGTTTGATGGCTCTGCACCACTAGTTGCCATAGAAACGGCGGCCATATTGGATTATATTGTTCTATTTCAATTTGCTAAAGCTTTTGCATTTATTAAGCTATGAATACCAAATTTGATTCCAACGTTTATCATTATATTTCTTGTGTGATGGATTTTCGATCACTTTAATACTAAAACAGTTTTTGGACTTTGAATATAGTGTCTAAAAATAGTAACAAATTTTGCTGAATTTTACATTACTTTTTGCAATAAATCAAAAGTTTAATCAGATACTAAAAATCCATCACAAAAAAGTTGTAAAAGATTATGGGCAACATATGTGCCAATTCTCATGTCAATTAATACATAAGCGTGGAAGGTATAAGAAAATTAAGATGAGAAAAATAGATTTTGAGAAAATCGCATTTTTCTCAATAAATAGACTACAATTAAATAAGTATGTAATATTGCCCATGAAAAATTGCTTACTTGTCATTTAGAACATACTGTCAGAATAGCCAGCTTCCTCTGCATCTTCCTATCTGGCTTTCTGTTGAGATTTGTGCTTAATTTCCGTCCTCCTCTTAGTGCAGTTTTCTGCCGTTTCAGAACTGAGCACTATTGGATTCTTTGTTCTATTTCAATTTGCTAAAGCTTTTCTATTTATTAAGCTATGAATACCTAACTTTTCACGACGTCCACATGTACATAACGTGAACATTTCTTTTTTAATAATACGAGAAGTAAGTCAAGATGAAACTATAACTATCTAAGGGGAATTATTACCCACATGTCGTCAGCGGAATACGAGGTGCAAACAATATTACATTAGTAAGAGATAAGCAAGGAAATCTCATCACGACAGCAGAGGGACAGGAAGCAAGATGGGCAGAGCATTTCAAAGAAACTCTGAACAAGGAACCACCAGAGACACAATTAAATGTTCCTGAGGCTGAAAATGATCTAGATGTTAATACAGACATTCCAGGAAAAAAAAGTCACAGCAATCAAAGGGTTAAAGAATCGAAAAGCTCCTGACCATGATAACTTAAATGCAGAGCTATTTAAGACAGACCCTAAGCTAGCAGCATAACGATTAGAACTACTGATAAAGGTGGATTTGAGCTGAAATGATAACTTGCCACCCCTATCGACACCTGGTATTAAAGTGCAAGATGTAGGTGTCTTCTCTGATTTAGAATGTTGCTGTGTGTGTTGCAGTAGAACAGTTCACAGGGTACACCACAGGCAACATGACGTGTAGAGTCATAGAAATGGTAACTTCGCTTTAGGTTTATACCATTTATTGCACTCCACAAAACAGTCATGATATTTATGTCATCACCAGCATAGTATAACGAATGCAGCATTCAAAATCATATTAACTGATAGTCATGTAGGATTCAATACTCAATAGTTGTATTGTAAACAGATATCATAAAGTTCTGGTTCGTGAAGCTGTATAAATAATATATTATAAACTTCTGCAACAGTGTCAGCTGCAATCTTCAATGTTCATAGACGAATAATAAATGCTCGCCCATTTTCCGATGCTAGCAGCTATCAAAGATGTATACCAATAAGTCCGTTACTACTGTCTGCACGTGAATAGCATACTGGCATACAGGGTCCAACCACCCCGAGCTTTAATAACGTTTTCTAAGTCCAAACCATCTGACTTGGACGTGATCTCTGATATAACGAATCCTGGAACACAGACAATAGTCTTGTTGGTCTAGAGCGACCCATAGATATATAACTAGTTCAGGTATAAAGATACCGGTGAATTAATCCTAGTCAAAGTACCTCTCCATTTTGAATCACACAGGCGAGCAAAAAGGCGACAAAATGACGAACTTCTAGATGATAGCAAAAAGTTCGATACAAGAGGAATTACCTTTCTTCGGAAATCAACCACGAACATATGCCTCCAGGCAGGCTTGAATAATACTGGGAAATAGTCTAGTTAGCTAACTAACTCACAAAGACAATGTATTTCGCTCAGAAAATCACAAGACGCAGTTTGCGTCCACTCGCTACTCAGACCATTTTCTAAACTCCCAGCTGGGCGGAACACACAGAACGAACTCCCAGTTTTTTGACATGCGCAGAACTCATCTACGTGAGTAGATCAATTCACACAAAGCGATTCTAAGAACATTCGAGATAAAAGTCTTACACAGTCGCGCCTTTTATGGTCATGAACAGAAGCGTTAAGACAGGTTTCAGACATCTACCACAGTTGACTGATACTACCAAATAAGGAGATATGGTCACGCTTCGTTCAAGAAATTATAGACCGACCGTGTCTCTATACAAGAGAAGGCAAACCCCTAAAAAATTGTAGCCTCAATAACTCGGCTCATGTCCCTTTGACTGTAAAAAAAAAAACCATTAATACACATTTCAGTCAAAAAATGATCATAACATACGAAAAAAAAAAATGATCATACAAAGACTTTGGAAAAAGTAATTATTTGTGCGTAACATTTACCGCACCCCTCCAGGGAAAAAAAAAAAATGAAAACATTTTTTTTTAAATCCTAGAGCCGGAAAAATCTAGGCTCCTAACGCACGTATGATGCGCGGATATATACCTAACAAAATAGCTCAACACTTGGAGCGAAACTGAGATCATATCCCAGGTCCTTAGAGAAAAAAATGTATCTAGGTATTCGCGTATATATTCCAGGAAGGTGCGACCAACACACGCCACAATGGTGGCAACTTCATAATAAAAGACAAATTGCTCTCCTACCAATATATGAAATTAAATATATTATTATGATATCATATAATGTGTTGTGCAAACAGCGGTGTAATATATTAATATACCGCACTATTTTATTACATTATATAATGCATCAGTAATTAATAAGTACTACAATGTTGTTCTTTGTTGACATAAACAAGCAATAGAAGATGTGGACATCATCCGCTCCCAATCTAGGACAGGACTTGATATCCTCAAAGTTCCACAATGGACATAATCAATGATGTGCTGCGAAAATATCAATAACACAAATCTTAAAGACAACTGGTAAATCTCTTAATACAATTATGCAAATATATTATGTAAATGTGGCCGAGTGATCTTTTGACCCGTATATCACTAACTAAGCCTTCTTAGATAATTACATGGAACAATGTTATAAACTTCCCTCAAAAAAAAGTGAGAAAAAATCTACTAACATGTCATTATAATATTGGACTGTATATCAGGAAATATATATATATGACAGAAGAATCATGTGGAATCGTGTGGGCATCTGGACAGAATGTCTGCCATCACATTATCCGAACCACGGATAGCTCGAACCGAGAAATGAAATGGTTGAAGAGCTATGACATAACGAGTGGACCTCGAGCTCTTCAAGTTTTTGCTCTGAATAGCAGTAAGCGCTTTCTGGTCGGTTTCCACAATGAAATGTGCGCCTAGAAGAAATCTTTGTAACTTCAGAATAGACCATACCATAGCCAATAACTCACGGTCTAAAACCGAGTAATTCTTTTCTGCAGCATTTAATTTCCTAGAGATATACATCACCGGATGCAGAGTATCAGAATACTCCTGCATTAGTGCCGCCCCAATCCCAGTTGACGAGGCGTCACTTCGAAGAACAAAAGTCTTCTCAATAGTAGGTAACCTAAGAATAGGTGGAGATGAAAATAGGGCTTTAACCTGGTCCAATGAGGATTGACATTCTTTAGACCAGCGGATCAGATTAGGCGACCCTTTCTTCAATAAAGTAGAAAGCGGTGCCATAATGGAGGACAGATTCGGAATGAATCGTCCGTAGAATTGGATCAAACCTAATAGACTCCATACTTGTTTCTTCGTTTTAGGGACCGAAATGTTAAGTATTTTTGAAACATTGTGGTCCTCTGTCTTTAAAAGACCACGACCAACACGATGACCTAGGAAAGAAATCTCACTAAATCCTATAAAGGCTTTAGAGGGTTTTGCAGTCAAGTTATACTCGCGAAGAGTAGACAGTAATTCGTATAAACCCAAATAGTGATCTTCCCAGGAATCACTGAATAGACAGATATCATCTAGGTATGCTATGACATCTGTACGATATGCGAGAATTCGCCGCATCATGCGTACGAATGTAGCAGGGGCGTTCATAAGACCGAAAGGCATGAAATTCCATTGGAATAAACCCCTAGGTGTAGAAAAAGCTGTAAAAGGTTTGGCACGTTCAGTTAGCGGGACTTGCCAATAACCTTTAGACAAATCTAGTTTGGTAAAGAATCTAGAATTAGAAAGTTTATTGAGTAGCTCTTCTAATGAAGGCATAGGTTCAGCGTCGAACTTCGTAACTTGGTTCAATTTGCGATAATCTACGCAAATGCGAATGTTATTATCCTTCTTTCGAACAATAACCATAGACGAAGAGTATGCTGAAGTGGATGGTTCAATGATTTCCAAACGTATCATTTCATCCAATTCTTTTTCGACTTGAGACTGGAAATGGATAGGTATTGGATAGGGTCTGACTCTGATAGGATTATGATCAGTTAGCACAATGTCATGTTCAATGACATGTGTGTGTCCCGGGATGTCTGTAAGAACATCCTGAAATGTTTGCAACATCGAAGAAACTTGTCGATGTTCCTCAGCGGAAAGATTTGGAGAAACGGTCACGTTTTTCCAAGATTCCGTAGAATAAAGTGGGACCATAGAAAGAGGAAGATTGACATCAGAAAAAGTAGTTTCCTCATCCTGTATAACTGACAGAGATGAGTACTGACCATGAGGTACTTGAGAATTGTCCGTTGCCTGGAAAATAGGCTGCAAATAGTCAGGTCTTTCATAAAATTCCGTGAGCATATTTATGTGGAAAGTTTTATGCTTTCCATCAATATCGACAACATAGTCGACATCAGAAATTTTGGAGACTATTGCATATGGACCTTTCCATGCAATTAGAAGTCTGTTCTCCCTTGAAGGAAGTAGAACGAGAGCTTTGTCACCTGGACAAAGTTATCGTAGACATCTATTCTTATTTGCAAACTGCCTTGCCTTTTCTTTAGCAAATTCGGAAGACGAAGTTGCTAGTTTGCATGCCTCGATGATCTTTTGCCTAAGAGCAATGACGTACTCATAAGAAGATTGAGTCTCATCGCTAATATTATCGGCAGTGATTAGATCGTGAAGTAAAGACATAGGGCCGCGCGGTTGCGCGCCAAAGACAAGTTCAAAAGGGGAAAACCCCGTATGTTCATTGGGGACCTCTCTATACGCAAAGAGAGCCGCGGGTAAGACCCTGTCCCAATCCTGAGGATGATCCTCAGTTATTTTACCAAGTAAAGTTTTCAGAGTCCTATTTAAACGTTCGACCAACCCATTAGACATTGGGTGATAGATACTGCTGAGAGACCTTTTAATGTGTAGCATAGACATTACCTGTGACATAGTGTCTGATATAAGTTGAGTGCCATGGTCTGACAATATTTCTCCGGGAAAACCCAAGCGAGAAAATATCAGCCAAAGAGCGTCTGCGATATCAGCAGTTGAGATGCTCTTGAGAGGTATTGCCTCTGGCCAACGTGTGCACATATCGACACATGTAAGAATAAATTGATGTCCTCTAGCTGACTTAATTCTAAAAGGACCGATAATATCTATTGCCATTTTTTGAAAAGGGCGAATAGGAATGTCAGCAGCCTGGATAGGCGCAGCATGTCGTGGTCCTTTAGATTTGACCTCCTGACATACTTTGCAAGAGCGACAGTACATTCGTATGTCCTTGCTCACAAATGGCCAAAAGAAAGCCGCAAGAACCCTCGACTTTGTACGGGAAAAACCCATATGTCCAGCACATTGCGAGTCATGAGCATGTTGCAATATTTGCAATCTCATGCTCTTAGGCACAAGAATTTGTGAATGAGTGGACGTAGTCGAGTCTTGTACTATACGTACAAGTACGCCGTTCTTCATAGAAATCCAAGACTTTCTATTAGTATCCTGATTAGGATCCCCTTTTTTTGCTAGAATGAAGAATTTTTGTAAAGAAGGATCTTCTTCTTGCAATTTGATAAATGAGTCACGTGTAATAGTCAAGTGACTATCTTGGTCATTTACTTCATCATTATTAGTTAATGAAGTTTGAGGTGGATCCAGAGCATGTGCTCTTGTGACCACCGCATTGGTAGCTTCAATGTTTTGCTCTTCCCAAACAGCGATCTGCTGTGGGGTACATTCCCTAACTCCGTAAATACGACCAATAATAAGGTCCGCAATAGGGTTTGGAAGTAGACACGCGTGGACCTCTCCCGTGAAGAAAGGAGTAGCAATATGTATTATGGCAGTAGGATATTTTTCCAACGTGCCACCAAATGTGACACATTTGATGACCTTTCCTGTAGCACAGGATGGATCTACAAGAGATTGCTTAACGCCGACAGTAGTACATCCAGAATCAAACAACACCGAGACTGGATTACTATTTACTAGCCCCTTATGTAATATAAGAGAACCCTCCCATCATGAGCAACATTAGCAGGAAGAGCGGGCAAAGGATGACCACAGCTTAGAGTACTAACGGTCTTCGGATCAAATAAAGTACTGCATTGGATACATTTATTTGCCCTACCAAAATCAAAAGATGAGCATCCGATAGCATTATGGTCTTTTTCATTATTAACCTGCTTATCTGCTCCCTGAGATTCTTGTTGAACAGCGTTTGTCTGTTGATATTTTTTCTCTTATGTTGCGATCTGCCGCGACCATTATTGCCTCTGCAATTATCATTAAAGTCCCTACTGTAATTTTTATCCTGGTTTGAGTTCCAGTTTCCATAACTGTCATTACCATCTCTATGCTGTTGAGAACCTCTATTATCTTGGTATTGAGGTCTCTGCGAAAAATATTTCCCTCTATGCCGATTACCTTTGTGGAAATTTCTAAAGTTAACCGGAGTAGAATAACGTGTAGTATTAGGTTGTCTCCAGTTCTGGGAAGAAGAATCACCCTGGAATTGATTACTATGATTCTGGGCATAATTACGGTTACTCTTTTTATTGAAATTTTGCTGGCTACCCTGAAATTTACGCATAAAATTTGGGCCATAAGGTGCTGCCGAAGCAACTGGCAGACCTTCTTTCATCTTAGAGTTGCTAATGGTTATGTGCGGATGCGCAGTAACATACTGGCTACAGTATTCTTCCATTTCTTTTATGTTTTTAGGCTTACGCTCATGAAGAAAAGAAAGAAAAGCTTCATTAACAGAAGACATGACCTTGTCTCTAAGTAGTAAGTCCATGAGGGCTTCAAATGTACTTTCTGTCTTAGACAAATCAATCCATCGTAAAAAAGTAAGACGTATGCTTGAGATGAATTCAGAGAATTCAACTCCAGTTTCTGGTAACATGTTTTTTAAATTTAAGACGATATCCGTCCTCGTTAAGTTGGTACTTCTTTAACAATGCCGCCCTGACAACCTCATAGTTGTTTTTGTCAGGCACATCTACCATACTCAACAAAGTCAAAGCATCACCTCTAAGTATCTTGGACAGATGATAAACATATAATGTTTTATCTATATTATGCACATTACATGCACTTTCAAATCTATCTAGATAAAATGTTATATCATCGATTGAGGGATTAAATGCTGGTAGATTAAGCTTGAAATCCTTAGCATTAGTCTTATCTGACACCTTATTTGCATCATTAGCATTACCAGCGTTCAATAACTTTAACTTCTCTAACTCTAAAGCTATGAGTTTTTCTTCATGCTCCACTTTTGCTTTTCTCTCATCAGCTTCTCTTTGTAACCTTCTTTCTTCAGCCTCAGCCTGTAACTTTCTTTCTTCAGCCTGAGCTTGTTTTTCTAATCTTTTATTTTCAGCCTCTATTTCAAGTCTCTTATTTTCAGCCTCTATTTCAAGTCTCTTATTTTCAGCCTCTTTTTCAAGTCTCTTATTTTCAGCCTCTTTTTCAAGTCTCTTATTTTCAGCCTCTTTTTCAAGTCTCTTATTTTCAGCCTCAGCCTGAAGTCTCTTCTCCTGAGATTCTGCTTCTCTTTTTTGTTTTTCCATTTCCATTTGTAATCTTTTTTCATCTACCTGCATCTGCAGTTTTAAATTTTCAGCATCTATTCTCTTTTGTTCAGTTTGTTCTTTCATTTTCTTTTCTTCCGACTTCAATGCCTTGGCATATTGAACAGTCGCAAATTCTTCTAATTTATCACCTGTCTTCCCAAGGGCTTTACCCTGCTCAATAAAGTACTCAAATGTAGACATGATGTCTAAAATGTGAGTACAGAACCTGAAATAATTAATTATCTTATTTCAATCTTAATAGCAACAAGACTTAATAAAGTGCTTGTATAATCACTATGTTTACTCCAATCTCTGTGGGAAACAAGACTTGACACCAACTTGTATTATCAAATGTATAATAATATCACAAGTCACCTCTTAATTATCAGTGCACTACCCAAATCAGTGCATAACCATCAGTTATTTATCATAACTGCACTACAATAGTGCATAAGCAAAAAACCACCAGTTAGTTATGATAAGTGCACTATAGACCAATAGTGCATGAGCATATATGTAACAATAGTGAAAGCTAACTATGCAAGAACTATGCAAACAATAACAAGACAATGTAAACAATAACAAAGATCAAACAATACGAAAACATTCGCATAAGTCAAATAAATAAACATCGAAACTAAAAAGAAATATCACAAAGAATGTGATGACAAAATGCGAAGATATGACAAACAAATGACGCTACAGTGTATACACAAAAATTTACGTAAAGAACTGAATAACAGAAAAGATGAGACCTACAAATACAAACCAATGAAATCGAAACTAAAAAACAGAAAGAAAGAGAGGAAAAAAAAATATACAAAAAACGAAAATAAAGCACAACTCGTCACAACTAAACAGATATAGCAACGATTGTCGCTAGCAAATTTCACAGTAGGAAATTCGCACAGTCACTAACGAAAACGCTAACAGTAGAACCTCTGTGACGTGGTATCTTCTACTGAAAGACACCGCCCAACCGAGAAAACCCGCAGAAATATAAACATATAAATATACAAATACAAATAACATATAACATGTAACCAATAGCAAAAAGTGTTAAAGAATTTAGAAGGCTCAGCTAGAACATAAGGGCACAGTTCACAAACAAAACAGGCCACTTAACTTCTATGTATCCAAAACGTCAGCACAGTTCAGAACAGGATGTGATCAGCATTCTTAGGACAATGATCCAACGTTGATCCATATCTTCTCTCGTAAACTGCCATGACGAAGGAAATGAGCTTCTGACAGGAAACAGCTTCTGAACTTGACCTTCTGAATTCTACAAATTGACTTGAGCACTTGACCTTCTGAATCTGCAACAGTACCTCTGAGACAGGAACAGTTGTTACGGCACTTGTCCTTCTTCCTAACAGATCAGGAAAACTGCCAACTTGACGAGCAACGCCGGGTATTTTGAAACAATTTCCAACTTTCAGCAACGCCGGGTACTTTCAAAATCTTTCATCAAACATTGAGGTGATGAGTTGAAACTGTAATGTTGAAAGCTTGATGATGATGTCTGGGTTTGTTGACCCCCTTGATAGCTGGTACCAGAGTAAACCAACAATTGGCCACCAAAAATGATAAAGGTGGATTTGAGCTAAAATGATAACTTGCCACCCCTATCGACACCTGGTATTAAAGTGCAAGATGTAGGTGTCTTCTCTGATTTAGAATGCTGCTGTGTGTGTTGCAGTAGAACAGTTCACAGGGTACACCACAGGCAACATGACGTGTAGAGTCATAGAAATGGTAACTTCGCTTTAGGTTTATACCATTTATTGCACGTAACAAAACAGTCATGATATCTATGTCATCACCAGCATAGTATAACGAATGCAGCATTCAAAATCATATTAACTGATAGTCATGTAGGATTCAATACTCAATAGTTGTATTGTAAACAGATATCATAAAGTTCTGGTTCGTGAAGCTGTATAAATAATATATATAACTTCTGCAACAGTGTCAGCTGCAGATCTTCAATGTTCATAGACAATAATAAATGCTCCCTTTCCGATGCTAGCAGATCAGATGTATACAATAAGTTCGTTTACTGTCTGCACGTGAATAGCATACTGGGCATACAGGTCAAACCGACCTTTATAACGTTTCTAAGTCTAACCATCTGACTTGGACGTGATCTCTGATATAACGAATCCTGGAACACAGACAATAGTCTTGTTGGTCTAGAGCGACCCATATATATATATAACTAGTTCAGGTATAAAGATACCGGTGGCGAAAATCCTAGTCAAAGTACCTCTCCATTTTGAATCACACAGGCGAGCAAGGAGCGACAAATGACGAACTTCTAGATGATAGCAAAAAGTTCGATACAAGAGGAATTACCTTTCTTCGGAAATCAACCACGAACATATGCCTCCAGGCAGGCTTGAATAATACTGGGAAATAGTCTAGTTAGCTAACTAACTCACAAAGACAACGTATTTCCCTCAGAAAATCACAAGACGCAGGTTGCGTCCGCTCGCTACTCAGACCATTTCTAAACTCCCAGCTGGGCGGAACACACAGAACGAACTCCCAGTTTTTTGACATGCGCAGAACTCATCTACGTGAGTATCAATTCACACAAAGCGATTTTAAGAACATTCGAGATAAAAGTCTTACACAGTCGCGCCTTTTATGGTCATGAACAGAAGCGTTAAGACAGGTTTCAGACATCTACCACAGTTGACTGATACTACCAAATAAGGAGATATGATCACGCTTCGTTCAAGAAATTATAGACCGAACGTGTCTCTATACAAGAGAAGGCAAACTCCTAAAAAATTGTAGTCTCAATAACTCGGGTCATGTCCCTTTGACTGTAAAAAACATAATACACATTTCAGTCAAAAAATGATCATACATACGAAAAATGATCATACAAAGACTTTGGAAAAAGTAATTATTTGTGCGTAACAACTACTATTTGCACAAGTCTAAAAAACAGGTACAACACCAACGGAGTGGAACAAAGGAATAATTAATAAATTACCCAAGAATGGAGATCTTGCAGATAGCAATAATTGGAGAGGAATAACTCTTCTCTCGATTCCCAGCAAAATACTTGACAGGATAAATATACAGAGAATTTCAAAAGCAGTAGACTACAAACTGAGGAAAGAACAAGCAGGATTTAGAAAGAAATGAAGAAGTGTAGATCATATATTTACCCTCAGGAACATTATAGAGCAGTGCTCAGAATGGCAAGGACAGCTGTACATTAATTTCGTTGATTTTGAAAAGGCTTTTTACAGTATACATAGGGACAGTTTATGGCAAATACTGAGGGAGTATGGAATTCCAAGCTGCATAGAGTCAATCATAAAAAGCCTTTATGCCAACTTTACGTGTAGCATTAGGCAGAGCAACCTAACCTTTGAGGTGAAGACAGGAGTGCGACATGGATGCCCCTTATCAACCACTCTATTTTTAACAGTCATAGACTGGGTGATGCGCCAGTCAACAGAGAGCAGTGCAAGAGGAATAAGATGGACTACATTTTCTACATGGGAAGATATGGAATATGCAGATGACATTGCACTACTAGCTCATTCACATCAACACATCCAGGAAAAAACGGATAGCATTAATAAGTAAAGCCAGCAGGTCCGCTTGAATATCAATCTAAAGAAGACAGAGGTCATGACTCTCAATGAGAGCAACCCTAAGCCCATATCAGTAAGGAATCAGTAACTGGAACCGACAGACACCTTCACATACCTAGGATGCATAGTAACACCAGATGGCGGAGTAATCAAAGACATCAACAACATAATGAACAAAGCAAGAACAGCGACATCTGGAAGTCCTCTCTGTACAGCACAAGCCCAAAATTAAGATTATATCAGAGTTGTGGGCTTTCTGTGCTTCTCTATGGTGCGGAATGCTGGAGAGTTACAGAGAAAGAAATGTCCACATTGTACTCTTTTCACACAATATGCCTAAGAAAAATTGACACTGCCATTGACACTCCCTAAATTGCTATACCCTTTCTTACACTGTAATAGTGTTAGTTCACGGGTACCGTAAAATCTCGCGTATAATACGCACTCGTGTATAATACGCATGCTTGATTTAGCCTAACATTTTCTGGTAAAATGGAAATTCGTGTATAATACGCACCATAATTTTTCAAGATTTTATTTTATGAAACATTTGATAAAAAACTGAAAGTATAATAACAAACAGAAATAGGTACGCAACACCTACATTTTAGGTACTTTGGACTGAAAGACCATGTCGCTTCATAAAACGAACTGCCCATCCATATGACGCTTTAAATGTTGTTGTGCCTGTACGAGATTTTGTAAGTTCCAGAGCTAAACTCGTACTTCAATGCATGAAACACGGATGCCTTGTTGCCTTCTATCCACTACCCACTCCAATAATTTTTTTTCTAGGTCTGGAAGATCTGGTGGTGACCCACGATTCGCCTTTTTCTTACTAGGCAACACTTGCAGCACCTCTTTGTTTTTTCTCCATAATCGAATGTTACACTCGTTAATGGAAAAATGTCGACTTGCTGCCCGATTGCCGTTAGATTCTCCATATTTTACCACTAAGAGCTTTTCTGTTGCAGTATAACATTTTCTCGAATTCATTTTTAGGGATCAAAATAATAAAACGACAAATTTCACAACCAAGCTTAATATCAAAACAGATTGAAGACCAAGAGTGCGAAATGCGTTTTGCGACAATGTCTGACACATACGAAATCACAGGGCACATTCAATTTCGCGCCATTTTCACTGTAAAATTGTATCAAAAACTTGACAGACTTTCCAATGTAGGTTACTTTCGAAATCGAACATGACGTATTTTTTAGTACTCGCGTATAATACGCACCCGAGTTTTAGCGGAAAAAAATGAGTAAAAATTGTGCGTATTATACGCGAGATTTTACGGTAATTGACTGTCTTGAGGACTAATTGTAATCGCTTAAAAGTGGTCGCACCAGCATGAATGTAGGCGGTAAACGTGAATGCAAATGTTGACATTGACATAACTCATTTCCGACCCCCAGACAGAGCAGGCGAGTGACCACCTGTGTTTCGCAGTTGGTCACTACGCCTCTCGACACCTCGGCGGAATGTGACAAAGGAAGCCATATTGTCTGAATGAGGGAGCCGGCTGTGGTCCGCGTACGTCAGGGATTATCTGTCTGACAGAAGATTTGAGTACACGTGATAAATCACTTTATCATTTTTGTCCAGACATTATCGGCGTCTTTATTACAGATAAAACATGTCTGAAGAGACATTATGAGCAAGGTAATCATTAGGGACGAGATCACGTATGTGTTGGCAAGTCTGTGTAATAGCAACGGAAATAATCATGCCATATTTGAAAGAAATGTCATGGTTTTAATTTTAACGTGATAATTTTAAACACACACGAGGAAGAATTAAAATTAACACCCCGACCCCTTAGTTCTAAAAGCAGTATTGGTTCAATTGAGAGCAGGAAATAAACAATAGCTCTGATTGGCAAGTTTGTCGGAAACACCATGTGGAAGCTTGGAGGAAGAAATGAGAATATAACCTAGCGAATTCGAAGACTAAGACATTACAACGTCAAAAGCGTAACTACAGGAGACAGAGAAGAATCAGACATAATTCCCAATTTATAGGACAGGACCGAAGTATATATGCATCTTTGAAACTGAAAAGAAAACCCACATTTCTAAATATAAAGGCTGTATACCTAGGAATCAAAGCACCCGACATAAGAGGGATTTTAAATTTACTTGTGCATAGTGTTTATATTTTCATTGTTGAGTTATATGTAAGCCTCAGGCACGAGCCACTCACTCTGTCCAGACATATTATCCCCATTAAATTAATCAGAAGTATAACGGTGATCTCTAATCATATTCTCTGAGTTATGCTGTATATGCTCAGGGAGAATAAACTCTAAGAGAGACAAAAGTGGTGAGCGGACAGCGTGAAAAGGCGCCTGTTAAATGTTCCGACCACAATGTACGTAGCAGAGGCATTTGTTCTTTTATGTTCTCTAAAGTTCGTGGTACGAGACCAGTTGGTACTAAAAATGTCTACGCCACTAGTTTGTAATTCAAGAGCTAGTGCTCAACACTAAGCACCTACATTGGACGAGGTGTGTAGTAAAGTGCCC
Organism: Oreohelix idahoensis; assembly: GCA_024509875.1. Lineage (NCBI taxonomy): Eukaryota > Metazoa > Mollusca > Gastropoda > Stylommatophora > Oreohelicidae > Oreohelix > Oreohelix idahoensis. The sequence continues at coordinate 155,756 of JAMPIV010015854.1, forward strand.
TCATCCCAAACGATTTGACGAAACACCTGCCGTAGTACTCAATCATTTGAAGAGCTAAGTGCTTATTACACGGCGAACGCAACGGATTTTTAAAAAAATTCCCCTATCAAGTCTCTATGAAGATACTTGTTATCTAAATTTCACCCATCATTCATATTAATTTTAAAACTTTAAAGAATGATTGATTTTTAAATTTGTTACGTGTTATTTTACAAATTCAAAGAGGATTCAATTATTATAGTAGTTAGAGCGAACGTTTGTATCAGACTTTTAAATTTATATTTACATCTATAGGGCCAATAAATAATAAGGAATTTCGCTGAATTAACTCAGCTGTGGGCTTGAACGAGCTAAACCATTGCATAACGCATCTCCACAAAAGGCGGCGGGTCAGATACCAAAAGATAGCGTTCTCAGCCTCATTCAACCTTGTTCTTGACTTCTGAAATATCTTGTGGACACTTCCTTGAGGTAGAAGCATCATTATCCTTCTACCAGCAACTCTGCCAAGTGTAATCTTGTGCGAAGGTAGACACCTTTGAAGACCCAGATTGGCTACTCTTGAGTTTTGTCCACTGGTGGACCACTACTGCAGAGCAAAGCGAAGGCAACCCGTGACAAATACCACTACAAAAATAAATATTATTAGTTGTATGGAGAAACTCTTTTGAATCCTCCACAATAAACGGACTACGTGACTGATATGACTCATTATACAAGTAACTTGTCCCACAACACCTTGGTCATTAAGGCACCACCGACCAGAGCTGGACACACTTTAGCATGGACAAATCTGCTTCTACTTTTCCAACAAGGCTGTGGTCTTCCAAATACAAGTTGTCATTGTAGCTAGCTTTACAGTTTTTCAACAAGGCTGTGGTTTTCCAAATACAAGTTGTCATTGTACAGTAGCTAGCTTTACAGTTTTTCAACAAGGCTGTGGTTTTCCAAATACAAGTTGTCATTGTAGCTAGCTTTACAGTTTTTCAACAGTCAAAAACAAAATAACTTCTCACGCAAATTGAAAGGAAAAAAAACCAATGGTCGTAGTCACGTATGTCTGAGATAATATCTAACATCACGTGACAGGAAGACTTGACCTAATTTTGTTGAAGGTCTATGCTCCTTTGGGAGCAGAAGAGTTATAAATAAATAATGAATGTTCAAGAGATTGTTGTAGAGAACTTTTTAGTGCTGACGTCACATTATGTCACCGACAACTTTGAGCTGTCAGTATTAGAATGGGGTGACCTCCCATTGGACTTCAGTAGTGTCAGAACACGTAAGTGTGTGGTGTTTATTGTTATTGGATTGTTCTTAGTAAAGTGGCATCAAAAGGTTACACAGCACAGAAGAGTTCAGAACTACAATATAGTCATAATATGTATGTAAAAAAAAAAAAAAATTAGTTATAAAATACTAGTAGAAAACGTAAAATATTTTAACAGCTACCATATTTATTAACATCCAATAATGTATTAGTTGTATAATTACATAATTGTGTTGAGCAAGTTAACAAAACATATTTCCTAGCATGGAAAGACAGGAACACTGTCGCAAATTAAGTAAATAATTAACTGATGATGAATATATACTTTAAGATTGTCTGGGTACTTTCCTGTTTTATAGTTATTGTTGACCAGAATCAAAATCATTACGCTCTGGGCAAATACATTTGTTCAACGTCTCCATCAGTAAATTTCGAAGGACATGGATGATAGTTGTTCCTGTAGCTCACTGGTTGTATACACAACGAATGCATCCTCTCATACGCCCATCTCTGTTACATTTGATGCCAAAGTCCAGAAAACTTAGGCTTGTTGATTTATCGATTACAGTATCGTTCTCTAGCAGGCAATCATTAATGGCCATACATATTCTCTATTATCGATATCAAATGTCCCCACTATGGGGCCTCTCAAGATACCTTCCTAGCGTGAGCTATACACAATGATGACCATGAGCAAAGATCACTTCTAGTAGGTAAACCCCTGCACGATCAAATGATAGTCTCTACGTTTAGTTTATTGACATGACAAAAAGCAAAAAACGCAGGAAACTAAGGACGTCTCAATATGAGAGAAAAGCTGTAATCGTTTGGCTCTAAACTGATGCGTTGAATGAAAACTCGTACATTTTAATTACTGCCTGTCATGATATTATTTTGTATTTGTGAATAGTTCAAACCTCTATCTTTAGTATTAACAGACTGTAAAAGTTTAAAACAAAAAACATGACATGGTATTTGGTGGTTTTTTTAATATGAAACACAAATATCAAATTGACAATGTCTTGATAGATCACGTGCGGAGAAATCCGAATAAACTTGACCTTTGACCTCTATATTCTCATTATTATTTTCTTTTGTGTTCCCTGTGGAGCATGGAACGACCACTACAGCTGGTAGCTTTGTAGGAAGCCTGGACCACCACTACAGCTGGTAGCCTTGTAGGAAGCCTGGACCACCACTACAGCTGGTAACCTTGTAGGAAGCCTGGACCACCACTACAGCTGGTAACCTTGTAGGAAGCCTGAACCACCACTACAGCTGGTACCCTTGTAGGAAGCCTGGACCACAAATACAGCTGGTAACCTTGTAGGAAGCCTGGACCACCACTACAGCTGGTACGCTTGTAGGAAGCCTGGACCACCACTACATCTTGTACCCTTGTAGGAAGCCTGGACCACCACTACAGCTTGTACCCTTGTACGAAGCCTGGACCACCACTACAGCTGGTACCCTTGTAGGAAGCTTGGACCACCACTACAACTGGTATCCTTGTAGGAAGCCTGGACCACCACTACAGCTGGTACCTGTTGCGTGCATATTTTGACGCACATATTACAAAAATCGATATGGCTATTTAATATGGAAAAGATATAGACATTCATTTATTTGTGTATGAAAATGCTGTCTATGGTAAAGCTAGATAATTCATGATTGATTTACACTTTTGATTATAGGAGTAATCGTTCTTGATATTGATTCGGCGCATGGATATTGCACTCATGTCCGTACTTATTTGTTAGGGCCCGAAAATAGATTAATTTGCTTATTATGTTTATGGCCTGAATTCATATGTATTACATATTATTAGTACAAGTAGAATCAGTCCTATATTGTATATTTTGGATGGGTAGGCAGGACTATATTCTTGTTATGCCGCTCTAGCGGAAGTAGGAGTTGTCTTGACAAGTCGTGAGGAGTTCCGATGTACCGTTTACAATGGCGGGTACGCATTTTCAAGGGCTGGTACATTCTTAAGTAAAAATGATTTATGAAGTGGTTTCTTCTGTAGGAGATTGTGTCTCTACTAGAGCTTGTGTTAGAGACTCTCCTAATGTACGGTATTATGTATGATTCGGACTCCAGGTAATGCCAGACCCTATTTTTGATGATCTCATGTCGGTTAGACCTAGCTGGAATTTTGTGCTTCGCAACGCTAGGGTCGTGTTTGTATCGACGAAGATGACGGGCTTCCATACAGCAGTTATGTCTACGTGAAGTAACTGGATTACTGTAGAACTGTATGGAGAAACTTTAGGAAATTATGCATATGCCTTTCAAATTAACTTTGGCTTATATATACCCTCCTGTGAGTGAGTGAGCGACAACTCAGGAAGGCGGCCATGTTACATTCCTGTCATCATATTTTTGAATCACTGTCCAAAGAACGGGGCATGTATCTTACTATTCGGACAGTGGCAAGGAGATCTCAATTTTGATAGAAACCCCTTATCGTGGTTTCATAATATGATATAAACTATGAACATAAAGCAACTTTAGTTACTTACCGATCCGCCTTCACTGACGCGTTTAGTCAGATAGGGGATGCGGCCATAATGTATCATGACATTGGAAGCTATTGATGTACTACCCATTATTTATGAATGTGTCATGACATGGGATCTACTATGTATGCCTGCAAATTGATGTGTCAACATATACCCATGATTTACTCGTTATGTCCCAGTGTGTGCGTCTAAATAAACTGTGTAAACAAAGATTCCAGCAGTCTGCATTGGTGCCTTGTAGACACAAGTGAATGAGTGCTTAGATTGGTCAGAACACGAACAGTCCACCATTCGCGTTAATCACACTCTACACTTCTACTCCATATATACACCATCCTGCATCGGTTGAATTGACCAAGTTTAGGGCCTGCTCCCCCTGGAGCCTTAGAGGGAAACTACTGCTTACAGTTGCCTTTGCCTTCCCTAACTCAGGACTAGGGTGAGTTACCCATTTACAGCTGGGTAGACTGGAGCATGCCTGATCTCAACAACTCTGTACACTACAATGGACATATACAGTAGTGGCACCACAAACAACATGCTACAGTGATTGATAGTGGAGCTTTACAACAGAAAGAGAACACACCATACACCACACACTTTACAGTGGTTTACAGTGGTGGGCCAGATTCCTGGGTCCAGCCTACGCAGTCTTGTTGTGTTGAGAATCATATTTTACAGTTGCAAGAACATTTGTTTGACCACATCAACACCAGTAGGACAGCTATACAATCAATGTCAGCTTGACCTGTTCTGACAAGTGTAGCAATATCTGGGTCAGCACTTGTTGACATTTGGCACAGTACAGTCAGTGTTCTAAACTAGTGATTGTTTAGTCTGCTGAAATAGAAGAGCAATGTTGAACATAAAGTGCAAATTTCATCGTTGGATCTTCTAATGTGCTCAAAAAAATTGAACAGTGTAATAGTTAGAAAGCAAATCTATTACTCAATAAAGTGGTAGTCTAATCTGTTAAAACTGAGCATACAGTACAATACATTACAACTGCAACACATTTCATTATATTATGTACACATTTATGATTTATATGTATTTATGTTTATATTGGGTCTGAAAATACACAGGGAAAAGACAAAAATAATGCGAATAAATGCAGGTAATGATAATAGGGTTGAACTTGAAGAAACACCAATACAAGATGTAGAATCATATACGTATCTTGGCAGTAATATAGACAAAGTTGGAGGGACAGACAGCGATATCAAAATAAGAATACAAAAGGCAAGAGGAGCTTTCATTGCATTGGGAAATATATGGAGATCAAGAGAAATAGGATCCAACACGAAAATAAGAATCTTCAACTCAATGTGAAGTCAGTCCTATTGTATGGCTCTGAGACATGGAGAACAACAAAGACAACAACCAAAAAGCTACAGACTTTCATAAATGGGTGCTTGCGTAGAATAGAGGGATTAAAATGGTATGACAAGGTTACCAACGTAGAACTGATGACAAGAACTAGACAAGTGCCAGTGGAACAAGAGATGAGAAGAAGACGATGGCGATGGATAGGACACACACTGAGGAAACCTGTTGATAGCATTACAAGGCAGTCCTTGTTCTGGAACCCGCAGGGCAAGAGAGGCAGAGGAAGACCAAGAAGTACACGGAGAAGAGAGTTGGAAACAGAGGTGAAAATGATGAGGAGAACGTGGAAAGAACTTGAGATGATGGCACGTGACAGGAGGACTTGGCATGTGTTTGTTGAAGGCCTATGCTCCTTTGGGAGTGGAGGGTTATGAATTATGAATGAAATGTTTATATATTATTTGTTATATGTGTGATTGTTATGTGTTTGCGGGCCTGGATGGGAGGTGACTAGAACAGGAAATACCAAGTGATATTGGTCTTGTTCTGGCGTTCTATAGGGAGCAATTTCTTAATTGAAATTTGCATGCAACATAGTTTGCAAATATTTTGTTAGCTGTGACGACTGTTTCATATTTGTATTTGTAATATTTTTCTGTTCTTTATTTTTGTTTGATTTGTTTGTATAATTGTAGGTCTCATCTTTCCTTTCATTTCAGTTCTTTACACCCTTATGTTTATACACTGTGGCGTTATTTGTCTTGTTATCTTATTGCAGTTATCATCACAGATTCTGTGATCATTTTTTTTTTCATTTCTCCTATTTAATTTAATTTGATCTCTGCAAATGTTTTCAGATTGTCTTTTCTTGTTTGTCCTTTGTAATGTCTTTAGTTGACATATGACATAGGAGGTATAGTTGAATACACTTATATTATAGTACAGATCAGTACTTTATGATTATTATTGTTATAAAACAAAGTGTACAAGACCTTTGTAAGGCTTGTCTCCCAAAGTGATTGGTATAAGAAATATTATTTTCCACAGGTACTCAAGTAATCATTGATTACATTAAGGTATACAAGACCTTTGTAAGGCTTGTCTCCCACAGTATTTGAGATATACAGTTATTGTTTTCCACAGGTACTCAAGTTATCATTGGTTATATTATAAATAAAATAACCATACAAGTTTTTCACTAAGACTAAGTCTATGGTATAGACTTGTCTCCCATTAAAGTGAAATAAGGTAATTTATTTACTTTTTCAGGTTTCTGATTTAAGAAGACAAGATGTCTACATTAGATTACTTTATTGCACAAGGAAAATCTCTTGATAAGACTGGGAAACAGTTAGAAGAATGGGCAACTGCTCAATTTGCTATTGCATTAAAATCAGAAGAGAAAAAACAAAAAGATGAGAATAAATGGAAAGCAGAAGTTGAACAAAAGAAGATAGATGCTGAGAATTTCAGATTGCAGATACAAGCTGAGGAGAGAAAAGCTGCTGCTGAGGAGAGAAAACTTCAAATAGAAGAGAGAAAATTAGAAGCTGCTGCTGAGGAGAGAAAAGCTGCTGCTGCTGCTGAAGAGAGAAAAGCTCTGGCTGAAGAGAAAAGATTAGAAAGAGAAGCTGATGCTGCTGCTGAACAAAAGAAATTGCAGATGCAGATGGAGGAAAGGAGATTTGTGGCAGAACAGAAAAAATTAGAAGCTGCTGCTGCTGCAGAACAGAAAAAATTAGAAGCAGCTGCTGAACAAAAAAAATTAGATAGAGAGGCTGAAGAGAGAAAAGCAATAAGAGAACATGAGTTTGAATTAGAGAAATTGAAATTGACAAGTATGAGTAATATTAATCAGGCATCTAGTGGTAATGGTAAACCCTTTGTGTATAAGTTCAAGGTACCAGCGTTCAACTCTGCCAGTGATGATATAGCATTCTGGCTTGATAGATTTGAACGTGCTTGTCGAGCTCATAATGTTGACAAATCACCGTAAGTGAATCAGTTGTTTGAAAATCTAACCGGGGAGTCACTGAGTAAGTTCTATTGTGGGGAAGAGGCCGACAAAGATAATTATGATGCTGTTAGGGCAGCTTTGATAAAGAGATATCAGCTGTCTGAGGAAGGTTACCGTCTTTTGTTTAAAACAATGAGCCCTGAGGTAGGTGTAGAATTCTCAGAATTCATCTCAAAAGCACGACTTACACTCTCACGATGGATTGAATTATCCAAAATAGAGAAAACATTTGATGGTCTTACGGATTTATTGCTAAGAGACAAGGTCATGTCTTCGGTAAATAAACCATTCCTAGAGTTCTTACATGAGCGTAAACCTAGTACATTAAAGCAAATGGAAGAATATTGTGACCAGTATGCCACGGCACACCCTGACATGATTCTTAGTAACTCTAACATTAAAGAGAGTATGCCAGTTGCTTCGGCAACAGAATATAATCAGAATTACTCACACAAATTCCAAGGAGCTAAAAATAAATTTGATAAAAAGGTTAATTGGAATAAGTATCAAAACCAAGATAACCACTCAAATCAGGGTTCTTCTTCGAAGAACTGGAATCGGGCTGATAGTCCTCGACACGCGAGGGGTACCCATAATTTTAGAAATTCTCGAAAAGGGAGTAGCTATAGGAACTACCCAAGTGCTTCATGGAGACAAAAAAACCAATATTACAGGGATACTCAGTATAATGAGCGTGATGATTATGATCATGAATATTATGATTCAAAACCAAATAGGGGTTATAACAGAGGAAATAATAATTATAGAGACAATTATAACCGAGGTAGATCACAACACAAAAGACATGGTAAATCTTATTACCAGGCTAACTCTGCACAACAGGAGTTCCACGACGCCGGTAATCAGAATAATGATAAAAAAGACTCCAATAGTGTAGCAAATTCCGCTTTCGATTTTGCTAGAGCATCTCAGTGTTCGCAATGCAAAACATTATTCGATCCAACCACAGTTTCTACTTTAAGCTGCGGTCACCCGCTTCCCGCTCTCCCTGCGTCAATCGCGCATAATGGAAGGGGTGCTCTTGTCTTCAATAGAGGCCTAATAGATGGTACTCCGGTATCAATTCTTTTCGATTCGGGGTGCACTACCATCGGAGTGAGGCAATCACTCGTAAATCCTTCTCGAGCTACAGGCAATGTAGTCAAATGTGTAACATTTGGTGGCACATTGGAGAAGTACTCCACTGCCATTATCAATATTGCTACGCCTTTCTTTACAGGAGAGGTGCAAGCATGTCTCTTGCCGAATCCGATCGCTGATCTTATCATCGGTCGCATTCATGGAGTGAAAGAATGCACTCCACAGCAAATTTCTAATTGGGAAAATGTTAATATGCAATCTGCTAATGCAGTAATCACTAGGGCTCAAGCTCTTAATATGCCGCAATCTTCACATTCTGAAGATAATGATGCGCAGATCCAAGATGATCCCTTGGAGATTTCCCATGATTCCTTTATAAAACAGCAGGAAGATGATCCTACTCTAAAGAAATTCTTTACTCTGGCAACAAAAGGTGATCCGAATAAGGATACAAATCGTAAATCTTGGATTACGATGAAGAATGGCGTACTTGTACGTATGGTACAAGACTCCGCTAAGTCCATTCATTCTCAAATCCTTGTGCCTAAAAATATGAGAGTTAAAATCTTACAGCACGCTCATGATTCGCAGTGTGCTGGACATATGGGTTTTTCCCGTACTAAAGCTAGAGTTCTTGAATCTTTCTTTTGGCCTGCTGTGAATAAGGACATACGAATCTATTGTCGATCTTGTAAAGTATGTCAAGAGATTAAATCCAGAGGTCCACGCCATGATGCACCTATTCAGGCTGCAGACATTCCCATTCGACCATTTCAAAAAATGGCGATAGACATCATTGGTCCATTTAAGATAAAGTCTGCTAGAGGACACCAATTTATTTTGACGTGTGTTGATATGTGCACACGTTGGCCGGAGGCTGTTCCTCTAAAGAGCATAACTACTGCTGATGTCGCAGATGCTCTTTGGTTAATATTTTCTCGTCTGGGGTTTCCAGCAGAAATATTATCCGACCATGGTACCCAACTCATATCGGATACCATGTCTCAAGTAATGTCGACTCTTAAGATAGAGAGATCGCTGAGTAGTATTTATCATCCTATGTCCAATGGGATGGTGGAACGTCTGAATAGAACTCTGAAAAACCTACTAGGTAAGATAACAGAAGATCATCCTCAGGATTGGGATAGGGTTTTACCCGCGGCTCTCTTTGCATATAGAGAGGTCGCCAACGAACATACAGGATTTTCTCCCTTTGAACTTGTCTTTGGCGCGAAACCGCGAGGTCCTATGTCCTTACTTCATGATCTTATAACTGCTGATAATATTGTCGATGACACAAAATCCTCTTATGAATATGTCATCGCACTTAGACACAAGATTATTGAAGCATGCAAATTGGCAACTGCTTCTTCTGAATTTGCGAAACAGAAGGCAAGGGAATTTGCCAATAAAAAGAGATGCTTGCGACAACTTTGTCCAGGTGACAAAGCATTTGTCTTGCTACCTTGTAGGGAAAATAGACTTCTTATTTCTTGGAAAGGTCCGTACGATATAATATCAAAAGTTTCCGATGTTGACTATATCGTCGATATTGACGGGAAGCGTAAAACCTTCCACATCAACATGCTCACGGAATTCCATGAACGTCCGGATTATTTACAACCTGTTTTCCAGGCAACGGACGATTTTCCAGTCCAACATGGACAGTACTCATCTCTGTCAGTAATACAGGATGAGGAAACGAGTTTCTCGGATGTAAATCTACCTTTTCCAATGATTCCTCTTCACTCTAATGAATCATGGAAAGATGTTGCAATTTCTCCCGAATTATCTCCAGGAGAGCAGAAACAAGTTTCTACTATGTTAGAACAATTTCAGGATGTCCTTACTGACATTCCTGGTCAAACTGATGTCATTCAACATGACATTATTCTTACTGACCATAGTCCTATAAGAGTCAGACCGTATCCTATCCCGATACATTTTCAAGCACAGGTAGAGAAAGAGTTGGATGAGATGATAGAGTTAAAAATTATTGAACCATCCACATCAGCATATTCTTCGCCGATGGTTATTGTACGAAAAAAAGACAATAACATACGTCTTTGCGTGGATTATCGCAAATTGAACCAAGTGACGAAATTTGATGCTGAACCTATGCCTTTACTAGAAGAGCTACTTACGAGACTATCGAATTCTCATTTCTTTACTAAACTCGATTTGTCTAAGGGATATTGGCAAGTTCCATTATCCGAACACGCCAAACCGTTTACTGCTTTTTCGACGCCTAGGGGTCTATTCCAATGGAATTTCATGCCTTTCGGTCTTATGAACGCCCCTGCAACATTCGTACGCATGATGCGTCGAATCCTATCTCATCGCTCAGATGTCATTGCGTATCTTGATGACATCTGTCTTTTCAGTGATACTTGGAACGATCACTATAATGGGATAAATGAACTATTGTCTATCTTACGCGAGCATAACCTGACAGCGAAACCATCGAAAGCATGTATTGGTTTTAGCGAAATATCTTTCTTAGGACACCGTGTTGGTCATGGGTTCCTAAAAACAGAAGACCATAATACAAGTAAGATACTTAACATTTCTATTCCTAAGACTAAAAAGCAAGTGCGAAGTCTCTTAGGTCTAATACAATTTTATGGAAGATTCATTCCGAATCTGTCCTCCATTATGTCACCTCTTTCTTCCTTGCTAAAGAAAGGGTCTCCTAATGTAGTCCATTGGACTCAAGAATGTCAATCCTCTTTGGATAAGGTTAAAACTATGTTTTCTACTTCACCTATCCTAGTATTGCCTTCTAAGGATAAGACATTTATTCTTCGTAGTGACGCTTCATCCACCGGGATTGGAGCAGCACTAATGCAAGAGTACTCTGGAACTCTGCATCCTGTGATGTATATTTCTCGGAAATTAAATGCCGCAGAGAAGAATTACTCGGTCCTAGACCGTGAATTATTGGCTATGGTTTGGTCAATCCTTAAACTGCAAAGATTTCTTCTTGGCGCGCATTTCATTGTGGAAACTGACCAGAAAGCTCTTACGGCTATTCAGAGTAAAAATCTGAAGAGCGCGAGATCAACGCGATACGCGATTGCTCTGCAGCCATTTCATTTTTCGGTGCGAGCTATCCGTGGGTCAGAAAATGTGATGGCAGATATTTTGTCTAGATGCCCACATGATTCATAACTGTTAAATTATATACCTAACTTTGATACAGTTGTTCCTATGTTGAAATGTGTACACATATGGAATATATCATATATTGATTGTAACACTACTTAGCGGTTCATTGATATTTATTCACCGCTGATCTTTCAATGTTTTTTCGTCTTTGATGATCATGATGTTAAGATATCTTAGATGAAATTTATGTATAAACTAATGTAGAAATTGTGTCATTGCTAATATTGTAGTATGCGTTGGTGACACCTCTCTGGAAATATTTATACTTAGAGAAGTACTTTCTCTAAGGTCATAAAACTTATGCTTATCATCTGCGCATTGTTATTTGTGCGTTGTGAGCATATTGTATGTTGCTCCTAGATGTATTTCCAAAAAAAATGTACCATTTTTTTTTTCCCGAGGGGTGTGGTAATCTGTTGCGTGCATATTTTGACGCACATATTACAAAAATCGATATGGCTATTTAATATGGAAAAGATATAGACATTCATTCATTTGTGTATGAAAATGCTGTCTATGGTAAAGCTAGATAATTCATGATTGATTTACACTTTTGATTATAGGAGTAATCGTTCTTGATATTGATTCGGCGCATGGATATTGCACTCATGTCCGTACTTATTTGTTAGGGCCCGAAAATAGATTAATTTGCTTATTATGTTTATGGCCTGAATTCATATGTATTACATATTATTAGTACAAGTAGAATCAGTCCTATATTGTATATTTTGGATGGGTAGGCAGGACTATATTCTTGTTATGCCGCTCTAGCGGAAGTAGGAGTTGTCTTGACAAGTCGTGAGGAGTTCCGATGTACCGTTTACAATGGCGGGTACGCATTTTCAAGGGCTGGTACATTCTTAAGTAAAAATGATTTATGAAGTGGTTTCTTCTGTAGGAGATTGTGTCTTTACTAGAGCTTGTGTTAGAGACTCTCCTAATGTATGGTATTATGTATGATTCGGACTCCAGGTAATGCCAGACCCTATTGTTAAACTCTTTTTCTGTGTGTAGTTGTTAACTCATACTGGCTACTAGTTGTTGAATCATGCTTTATTTGCTAAATGATGTGAATGTCCACCAGTGGATAAATGTAGATGTTGGGACTGGTGTAGTAAAGTGTAACGATTGTCAACTCATCAAACCCAGCACAGTTTTGGTCATACAGGTCATCTTGTCCTGGAACGTGATGAGGCTCCGACAAGAATGTGAGTGTAAACAATGAGTGTGTATCTGAATGTCAGTACGCGAATGGTAGAATGATTCGATAGAGTTGACAGGTTGGTAGTACATCACTCATACTCACACTGTTCGAATTCAAGAAGTACTGGAACTACGGTGGTCTTTTTATAACATTTAATGGGACGCACACTTGGACAGTACGTGTATGGTTACAGGAACAAATGTCGACATAGACAGCATAATGTTGATCACAGGAATATCATCTTAAGTTAGCATTCATGCTTGGCAAATATCATAATGGAGCATTCGTAAATAAGCATTCAGCGTTCCATCATGTAAATCATCTGGCTTTACTGACTGGGCACGTCAGACCATAACCAATACATAGGAAGGCTCCTAGACCTAACCTCGTCTAGCGAATATTCCTTCACGTAAAGTTCAATATATATATATTTCATAATATAGGAATCCCAGACATGGGTTCTCACATGTAGCAGTGATCTCTTGGTTCATCGAGCGATAGTACAGGCATCCCTTTTTCTCACTCGATAAATACAAAGTATATGAATTTCAACATGGCTGTTCTCTCTCTCGTGAGCTTCACTCACTATAGAATATAGACCAAAATTAGTCATTCATTAAATGTCCTCATTTCTTCATAGGTTCGCTCATAGAGGTAATTGAATAATATCATACAATCCAGTGCTGATACATAGGAATGTCTTCTTCCTTTGAATGGATATTCTTTTTAAAAGTACCACTGTGCATCTGCTTATCAACAACGATGGCGAAGCCCAAGTTCATAATAAATTGTGGTTTTACCTTTTTATGCGAAATATAACTTTGCCATTCCTTGGCAAAAGAGAATAAACACTGGGGTAAAGTACATACAACATGTCTAAATGATTATCACTTTTCCCCATCCATATATAGATCACTATTTCGGCAAAAAGCCTGCTACAACAAAACTCGGCATCCTCACAGGATGACAGCCATGGATCACACCCTTTGCTAGCGATACTTCCGCTGCATAGCCTTTGACCTTTTCTAGCGACAACCAAATTAGTTCGACTTAGAAATGCAAAGATATCCATATATAAGACAGACTCGTCCTACTCATACAAACACTACGTATAAATTCAGGCCATAGATATACTGAAGCAAGAACAATCTATTCCTACCCAGCCACAGAATAAATCGCAGTAGGCCTAGAGTCGTCTGCGGAGTCCGATCGAAGATGACAGAACTATTTTCAAGGGAAGCAACCCAAAAATGACTTCTCCTTAAGCACTTAAAAAGGAAATACTTTGCTTACCAAAATATTTGCGAACATAATAAGAATATAAATGTATTATATTGCAAGATAGTAAAAATTGCCCTTTACAGTCTTACCACACCTCCCGGGAAAAAAAAAAAAAAAAATTTTTTTTTTTTTAAATACATCTAGGAGCACCGTAGAATAGGCTCACAACGCAAGAATACTGCGCAGATGAAAATATCAGGAATAACTATAATTCCTAATATGACTGGTGAGAATATATATCTCAAAATCTGAGAGAAATTGTTTCCCTACGAATAAATGTTTCCAGGAAGGTGTGATGTACGTATAATACAATTCTGGTAATTATACAATGCATACCAAAAATTCACACTACAATCTTAAATTTATGATTTATGAAGAAACAATCATCAAAGAACAGCGGTGAATTAACATCAATAAACCGCTAAGTAGCGATACCATCATTCTATTATTAAATTACAAATGTGTACCTTAGTAAAGAAACAAAAAAAATAACTGTTGTAAAGTTATACATATTAAAAAGATCCAATATTTAACAGTTAAGTGGCATCATGTGGGCATCTGGACAGAATGTCCGCCATCACATTTTCTGAACCACGGATAGCTCGTACCGAAAAATGAAAAGGTTGAAGAGCGATTGCGTATCGAGTTGATCTCGAGCTCTTCAAGTTCGTACTTTGGATAGCCGTAAGAGCTTTTTGGTCAGTTTCCACTACGAAATGCGCGCCCAGAAGGAATCTTTGGAGTTTGAGAATTGACCAAACCATTGCCAATAATTCACGGTCTAAAACCGAGTAATTCCTTTCTGCAGCATTAAGTTTTCTGGATATGTACATTACAGGATGCAGAGTTCCAGAGTACTCTTGCATTAGTGCCGCTCCAATCCCAGTGGATGAAGCGTCACTACGAAGAACAAATGTATTATCTGTTGTAGGTAACACTAAAATAGGTGGTGATGAAAACATAGTTTTGATCTTCTCTAGTGAAGATTGGCATTCATGAGACCAGTGAACCATGTTAGGCGACCCTTTCTTTAATAGTGTAGAGAGAGGTGCCATGATAGAGGACAGATTCGGAATGAAACGTCCATAAAATTGTATGAGACCTAAAAGACTTCGCACTTGCTTTTTAGTCCTAGGGATAGAGATGTTAAGTATCTTAGTGATATTATGGTCTTCTGTCTTCAAGAAACCGTGACCTACTCGATGGCCTAAGAAAGCAATTTCGCTAAAGCCAATACAAGCTTTAGATGGTTTTGCTGTCAGGTTATACTCACGCAGAGTTGATAATAATTCAACTAATCCTGAATAGTGATCTTCCCAAGTATCGCTGAAAAGACAGATGTCGTCTAGATAAGCAATGACATCTGACCGATACGATAGGATTCGACGCATCGTGCGTACAAATGTAGCTGGTGCGTTCATAAGGCCGAAAGGCATAAAATTCCATTGGAAAAGGCCTCTGGGAGTAGAGAAAGCGGTAAGAGGTTTGGCGCGTTCGGATAATGGAACTTGCCAATATCCTTTAGACAAATCAAGTTTAGTGAAAAAATGCGATTTAGAAAGACGAGTAAGTAACTCTTCTAGTAAAGGCATAGGTTCAGCATCGAACTTCGTAACTTGATTCAATTTGCGATAGTCAACGCAAAGACGTATGTTATTGTCTTTTTTTTTCGAACAATAACCATCGGCGAAGAATATGCAGAAGTGGATGGTTCGATTATTTGTAAATCTATCATTTCATCCAACTCCTTTTCAACCTGTGTTTGGAAATGTATAGGGATAGGATAAGGCCTAACCCTAATTGGAGTATGTTCAGTTAGAACAATGTCATGCTCAATGACATGAGTTTGTCCAGGGATGTCAGTGAGGACATCCTGAAATGTTTGTAACATAGACGAAACTTGTCGCCGTTCTCCTAGAGACAAATCAGGAGAAACAGTAACGTCTTTCCATGATTCACTAGAATGAAGTGGGATCATTGGAAGCGGGAGATTAACATCCCAAAAACTTGTTTCCTCATCCTGTATTACAGACAGTGATGAGTAATGACCATGTTTGACATGAGAATCGTCCGTTGCCTGGAAAATAGGCTGTAGATAGTCAGGACGTTCATGGAACTCCGTAAGCATATTGATGTGGAAGGTTTTATGCTTCCCGTTAATATCGACGATGTAGTCAACATCTGAAATTTTCGATATTATATCGTACGGACCTTTCCAACTAATAAGGAGTCTATTTTCACGACAAGGTAGCAAAACAAATGCTTTGTCACCAGGACAAAGTTGTCGTAAAGTTCTCTTCTTATTAGCAAATTGTCTTGCCTTCTGCTTAGCAAACTCAGAAGAGGACGTTGCCAATTTGCATGCTTCGATAATCTTTTGTCTCAGCGCGATGACATACTCGTAAGAAGATTTTGTGTCATCGTCAATATTGTCAGCTGTTATAAGATCATGCAGCAAAGACATTGGGCCGCGCGTTCGCGCGCCAAAGACAAGTTCAAAGGGCGAAAACCCTGTATGTTCATTGGGGACCTCTCTGTACGCGAAGAGGGCCGCGGGTAAAACCCTATCCCAATCCTGAGGATGATCCTCAGTTATCTTCCCTAATAAGTTCTTAAGTGTTCTATTTAGTCGCTCGACCATCCCATTGGACATAGGATGATAGATGCTACTCAAAGATCTCTCTATCTGTAGAGTAGACATTACTTGAGACATGGTATCCGATATCAGTTGGGTGCCATGATCTGATAATATTTCTCCGGGGAATCCCAGCCGAGAAAATATAAGCCAAAGAGCATCTGCAATGTCAGCAGTAGTAATGCTCTTTAGAGGGATAGCCTCTGGCCAACGTGTGCACATGTCTACACACGTTAAGATAAACTGATGTCCTCTAGCAGATTTGATCTTGAATGGACCAATGATGTCTATCGCCATTTTCTGGAATGGACGAATAGGAATATCTGCAGCCTGAATAGGCGCAGCATGACGAGGACCTTTGGATTTGACTTCTTGACATACTTTACAGGATCGACAATAGATCCGTATGTCCTTGTTCACAAAAGGCCAAAAGAAAGCCGCAAGAACTCTTGACTTTGTACGGGAAAAACCCATGTGACCAGCACACTGAGAGTCGTGTGCATGTTGTAAGATCTTAACTCTCAAATTCTTGGGTACAAGAATCTGAGAATGACTTGACTTAGTGGAGTCTTGCACCATACGTACAAGTACGCAATTCTTCATTGTAATCCAAGATTTACAATTTGAATCTTTATTCGGATCACCTTTTGTTACAAGAGTGAAGAATTTCTTAAGAGTCGGATCTTCTTCTTGTTGTTTTATAAACGAGTCACGAGAAATTACCAAGGGATCATCTTGGTTATGCACTTCATTATCTTCAACAGATGAAGTTTCAGGCATATTGAGAGCTTGAGCTCTAGTGACTACTGCATTAGCAGATTGCATATTTTGATTTTCCCAAACGGAAATTTGCTCCGGAGTACATTCTTTGACTCCGTGAATGCGACCGATGATAAGATCAGCGATCGGATCCGGCAAAAGACATGCGTGTACATCTCCTGTGAAGAAAGGAGTAGCAATCCTAATGATAGCGGTAGAGTATTTCTCTATGGTGCCGCCAAATGTTACGCATTTGACTACTTTGCCTGTAGAATGAGAAGGATCTATGAGTGACTGCCTAACCCCAATAGTTGTGCATCCAGAATCAAAAAGTACTGAGACTGGATTGTCATTTACTAAACCTTTGTGTAAGACAAGAGAACCTCTCCCATCATGCGCGATTGACGCAGGAAGAGCGGGAAGAGGATGGCCACAGCTTAAAGTAGACACTGTGGTTGGCTCAAATAATGTTTTGCATTGGGGGCACTGAGATGCTCTCCCAAAATCAAAAGCGGCACATGCCATATTATTAGAGTCATCATTATCTTTATTTTGTTTATAGGCTTCGTGGGACTCTTGCTGTGCAGAGTTCGCCTGGTAATGAGCTTTATGTTTTTTGAATTGTGCTCTACCTCTGTTATTATTGCCTCTGTACTTATCATTGTTTCCACTATTATAACCTCTACTCGGGTTTGAATCATAGCTCCTTTGGTTACTATCATC
Source organism: Oreohelix idahoensis (assembly GCA_024509875.1). NCBI lineage: Eukaryota > Metazoa > Mollusca > Gastropoda > Stylommatophora > Oreohelicidae > Oreohelix > Oreohelix idahoensis. Next base: position 173,768 of record JAMPIV010015854.1, read on the forward strand.
ATATTCATTATAATGAGTATCTCGGTAATTATGATCCTGTTGTCTCCATGAAGGAAAACTTGGATAGTTTCTAGAATGACTTCCTTTGCGAAAGTTCCTGTAATTATGACCACCCTGAATCGAGGGCTGTCAGCTCTTCTCCAGGTATTCGAAGAAGAACCCTGAAATGATTGGTTACCTTGGTTCTGATAACTGTAATAGTTACCTTTTTTATTAAACCTATTTTGAGGTCCTTGGAATTTGTGAGAGTGATTAGGGTTGTATGGTGTTGCAGAAGCAACTGGCATACCTTCTTTAACCTTACTGTTGCTAATGGCTACGTCCGGATGTGCAGTGACGTATTGGGTACAATACTGTTCCATTTCTTTTAGAGACTTAGGTTTACGCTCATGTAAGAATTCGAGGAAAGGTTTATTTATACTTGACATAATCTTGTCTCTGAGTATCAAGTCCATAAGGGCTTCATAAGTCTTTTCTGTTTTGGATAGCTCAATCCAACGATCAAATGTAAGACGTGTTCTTGCAATGAATTCTGAGAATTCTACACCTGCCTCAGGCACCATTGTCTTAAACAACTTCCGATAACCCTCTTCAGACAACTGATACTTCTTTAATAAGGCTGCCCTAATAACATCATAGTTATCTTTGTCAGCCTCTTCAACCAAACTTAAACTAGTCAGAGAATCACCTTTCAGATTTTCTGATAACTGGTTAGCATATTGTGATTTGTCCACATTATGTGCTCGACACGAGCGTTCAAATCTGTTTAGCCAGAATGTTATGTCATCACTGGAAGGGTTGAACGCTGGTACCTTGACCTTGTAAGTAAAGGGTTTACCATTACCACTAGATGCTTGATTAACATTACTTATGTTTGTTAACTTTAACTTTTCTAACTCAAATGCTAAAAGTTCTTTTTTGGTGTTCATGTTCTCTTATTGCTTTTTTTTTCTTGAGCTTCAGCTTGTAATTTTCTCTCTTCTGCAGCAGCCTGTAATTTTTTCTCTTCAGCAGCAGCTTCATCTTTTCTTTTCTCTTTTTTCCATTTCCATCTGGAATCTTTTTTCATCAGTCTGTATCTGCAATTTCTTTTGTTCATCCTCTCTTTGTAATTTTCTTTCCTCAGCTTCTAATTTCTTTTCTTCAATCAATGCTTTTCTTTCTTCAGCAGCCAATGCTTTGTCATATTGAGCAACTGCTCATTCTTCTAACTGCTGACCAGTCTTATCAAGAGCCCTGCCTTGTGTGATAAAATAATCCAAGGTAGACATCTTGTCTAATAAGATCAGTAATTTGCAAAAGTAAATAAATTTACTTTCTTAGTCTTAATCAAAGACTTTGTATGACAACTTTGTAACCTGTGAAAAATAGTACTTAACTATCCCAATCACTGTGGGAAACAAGCCTTACAAAGGTCTTGTATAAATCCTTATATAATAACAGCTATAAGTTGCTGGTTCACTCTATAATATAAGTGCAGTGCACCAGAAATAGTGTTTTATATCATCAACTGTGTACCTTTAGTAATAGCAATTAACTATCAGTTGATTCTTGTACATCAATTTATATGATCAACTATATTTTAAATAGTGTATGTCGATCAGGCACAAAACAAAACAGTTATACAGAAAAACATGAAAACATTTGCGGAAATGAAATAAATAAAATTGGAAAAACAATAAAAGATAAACCGCAAGAGGATAACAAATACAAATAACGCCACAGTATATAAATATAAATTGAGAATAGAACTGAAAGATAGAATAGGGTAGACCAACAAATTACAAACAAATCAAAACAAACTAAAGAACAGAGGAATATTACAAAAACAACAATGAGTACAGACTTCACAGCTAACACTAATAGCAACAGCTGTCGCAGCAAATTTTCAATGAAGAAAATTGCACCTATAGAAACGCACACATCAGACCCTCTATTACGTGGGATACTCTGCTGTGTGACACCGCCCAACCGAAACAACAACCCGCTGGATACAAACAAATATCACATATAAATAGTTAAACATAAATACATAAATGCATAAATAGTATGGCAATATGATGTAGGACTTCTCAGTTCAATAACATTTTCTTTCGCAAACACTGTCAAATATTCTCCAGTCCTGATGTGTAATGTTCTATGTTTCAACCAAGCTCGCTGTGTAACACTGTCAGTTGTATGGCAAATGTCCAATGAACCAAATGTCAACAAACCCTGACCTAGTTACTGCATACTCTCGACAGGACAGGTCACGCTGACATCACTGTAGAGTTGTACTGTTGATGTATTTGTGTGTCGTAACAGACCCCAAGGAACGTCTGGTCTCAGTAGTTTACTTCTCAATATGGTCACTGTGCAGGTTGACCCAGGAAGCTGGCACACCAGTTGTTAAACTCTTTTTCTGTGTGTAGTTGTTAACTCATACTGGCTACTAGTTGTTGAATCATGCTTTATTTGCTAAATGATGTGAATGTCCACCAGTGGATAAATGTAGATGTTGGGACTGGTGTAGTAAAGTGTAACGATTGTCAACTCATCAAACCCAGCACAGTTTTGGTCATACAGGTCATCTTGTCCTGGAACGTGATGAGGCTCCGACAAGAATGTGAGTGTAAACAATGAGTGTGTATCTGAATGTCAGTACGCGAATGGTAGAATGATTCGATAGAGTTGACAGGTTGGTAGTACATCACTCATACTCACACTGTTCGAATTCAAGAAGTACTGGAACTACGGTGGTCTTTTTATAACATTTAATGGGACGCACACTTGGACAGTACGTGTATGGTTACAGGAACAAATGTCGACATAGACAGCATAATGTTGATCACAGGAATATCATCTTAAGTTAGCATTCATGCTTGGCAAATATCATAATGGAGCATTCGTAAATAAGCATTCAGCGTTCCATCATGTAAATCATCTGGCTTTACTGACTGGGCACGTCAGACCATAACCAATACATAGGAAGGCTCCTAGACCTAACCTCGTCTAGCGAATATTCCTTCACGTAAAGTTCAATATATATATATATTTCATAATATAGGAATCCCAGACATGGGTTCTCACATGTAGCAGTGATCTCTTGGTTCATCGAGCGATAGTACAGGCATCCCTTTTTCTCACTCGATAAATACAAAGTATATGAATTTCAACATGGCTGTTCTCTCTCTCGTGAGCTTCACTCACTATAGAATATAGACCAAAATTAGTCATTCATTAAATGTCCTCATTTCTTCATAGGTTCGCTCATAGAGGTAATTGAATAATATCATACAATCCAGTGCTGATACATAGGAATGTCTTCTTCCTTTGAATGGATATTCTTTTTAAAAGTACCACTGTGCATCTGCTTATCAACAACGATGGCGAAGCCCAAGTTCATAATAAATTGTGGTTTTACCTTTTTATGCGAAATATAACTTTGCCATTCCTTGGCAAAAGAGAATAAACACTGGGGTAAAGTACATACAACATGTCTAAATGATTATCACTTTTCCCCATCCATATATAGATCACTATTTCGGCAAAAAGCCTGCTACAACAAAACTCGGCATCCTCACAGGATGACAGCCATGGATCACACCCTTTGCTAGCGATACTTCCGCTGCATAGCCTTTGACCTTTTCTAGCGACAACCAAATTAGTTCGACTTAGAAATGCAAAGATATCCATATATAAGACAGACTCGTCCTACTCATACAAACACTACGTATAAATTCAGGCCATAGATATACTGAAGCAAGAACAATCTATTCCTACCCAGCCACAGAATAAATCGCAGTAGGCCTAGAGTCGTCTGCGGAGTCCGATCGAAGATGACAGAACTATTTTCAAGGGAAGCAACCCAAAAATGACTTCTCCTTAAGCACTTAAAAAGGAAATACTTTGCTTACCAAAATATTTGCGAACATAAGAATATAAATGTATTATATTGCAAGATAGTAAAAATTGCCCTTTACACCTATTTTTGATGATCTCATGTCGGTTAGACCTAGCTGGAATTTTGTGCTTCGCAACGCTAGGGTCGTGTTTGTATCGACGAAGATGACGGGCTTCCATACAGCAGTTATGTCTACGTGAAGTAACTGGATTACTGTAGAACTGTATGGAGAAACTTTAGGAAATTATGCATATGCCTTTCAAATTAACTTTGGCTTATATATACCCTCCTGTGAGTGAGTGAGCGACAACTCAGGAAGGCGGCCATGTTACATTCCTGTCATCATATTTTTGAATCACTGTCCAAAGAACGGGGCATGTATCTTACTATTCGGACAGTGGCAAGGAGATCTCAATTTTGATAGAAACCCCTTATCGTGGTTTCATAATATGATATAAACTATGAACATAAAGCAACTTTAGTTACTTACCGATCCGCCTTCACTGACGCGTTTAGTCAGATAGGGGATGCGGCCATAATGTATCATGACATTGGAAGCTATTGATGTACTACCCATTATTTATGAATGTGTCATGAGCTACAGTGATTGATAGTGGAGCTTTACAACAGAAAGAGAACACACCATACACCACACACTTTACAGTGGTTTACAGTACCCTTGTAGGAAGCCTGGACCACCACTACAGCTTGTACCCTTGTAGGAAAACTGGACCACCACTACAGCTGGTACCCTTGTAGGAAGCCTGGACAACCACTACAGCTGGCAACCTTGTAGGAAGCCTGGACCACCACTACAGCTGGTAACCTTGTAGTAAGCCTGGACCACCACTACAGCTGGTACCCTTGAAGGAAGCCTGGACCACCACTACAGCTGGTAGCCTTGTAGGAAACCTGGACCACCACTACAGCTGGTAGCCTTGTAGGAAGCCTGGACCACCACTACAGCTGGTAACCTTGTAGGAAGTCTGGACCACCACTACAGCTGGCACCCTTGTAGGAAGCCTGGACCACCACTACAGCTGGTACCCTTGTAGTAAGCCTGGACCACCACTACAGCTGGTACCCTTGTAGGAAGCCTGGACAACCACTACAGCTGGTACCCTTGTAGGAAGCCTGGACCACCACTACAGCTGGTAACCTTGTAGGAAGCCTACACCAAACAGTCACGTGACATTTGTAGTGGTCAGTTCTATTGTAATTAGTTATACATGATGATGTTGCCAGCCTCATATACCACCTCATATTAGTCACCTTGTACAAATTGTCTGACCATAACGTTCACTCAAGCACACGGTAATATTTCCGTAGTTTCTCGAAACTCCATTGTTAATATTTATAACAAAGTAAATAATGCACCATGAATATCATGAAGAGAAAGGCATACGTGTTTTTTATGAGAGTGTTGAAGTTAGTGTGCCGTTTCCATATGTTCCCGAAAATGTGGCGCGATTGTTTCACTGGTTACAAACTTTTAATAAGAAAATTAGTAAATAAATATTACAGGCACATAAAGGTATGACATCAGGCACTCGTGAGAAATAAAGAAGTAGAAAACTAGACAAAATAAAAACAACAGACGTGAGTGGCCTACCGGGGAATCGAACCCAAGACCTTCTGTGCCTCACCTCCGACCTGCTACGAAAGCTTTCCTGTCATCTAAGCACCATGCCATCTTGTAGGTGCTCATGATGCCATAATGTTCACTATAATCTAGTAGATAATTTTTTTTAACTATGTGATGATGGGCAGAAAAAATGGGACAAATAAATAGGACTTATGTGACAAACAAGTTAATTAATGTGACATAAAGAAAACATTATTTGGTACATAACAGTATTTTTTAGTATACGAAATTTAGTACATAATCTGAGTATTTATCAGAATACATTCAAACGAATTAGTTATACCCCTTGATTATGTGCCTTGTCAACCAACAGTTTTATTATTTCTGTAGTTTCTGAAAGAGACCCCCCACACTCCCCCTACTTACTCACTAATACTACTACTTTTGGAATATTTCAGATGAATTATTTACAGTGTGGCCCAAACGTCTGGATTCATAGAGAATTCGCCTGCTCTGTGTGAGTATCCCTGTCTGGTGTACATGACGACAATCTCTGTGCGTTCATCTGCTGCTAATATTGAATCCATATTGGCACTGAAAAAATGATTATATAAGTTAGAAGAGAGAAAACATGTTTATAAGACGAATTGCTTACATTTCCAGACGTTTGGCCCACCCTGTAGTTATTTACCAAATATTCTGCGCAACTCTGTGAAATGCTTCTGATATCTCCATGTGGTACGCTGTTGAGTGCATGGTTCTTGAATTATTCTTATTGAAGGTCAAGATAGGCCGTTGTAATTCTTTGTAACCATTTAAGAGACATCAACCTCTGTTCCATGTGAACTCCAATTGATTATGGATATTAGTAATGTTCTTCATCGTGCATAAATTAATAATCAATGAATGGCTTAATATCTGCGCCAAAACTTCAAACTTGATCAATTCGATAAAGTTATTGGGTTGAGTCCAACGAATACAATTTTAATACAGTACATAAAGACATCGTAGTGAAAACATTCAGACATTTCATCATAGTTCAATTAATATATTACCGTCAGTTCCAGTTACTTAATTGTCGTCAGAAAAACATCATGGGCTGTATACATGCACTGCTGCTATGCAGACAGTCAGAAATGATACCCATTAGTTTCGGCGAATATCGATCATAAAGATGATCCACAATCCTTCCATAAATGGTTATCCAACAACCATATAAAATTCCATTAATTCATTATAATATTATGGACTGACCCTCTGTCCTCATCTCAATATTAAATTCGGCAATTATGAAGCCTAATACTGGAAGGAAATAAAACACGTCTTCATGGCTTGATGGCAGAATAAAAAGGGTCAAGTACATTAGTCACCAAGCGTGACAACATCAACGCTACCGCGTCACAATCGAAACATGCGATTTGTGTTCTCCACAAATCCATGAAGCATAAAAAACACTCTCTATTAAAAACCTATCAACATCAAAATGCGCACTGCCAACTATAGCAGATGACATCGTTAAACATGTCGTAACAATTCCCTGCCCGAAAGGGGAAAAAAAATCTATTCGATAGATTTTTTTTTTGAATTATCGTGAGTAATAATCAAAAATTTAATAAAAATCAACACACTGCCCACGATGTTCTGTGTAGAACAGTGTCGTGCGTCGTGTCGTGTTAATATCAGGCATATAATAAATGAAACTTGTATTAAGTAACGAAAGATAATGTCAACTGTCCGTAAAGGATTAACTAAAAGTCTGTCTTTACCAAAAAAAAAGGTGTTATGTACTAACATTATCCTAACTAATTAAAATTTAACTAAGTAATCAGTATAATAGTTGTAGGAAATAATTATAATTAAAATTTCATTACCTAAACTAAAATATTGTGTCGTTGTGGAGAAAATAAAGAAAAGTAAAGTAAAGTAAAGTAAGGAAAAGAGTAAAAGATAAATTTAACTAGTGAGGAGTTAATGACTTAATAAAACATATGTATAGATTAATGATAATAGCCCCTTCAGTCATAACTGACCATGGGAATGCGCCCCTGAGGTGGCAGCCCTCAGCTGCTTATTTTCCTGGTGCTCCCTTTGACGTTTTCTCCTCACCTCTGCTTCTTGTGTGAGCCTCTCTTCGCCCAATCTGAGGTGGTGCCGCAAACAGCATCGCCACCTAGTGCGATCGGCAGCCCCATCCTCCCATGTTGCTGGATCTATGTCCAGTGCCCTCATATCTCTCTTGCACACATCTTTGAACCTCAGCTGTGGTCGCCCAACTGTTCTCTTGCCATCTGCTAATTGTCCGTAGAAGATATCTTTTGGGATGCGACCATCTTCCATGCGGCGAACATGGCCAAGCCAGCGAAGTCTGCGCTGTCTAAGCAGCGTATACATACTTTGAAGGCCAGCACGTGACAACACCTCGACATTTGTCACTTTATCTTTCCACGAGATGCCGAGGATGCGGAGTAGACACCGCAAATGGAAGGTATTGAGCCTTCTTTCTTGCTTAGCATAGGTCGTCTAGGTCTCGCTGCCATATAGGAGTGTGCTGGTGACGCAGGCATTATATACCGCAGCTTTGGCCTTCATTGTGAGTTTAGAGTTTCCCCAAACACGCGATGTGAGGCGGGCAAAGGTAGCTGCAGCTTTGCCAATGCGGCTGTCGATTTCTGTATCCAGTGAGAGTTTGTCATTGATGGTAGACCCTAGGTATGTGAAGTGGTGCACCACTGCCAATTCATAGTTATCGATAGTGATAACTGGTGCAGCACCCACATCCTGACTCAGCACATTCGTTTTCTTTAGACTTATTGTGAGGCCAAAGTCCTTGCATGCTTTAGTGAAGCGATTCATCAAGCTCTGAAGCTCCTGTTGGCTTTGAGTGACGACTGCAGCATCATCAGCGAACAACAAGTCTCTTATAGTGACCCTTCTGATTTTTGTTTTTGCCTTCAGCCTTGAAAGATTAAACAGACGGCCATCTGACCTAGTGTGAAGGCATATTCCTTCAGTTGCATCTCTGAATGCATGTTTCAAGAGTAAGGCAAAGAAGATTCCGAAGAGGGTCGGAGCCAGAACACAGCCTTGTTTAACGCCACTTCGCATATCAAAGGGCTGTGACGTGCTTCCAGCATATTGGACTGTTCCCTTCATGTCGTCATGGAATGACTTTATCATTTCCAGCATTTTAGAAGGGCAGCCTATTTTCAGGAGGATTTTAAAGAGTCCATCCCTACTAACCAGGTCGAATGCTTTTGTGAGGTCTATAAAGGCGATATATAATGGTCTTTTCTGCTCTCTTGATTTTTCCTGAAGCTGGCGGAGAGAGAAGATCATGTCTGTTGTTGATCTACCAGCTCGGAATCCACACTGTGACTCTGGATATATGCGCTCAGCTAACTTGTGTAGTCGCATTAAGACGACTTTGGCAAAAACCTTACCAACAATACTAAGAAGAGAGATGCCTCTGTAGTTATTGCAATCACTTCTGTCTCCTTTATTTTTATACAGTGTTACAATCTTGGCATCTCGCATGTCTTGAGGAATAGTTGTCTCTTCCCAGCACTGGCACAGCATCCTATGCAGGGGATGCAATAGCGTGCTCTTACAGCATTTGATTAAATCAGGAGGAATCCCATCACTGCCTGGTGCTTTGCCAGAGGCAGAGTATAGATTAACTAATAACTAATTACCTAACTATCAACTAAGAAAATAATACATATAATATTACGTACACATATTTGCTAAATTCATATAGTAATTATCTCATTTATATATATATATTTTTCTTAAATTATTCAATAGTAAGAGATTATTTTATTTTCTCTTTTCTTTCTTTTATATATTTCATCTTTTTCTCACATTTTATTCTTTTATTTTATTAATTAAATCAATAAGTAGTGAAACTAATAATGTCAATTCTGAGGATCCAAACGCAGTTATTCCTTGGTGTGGATCTGCGAGTTTGTTCATTATGAGGAATGAATTTCCTTCGAAAATCTTGATATTCATTATTCATACTGAAGACTGAATTGAAAATTTCCATCTGTCTTTCGTATAAGGCTGGATCAAGAATTTCATATAGTTCATTTAGTCCATTTGATTCCGATTTGAAGACGAAAACTCCAAAAACCACACGAATATTCCATTTTGAATGTATATAGTAAATGAAAGTGGAGTGGACACAACCAAAGTCCAAACGTTGAAAAGTACCAATTCGTTTCGTAGAATAACGAAACGTTTTCTTGAAAGAATGAGTCCATGAGTTAGTTCATCTCCCGTTTCGTGGACATGTTATTCGTATATCTCGAGTTCATCAAACATCAGTCGTGTAACGTTCTTAAGTATGTACGAATAGTCTTATTCCATTATTGAAATCTTGAATTATAATTTTGGTTCAAAATACTTCAACAGGGTTTCTGGATAGTACATCCGCCATTACATTCTCACTTCCTGGTATGGATTCATGACTAAGTCGAAGGTAATCTGGATCAGTTAAACTTGATAATATACTGGAATGTTCACCGTAAGTAGCATCTGTCTATGTCACCTGAGGTACGAGATACGATATCATCGGTAATATACAGAATCGTAAACTCGCGAAGTACAGTTCCCTCCTAGTCCGTAATTGCTGGCATCTGTACGGAGAGATACATTTGCGAACATTGAGTAGCAAATGTTGACCTCAAATTTTGGAGGTATTTATAAAAATAAAATTTCTAGAAATTTATTGAGCGCTTATCTAATACATGTCATTTTCAGAGGCATGTCCTTTTTTTTCAAGACAATTAAACGATATACAAACTTATGCTGTATTGGCTGAGCCTAGTTAGAATAATCAACCACGTTACTGTCTATTGTAGGCACGGTAAACTACATAAGAATGAAAACGTGTGTACAAATAGAGATGTGATATGAAAAAAATCACTAAATCAATCTATATTAAAATAGATAAATATGAAAAGAAAAGAACTGATGACTGACTATGCTGAGTCATCAAAGACATAAGATAAACAGTGTTATTGCAACATGTTATCTGCGTGACGCAGAATCACGAACTAATTGCAATCTCAAAGAATGGTGGTGAAAATAAACACCATTGTCAAGCTCCATAACTATTCGAGCATCTCTATTGTTACGAAATGTAACCAGAGCTTCACCATACCTGTTATTGGTAGGTGGCAACAGACGCACGAACCTAACGTCTGCCGTGTAATTAAAGAAATTACTGATTGCCTGCCATGTAGTGTCGTGTGGCAGATTTCGTACTAAAACAGTGCGAGAATATGCACTTTTCCCAATATAAGTAGGACCGTTGTCAGAAAATTGTGATTATAAGAGATGAGTAGGTTTAGTCACATAAGAAGAATCGACTTTTCTCTTTCCCTATACGTCGTATTTTTATTGGATGATGTATCATCCTGATTGCACTTAGGAGGATACCTATCAGTATATAATGCAGTATGCTTCATGCATGTCGTATAGGACTGCTTGTTAGACAAAGGTAATGCATTGCTGAAAGATTCAATTGTCTTAATTTTATTATTCAAGTTCATCCTAACCCCAACATTATTTTTCAATACATTACTCTTCATAGTACAATCATTTCCCTTGTTGACAACGTTAACATTTTTCCTAAGATCAGTTATAATCTGATCTTGTCGCCAAGACTTATCCCCTTGTATATTATTATAATCATTATTTTGTTGGCGATTCTCATCCATCTCCTCATTGCTTTCTGGAATAGTACTCAGACTGAAATTGGAAACTGCTGTGCCACATGTATTCAGCTTATTGACACGAAGTTGAGCCATAGCAATGACAGCGTTAGCATTGCTAAAGAATTGCAAATTATTTCTTTCCCATTCATTAATTTCTTCTGGGGTGCAATCCTTACTGCCGTGGATGCGTCCCACCGTAAGGTCAGCTGCCTGCTGGATTCTGCAACATGCACACCTTGACATTACCTGTAAAGAAAGGTGTATTAACATATACAATGGCAGTGGGGTAGTGCTCAACAGTACCACCAAAAGTCATGCATTTGACATATTCATTTGTAGCACAACTTGGGTGTATCAGTGACTGCCTGACTCCAATGGTAGTGGATCCGGAATCTCTCAAAACTGAGACCACTGAACCATTTACTATCCCTCTGTTAAACATTAGGGTGCCAGTGCCGTCGTTCGCCGAAAGACCAACTGCTGTAAGAAGGTGTCCACAATTCAGCACTGTTTCTTTGGCCCTCTGAAAAACAGCATTACAATCTTGGCAACTATTTGCCACATTATAATTGACAGCACAACATGAAGACGAAGCTTGTGACTGATTATTATTATTATCAGAAACATTAGAGGTCGTGCCATCTGTGAGTGCCGCTCCTGCATTGTGATCATAATGTGATGGTCTGCGTGACTGAGACCGGGAACGGGAATAACCATTAAAATTATTTCGTTGTCCCCCGTGTTGACTGTTGTGTCTAGGTCTAGAGCCTTGATTATTGTTATTCCATCTGTTACCATTATTATTAGTATTAGAATTATATGATCTATTCTGATTTGAATTCTGTTTACCATCATTATACCGGAATTGAGGTGACTCATTTCTATATTGTTGCCTACCTCTGTTAAAGTCACTAATATTGTTATAATTATTTCACCCCTTATGACAATTATTATTATAACTTCCCCTGAAATGATTTCTATCTAAGCTGTGTGTTCTTGACTTGTCATAACCATGATATGACATAGTGGAGGCCACAGGTAAAGGTTCTCTTATTTGTGAGTTAGATATGCTCGCATTAGGTTGTGCGGTACAATAATTTATCGTCATTTCTTCTAAAGCAGCAATAGTAGATGGTTTTCGTTCTTGTAAGAAAGAAAAGAACGGTGGACTGACAGAGGATAGAACCTTATCCCTGAGTAACAAATCAATTAATTTATCATAAGATTTGTTCACACCTGCAAGTTCCACCCATCTATTAAAGGTGTTGCGTATGTTCGAAATGAAACCTGTGAAATCTTTATTTGACTCTGGTAGAAGAGTTTTAAACCTTAGTCTACACCCTCCACATTTAAATGAAACCGTCATAATAATAAAGCCTTTATTTCATCATTAAAAAAAAGGAACCCGTTACACGCCCATTGAGGCATATTGGGAATATGGTGTTAGGCCCATATTATCTTGACCGTCGGCACACTAGGGGTGATGTGGTCGGCATTACGCCGGCCGTCTTAACCTTCCCAGAGTTGCTCTGGTACCCATTTGGGGCTGGGTCGACCCAGGAGCCGTTTGTGGTCTAAAAAATTCCCGCCTCATCTGGGGATTGAACCACAGACCACTGCGCTAGGAAGCCAGTGCACTAACCACTATGCTACCGCGGCTCCCTTTATTTCATCATAGTCACCAGCAATTGTTGGATCAACATTCTCTGTTGCATTTAAGGGCTCACCATCTAAAAATTCGTTACGTTTTAGTGCCCATGAAGATTTGTCCAAGTTATTTGTTTTACATAATTGTTCAAAACATGCTAGATACGACGCCAAATCATCGAAATTAAGCTTAAAATGATGTAGTTTAAAGTTATAGTAACATTTGTTTTGGTTGGATGAAGGTACATTCTGAGAATTATCACCATGTCTAGTAGCAGCATTTTGTGCCTGTAATTTTGCTGTTTCCAACTTGATGAATGCCAATTCTTTCTCTTGTTGCCTTTTTCTTTCCTCTATTTCTCTTATTCTGTTTTCTTTTTCAATCTCTTCCCTTTCCTGTGTTGCATTTTTTTTCTAATTTGGCCTCACGTTCTTCGTCTTCACGCTTTAATTCTGCTTTTTGTTTTTCCAATTTGGCCTCACGTTCTTCTTCTCCATGCTTTGCAATAGCCTTCTATTCTTCTAATTCTGCCTTGTATTTCGCAAGTTCTTTTTCTGCATATTTTTGAAGTGCGTCCCCTTTCTTATTATATTCTTTTCCAAGTTTAACAAAATGATCCAAAGTGAACATCTTAGTTCAGTAATGTACTTACTTAATCAATCAGCCATATATATGTACATACAATAAAGGATTGTTATTCAATATAATCAATCAACTACCTATCATGCTCCCTTATAGTTAATTGTAAGTTCAAAATTTTATGTTTACTTAATAATTATGTTTATCTTCCATCCATTATCATATTATTCAACTTATTATGCCCAATGGCTCATGTATTACCCTGCTTAGACCAAAATACTAATTATATCTCCATAAAACTGGTCTCAAGTACGCATCTTTTAGTTAATAATCTATTTATTTATTTAGTAATTTGTATTAATCAATAATGTAATGTATTATAGCTAATATAATATCCTATTCCATAACATATTCATGGCGTGATTACCAAACAATTATCAAAAAAAAAGTTACTCTTCTTTAATATTTTATACTACTATTATGACCTCATGCCCTAGTCATAATGAATAACTAATAGTGAATTAGAAAACTAGTGCAAATGATGACATCATCTAAGTCATCAAGTAATTTAGTAGAAATTAATCAAATTGTTTTTTAATCTTATTTTATAATCTATTTATATTAATATATTCATCTTATTATTTTATAAAATTACTAATTACAATACAAATAATAACTAAAGTTTTACAAGACGAATGAACACCACAATTGACATTTTCCAGACATAAAAATGCTTACAGAAACGAGCAGAAAAATCGGAAGTAGGGTCAAGGTTAAACCAAGTCGAGATTAAACGTACGTAAAACATGGTGACGTAGACATGGACTCATATAACTGACAAATAAGTTACAATTATATAAATAAAAGATAGTCAGGTTGAGAAATGGACATGATAGCTTACGAACAAACGACTAGAAATGAACAAAATGAAACTTAGTACAGCAAAATACAACAGTTGTTTACAGAACTTCACAGCTAACAATTAAGGTCGAATAATTTCAAATGCAAACGAAGTTGACCATCGGCAATTCACATAAATACATTTCACTAAAACATTTAAAAGTTGAAATGACTTCAAGAACATGCCTATGAAATTGGCAACATGGGCTTATCCTGCGAAGTGCATAAAAATGTACTTAACTTTTGAATCGCGACAGGTTCCTACAGAGACAACATGCGCCAACACACTATGGAGCTTGCATACAGTAGGGATGAAAGTTTGATATCACTTGTTTGCGTTGGTTGATGCATTTTGAAATGTTTATTTCCAATGTCGCAGACTTGTTAAATGTCATTCAAACGGTACGTTCTTGAATTCTGTCGCTAAGGTAGTGACGTCATGTGCGCATGCGCAAGGAATGTCAATGTCGATCGAAAGGAAATTATGGAAATATTATATTGTGATTGTAGAATGTATGTTTAAAGTGAAATAGTTATTTCACAACGACAGCCGGCCACCAGTTGTTGAGAGCGTGGTTCTTGAATTATTCTTATTGAAGGTCAAGAGAGGCCGTTGTAATTCTTTGTAACCTTTTAAGAGACATCACCCTCTGTTCCATTTGAACTCCAATTGATTATGGATATTAGTAATGTTCTTCATCGCAAGAGCGGATCGTGCATAAATTAATAATCAATGAATGGCTTGATATCTGCGCCAAAACTTCAAACTTGATCAATTCGATAAAGTTATTGGGTTGAGTCCAACGAATACAATTTTAATACAGTACATGAAGACATCGTAGTGAAAACATTCAGACATTTCATCATAGTTCAATTAATATATTACCGTCAGTTCCAGTTACTTAATTGTCGTCAGAAAAACATCATGGGCTGTATACATGCACTGCTGCTATGCAGACAGTCAGAAATGATACCCATTAGTTTCGGCGAATATCGATCATAAAGATGATCCACAATCCTTCCATAAATGGTTATCCAACAACCATATAAAGTTCCATTAATTCATTATAATATTATGGACTGACCCTCTGTCCTCATCTCAATATTAAATTCGGCAATTATGAAGCCTAATACTGGAAGGAAATAAAACACGTCTTCATGACTTGATGGCAGAATAAAAAGGGTCAAGTACATTAGTCACCAAGCGTGACCACATCAACGCTACCGCGTCACAATCGAACCATGCAATTTGTGTTCACCACAAATCCATGAAGCATAAAAAACACTCTCTATTAAAAACCTATCAACATCAAAATGCGCACTGCTAAAGTTAGGTAGACCTTTTCCTCCAGTTCCAGAGAAAAAAAAATCTAGTATGCAGCACTGTCTCCGTAATGAATATGGGTTACTTTATAAATCAAGTAAGTCGAGAATGAACTTATCCATGTTAAAACAACACAGTATCTTAGAAGCAATAAATGTAGTAGCTGGCTGGTTAAACATCTCTTGGTGTTTTGAGAACCCACCAGTAAATTTAGAAAGTTACTAAATAAAGTTATCGTATATCCAACAACAAAAACTTTATTACGAATGTGTTTTTCTGTAATCGCTATTTCTCTTCCTTTGTCATATTTATGTCTGTGCGTATTTACAATAGCGCTGGTCGTAGACCCGTTTTCTGGGATGTTTTGTAATACGGTTTGCTCAGACCCGAGTGGGACATTCCCAGTTACGATGGTTTGGTCACGTCTGTAGAATTGGAGAAAACCGGCTACCACGACACAGATAACAAAACAATAGCCAGGGATCCAGATCTCCAGGACGACCCAGAGTTCGCTGGGAGGATAACATTAGACAATACCCGAAGGTCCGAGGACTAGAATGGGACCAGGCCAAAGGAAACAGCTTACAGGATAACATGGCGCTTTCTCTGGCTAACCTCTACACCCCACGGTAGAAGAGGTTTGTTTGTTTGGTTTTAAGGACCATCTTTATTGCACACGGACAACTTCATCAATGCTACGATATCCTCCCATACATGACAAGGAATATCTCAGCACAGTGTACGAACTCCAAAGCACCGTCGAGGATCCCAATGTGTGTATTTAGGAATTATACATTCTATAAATATTTTTGTATCGAGATGGTTTTCCTAATTTTTGAAAATTCTGACAGGGCCGTACGGCCTAATCTTTACAATTTCCAACTGCCGATAGATTTTGACCGTGCGCAACGTTCACACGGAACCTCCTATTTCTTCGCGTTTATCCGAGAAGGCTAGGCATCCGATCTCCCGACCCAGGAGACCAGAGGGGAATATGACTTTATTAGGACCCACTAGTTCTGACAACAATTCCACCAAAACATATTCCCTGTAGTAGGAACCGAACCCGTCACCTTCAGAATTAGAGGAGGTCCGCCATACCTCTTTGCCACTCAGGCCAGAAAAGTAACGACAAGTAATAAATTGTGTTTAAAAGATTGTCGTAGTGCGCTATTTGGTGCTGATGACACGTTTTGGTGGGCACATCTGTCACTGTGATACTGATTGTGGATTACACCTATCATTGACAGGGGCAGAGGATATAAATGTTCCCTACTTTACCATGTGTATCAAACACCATATCATTGAAAGGGGCAGAGGATATATGTGTTCACTACTTTACCATGTGCATCAAACACTATATCATTGAAAGGGGCAGAGGATTTAAGTGTTCACTACTTTACCATGTGCATCAAACACCATATCATTGAAAGGGGCAGAGGATATATGTGTTCACTACTTTACCATGTGCATTAAACACCATATCATTGAAAGGGGCAGAGGATATATGTGTTCACTACTTTACCATGTGCATCAAACACCATATCATTGAAAGGGGCAGAGGATATATGTGTTCACTACTTTACCATGTGCATCAAACACCATATCATTGAAAGGGGCAGAGGATATATGTGTTCACTACTTTACCATGTGTATCAAACACCATATCATTGAAAGGGGCAGAGGATATATGTGTTCACTACTTTACCATGTGCATCAAACACTATATCATTGAAAGGGGCAGAGGATTTAAGTGTTCACTACTTTACCATGTGCATCAAACACCATATCATTGAAAGGGGCAGAGGATATAAGTGTTCCCTACTTTACCATGTGTATCAAACACCATATCATTGAAAGGGGCAGAGGATATATGTGTTCACTACTTTACCATGTGCATCAAACGCTATATCATTGAAAGGGGCAGAGGATTTAAGTGTTCACTACTTTACCATGTGCATCAAACACCATATCATTGAAAGGGGCAGAGGATATATGTGTTCACTACTTTACCATGTGCATTAAACACCATATCATTGAAAGGGGCAGAGGATATATGTGTTCACTACTTTACCATGTGCATCAAACACCATATCATTGAAAGGGGCAGAGGATATATGTGTTCACTACTTTACCATGTGCATCAAACACCATATCATTGAAAGGGGCAGAGGATATATGTGTTCACTACTTTACCATGTGCATCAAACTCCATATCATTGAAAGGGGCAGAGGATATATTTGTTCACTACTTCACCATGTGCATCAAACACCATATCATTGAAAGGGGCAGAGGATATATGTGTTCACTACTTTACCATGTGCATCAAACACCATATCATTGAAAGTTATTTTACTCGAAATGCGAGACACATAATAATCTCTTAACAACTTCAGAAGTGTACAGATAAAAATAAGAAAATTCTTTATGCCTTACAAAACTTTATAAAATGAATTTATAAAATTAAATAATTATGAAAATGTGTTATTTAGTTTGATATCTATTTAATAGTTAAATTGTTTCCCTTTGAAGCAAAAAAGATGCCTTGCCCTATAGTCTTTATCTCTGCTGGTTCAAGTACCTCATAGTTATTTTTTGTTTCACTCATTTCCGAGATTCGATTCACGTCAAAACCTGACAAGAGGTGTGATCTCTTAGTTAGAAGTGGGGTATATTGTGCAAATTTTTATAACATTTTGACTGCTGGACTGTTATTTCTGTGGTTCCTTTTTTTTAATTTTGCAGGTGAGTGGGGAGAGCGGATGGGGGGTGGGGGGGGGGAGGGAGGGGGGCCTTTTATTAGTCATAAAATGTCTATTTCATAAACAGTGCAAACATAAACAACAGAGATTTCACAGACGTGAATAAAAGAATAAATAACAGAACTATCTGTAGACTTCAATGCTCATCATACATCTTGGCGAAGCAATTTAATAGACAAATCAAGAAAACTACTGATGTACTTGATTAAAAACAATAAACTAATTATACTGAATTATGGATCAGTTACAAGAATTAACCGTTCTACAAATCAGGAAGATATAGCTAATGATATAAGCACTGTAACACCAAATCTTGCTAATGCAAAATGGGAAGTTATTGAGGATATAAATTAAGACCATTTACCCTATGAAATAACACTAAAATATAACTACAAATCTAACACACTGGTAGAAAAATCAAAATTTCACTATATTAAAGCAAATATGGTTAGATTTCCAAATAGAAATGGAAGAGGTAAAAATGAATAAGATAGAAAATGAAAATTTAGATATATTTGCAGATAATCTCACAAGGGAAATACTACTAATAGCTGTTAAACATATACCAATTGCACATATGCCAAAACACATAATTTCACACCATATTAACAATTAAAAATTGAATGTACATTGGAACAAACAAAAACCAAGCACCATGGTGGACTGTTATATGTACGAACATTCAAAAACAAAGAAAACAAGCTGTACGGGAATATAGAAAGAATAAATTCGTAGATAATTTAGATTAGAAGAAAATAAGAAACGAATCAAACAGAATAATACTTAAAGCTACAGAAAATCGTTGGAAAAATGTCTGCCAAACGCTGAACCCTGCAACAATCTCTAACAGATGTGTAGAATAAGTTAAAAGCAATTAAAGGCAGAACTAAATATATGATAATACCTACTATAGAAAGACCTGAAAGGGCAGAGACTGACTGGCAAAAAGCAGAGGTGCTGGCCAGATACTATCATTGAGTTAGTTCTATGGTAAACTAGGACAGGTTGAAACCAACAGAAGAGCAACACATCTTAAAAAACTCGGTAAAGAAGTACCTTAGAATACTGACAATTTATCATATTTAAATGCAGATATTACAATGGAAGAAGTTGAAAATACAATAAAGGAAAAACCAAATACATCATCAGCGCATGACATCTTGAGCTACGAAATCTTGAAACACATACCAAAAAGTACCAAAGAAACTATAACATCCTGTTTAACAAAATTTGGAATACAGGAAAAATTCCTAAGACATGAAAAACAGTAGTAATTATGCCAATACTAAAACTAGAAAAAAGATGCCCATGATGCCAGTTCACAAAGACCAATATGTTTAACGTCTCATCTAGGTAAAATATTACAAACCATAGTAAATACAAGATTAACGTTTCATCTAGAAAATAATAATTTATATAGCCAAAGTCAGTAAGGATTTAGGAAGAACAGATGCACTATGAATCAAACATAAGGGCAAAACGTCGCATGGCCATCATGAAAAAGTTAGCAGGTACCACATGGGGTGCTGATGAGAATATCCTCAAAAAGCTGTACACAGGCAGAGTCAGACCTGCTATGGAATATGGCATCACAGCTTGGTCGACGGCAGCAAAATCAAATTTTGACAGAGTAAACAGACTCCAAAACCAAGCAGCACGTATTATAACAGGGGCCCTAAAGTCTACACAAATCAACCATATGGAAAACATCACAGGGCTACAGTCAATGGAGGATAGACGTGACAGCAGAGTCTTAAAACAAGCTGAAAAATGTAAGAGTCTCGAAGGACACCCCATGTACCAAAGAATGAATAGGCTAGGAAGAGGCAGGCTCAAGCGAAATAACTTTGTCGCCCAAGCAAAAGAAAAAATTAACAATAATACCATACTAGCAAGCTCAGTTGCAAAGAAAATCCCAACAAGCTCAACTATCCCACTGTGGAAAATAAGATGCTTTCCTAAGTTAAAATCTGATATTCCAGGCATTGAAGGTAAGGGAACACAGACAGAAACACAAAAAAAGTATATAGCAACCAAGTATATTGACCAAACATTTCCAGCAAAGCTTTGGACACATGCATATACTGATGGTTCGGCAACAAATGCAGTTGAAACGGGGAGTGCCGGCATCCTCATAAAATTAAAGAATATAATTCACTCTATGGCAATTGTCACTGGAAAATACTGCAATAACTTCTGTGCTGAAGCAGAAGCCCTGAAACAGGCAGCTGAAACTCTTATTGAATGCAAAGCACAGGCAGAAAAACAGATAGTAATCTTTTCAATAATATCAGCGCTGAAGAGCCACCAAACTAAAGGATTGAAAGATCTGATAATTTCCCTTGAAAGACTGGCCGAATGCTTCAAGAAGTGCACTATCCAGTGGATACTAGCCCATTGCAACATACCAGGAAATGAGGAGGCAGATATACTTGCTATGAAGGAGGTGCCTTACAACAAAATGATATAGAGACAACTTACGCAACGGCAAAGACCACTATAAAGGCTACATTCAAGTCCAAATGGGAAAGAGAGCACCCGGGACATTTGAAAAATGATGCATATCATCAACTATCCAGAAAAGAACAGGTCATCATTTTTCGGCTACGCACTGGTCACAATAGATTGAGTTACCATCTGTACAACAAATACAAAATTGGTGCAACAGATCTCTGCACCTGCGGTACCAGCCCAATGACAGTCGAACACCTGCTGCAATACTGCCCAACCTACAGTAATGAACGGAGTAGCATATGGCAACAACCCACTTCTGTCAACGAAAAACTGTTTGGAGATGTTGGGAGCCTTGGGTTGACTACTGCCTTTATTAGAGTCATAAATGTGGAAGTCTAAAGGCGAACGAGGAAGAAGAAGAAGAAGAATCAAACATGGAAAACAGCAGTAATTATTCCAATACTAAAACCAGAAAAAGATGCCCATGATGCCAGTTCACTCAGATAAATATGTTTAACGTCCCATCTAGGTAAAATATTACAAACCACAGTAAATAAATGATTAACATTTTATCTGGAAAAGAATAATTTATATAGCCAAACTCAGTCAAAGTTTGGAAAGAACAGATGCAATATGAATCAGATAATTAAATAGGACCTCAAGACGCAGCAATAGAGACCGCAGTCAGCGACTCATAGCTTGACTGCCTGCGTCAGGACCAGCGAACCAGAGCTGGTCAAGACCGCACTCCACCTCCACGTGGTGGTCCTGGAAACAGTCTGCAGCTGTGCAGTTTGGCTGAGCGAGTGTGGATCGAAATGGGAAGGCAAACCCGGTCCTAAAAAATGTCGTGCAGAAGTCGGATGTGTCGACCGAAAGGTGCAGATATCACAGCTTAGGCGTAAACAGACACAACGCAACCACCGTCCTTTTCAGGACGAACGAAGAAGAAGAAGAAGATAATTAAATTGAAACATGAAGCAAAATCAGTATTTCAAAAGATAGAAAAAACTGCGGTATCTGAGGAAGGTGGTTGAAGTAACAAGAAGAGACATGGTACGCAACCAGACGATACGTCAAGGCCTTAAATCCTACCCCCTGCAGACCCAAGTAGAACAGTCCCAATTAAGATGGTTTGGCCATGTCTGCAGAATGGGAGAAGATCGGATACCACGACAAGCATGGGAAACAAAGAGCCAAGGATCCAGACCCCGAGGACGACCCAGAGTCCGCTGGGAAGACAACATTAGACAATCTTTGAAGGATCGAGGACTAGAATGGAACCAGGCCAGGAGGAAGACAGCCGATAGGATAGTCTGGCGCTCTCTCTTCCAAACCTCTACACCTCACGGTAGAAGGGGAACGACTAAGTAAGTAAGTAAGAAAAAACTGCGGTAGTATTTTTGGATATAACTAGGGCTTATGATGAATGCTAGAGCGAAGGTGCTCTATTTGAAATCCAAAAGATAGGAGCAACATGGGAAATATATAATTATTTAGAGAATTTTCTGCAACATAGATATTTCACTGTTCAGGTAAACAATGTTAGATCAGAACCGTTTGAAGGGACCGAAGACGCAGCAAACGAGATGAATGCAGTCAACGACTCATAGCTTGACTGCTTGCGTCAGGGTCAGCGAATCAGAGCTGACGAAGACCCTACTCCACCTCCAAGTGGTGGTCCCGGAAACAGGCTGCATCACTGCAGTCTGGCTGATAGAGTAGGGATCAAAAAAGGAAGGCAAACCCGGTTCCAAAATTGCCATACTGAAAACAGATGTGTCGGGCCAAAGGGCGCAAATATCGCAGCTTCGCTGTAAACGGCGGCAGTACGTAACAACCGTCCATTTCAGGACGAACGCAGAAGAAGACAAGAAGAACCGCATGAACAACAAAATGGAATACCACAAGGATCAGTAATATCTTCATCAATTTTGACAATAACGGTAAATGATTTAGGTGAAGAATTTAATGCTGTGAAAAATAAATTATCACATTATGCAGATGATGCTACTGAACGGAGAACTGGGAAAAATATGTCAACATTAAATACACAAAATCAAACAAATAAAGCATGTAAATGGATGACACAATGGGTATTTCAGATGAATACAAATAAGACAATGTGGATGATCTTCAATAAAGATGGGGTTGTTAAAAATAAAATTATATACACAAATATCCAAGGGCAAAACAGTAATACAAAGCAAATTTCTCGATATCTAGGAATGACACTGGACCAACAGCTAAATAGCAATAAACACATAGATAAACTAGTGGAGTCTTGCAGAGGATTTACTAACTTGTTAAGATATTTGAAAGGCAATGGATGGAGTGCAAGCTAACCTCTACACACCAAAGTAGAAGATGTTTGTTTGTTTGGTTTTAAGGACGATCTACATTGTACACGAAAAACTCCATCAGTGGTCTGATCTCCTTCTTTAGCTCACAAGGAGAATCTCGGCACAGTGCACGAACTCCAAAGCATCGGCGCGCATCCCAATGTGTGTATACAGAAACCACACATTCTATAAATATGTTTGTATCGGGTAGGTTTTCTTAATTGTGTAAACTATGGCACGGCAGCGGCCGTATGGCCTTCTCTTTATGATTTTCAACTGCCGAGTTATTTTTAACGGGCAAAAGGTGTGAAGTTGCCCCTTATATGTGGTACAGAGAAAGTGCATATGGCCGACGCCAGCTCCTTTCGTGGAAAAGCTTTACGGCGATTCAAATAGCCTCATACTGACTACTGCTTTCTTTGAGAACATTCAAGTGGACGTCTGCGAGTGTATGAAGAAGAAGATGTGGACGCCATTTCTCTTAGTCACTCTGGTCTCTGGGATTATAGATAACCGACCAAGATATGTTCAAAGTGCGCTTTCTTTTTTTTGTTTTTTTTTTTTTTTTTTTTTTTTTTTTTTTTTTTTTTTTTTTTTTTTTTTTTTTTTTTTTTTTTTTTTTTTAAAATACCTTTATTCAGGTCAGTGTAACAATATTATTTACAACAATTTTTACAAATATCACAATATCACATCAATAAAAGAAACCCCACCCCCCCCCCCCCCCAAAAAAAAAAAAAAAAAAAAAAAAAAAAAAAAAAAAAAAAAAAAACCCAATGTCCCAAACAATATCACAATCACTACCAAAATTTTGGATGATGAAGTAAATGAGGCTATAAACATCGACACCCTACTGTGAGATGATTGATGAAGACTTATACACTGAAGGTTATCAAGCAAACTTGCTTGTAAGATTTTTACATTTTAACATGAAATATTTACAAAATTATATGAAGACATACACTAAAAGTTATCAAAGCAACTTGCTTGTAAGATTTTTATATTTTTACATGAAATATTTACAAAATTATATGAAGACAAAAGTTTTAAAACTGTTCTATTATGTTTTGTGTCATGCGTTCGTATATTTGTGTAAATATTGTACTGTCATAATGTCCATTGTCGTATACAGCTCTGTTCCTACATGTCCAAACAAGGTATCTAAAGTTAGCTAACAAAGTCAGTAGCTTAAGTTCTATTTGTCTCGTCATGTGTGGTAACGTGTTCATTGTGACTGCTCTATATAAATTAAGTGTCTGTTGTGAGTGTGGGCCTATTAATTTCCTTAACTTGTTTAAAGTGGGGGCCACTGTCTTACATGTGTAAAATAAATGGTCTTCTGTCTCTATAATGTTGTCACTACACAGTTTACATTTGGGCGCTAATCTGTTTGCCTTTATTGATGATCTGTTAGCTATTGGTGTTAAACTGTGTAGTAGTCTGTAAGTGACTTCCTTTGCTTGTGGTTTAATGTCTATTGCGTGAATGTTTGTAAAACTCTGTGTGTAATCAGTTATAAAGAGGTTGTACCCTCTTCGTGTCTTTATAGGTGTTTCCTGTGCTGCAACTAGAAGTTTATATATAAGTTTGGTGTCTTGTTTTATTAAGTGTTTGTTCCCCTCTAAATTCTGTAGACATATTTTGTAAAAAGGTGGTGGTGTACCAAAAAAATGGGGTTGATTGTTATTCAACTTACAAAGGTTTAATAATCTTAAACCAATGTAGTAGTGTGCCAGCGGGTATAGACTCGGGCACTTTATAACATCCCCTATGTATTTAATTCTTAAAGCTTTAATTTTAGTATTTATATCCTGTAGAGCTATTCCCCCTTTATTTTTAGGTTGTATTAGAGTAGTGTGTTTAATACTGTGCCAGGTATTTCTAAAAATGAAGGTCCTAATTAGTTTATTTATTTCTGTTATAATCTTTTTTAGGGACTATTTGTATATTTGCTGTGTAAATTATTTTTGGCATAATAAAACAATTAACTATAATACTTCTTCCGAAAATGGTAGCCGTTTTATATTTGTAAATTTCTAACATATTTTGGATTTTCGCTATCAATTTTGTCCAGCTTTGTAATTCTACAGACGGTTCGCAAGCCCCCGTTTTGTCGAATAGTTTAGATATGGCAAGTGGCCACTCTGCCACTTTGCCATGTAGACAGTTTGTAACAAGTGGCCAACCCAAGCTTACCACCTTGTCAAGTAGCCTAGTTGTTATATCCCTCAATATCAATGGTTTGAGGGATAAGCTGGAGCACGTTTTTAAACTGATTAAAAGAGAGAAACCTGATTTTCTGTTCTTGCAGCAGACAGGGGTTACGTCCCATTTTACTGCCAATCGGATTGTAACTAGATTAGGACTTAAACATGGCTGGTTCGCCCTAGGCCCCAGGCATAGTAGTGCCGCCATATTACAAATCAACGAAGATTGGGATACGGTACAGTACAGGACAGACGGTTGTGGCAGAACCGTCATAATTCAAATACAAAACAAACACAACAGACAAGACACACACACACTCATTAACATATACGCACCAGCGACAAGAGACGAACGACCTAGTTTTTATGACAAGTTACATGACACTTTAACAAAACATTACAAAGGGACTAGGAAGATTTTGGGCGGAGACTTTAATTGTGTCCTGTCTGACCTAGACTTGTCTGGGAGCTCCAGTGGAGGAGCACAGGCGCGAGAAAGGTCTTCGCTCTTAAGACAAATACAGACGATACTAGACGAACACGACCTCTCAGACGTATACAGGAAAACAGAACCTCGCAAACAAACTTTTACACACTATGACAATATAAACCCATACTTTAGACGGGCATCAAGACTAGACAGAATATATGCATCTAGTACCTACAATATACACAAAACATACCATATTGGAAGCACTCTTAAATTTACAGATCACAAGGCAGTTTACACATCTCTAAGTACGGGACACACGCACAAGCAAGTAAAGAGATCCCCACATTGGAAATTTAACAACAGTCTACTTAAAAACACTTACTACACAGAACAAATAACACAACTAATACAAGGTTATGCACAAGACATTCCCAATAACAACATTGCACAATATTGGGATATGTTAAAAAAAACACACTTAGAGATAGAACACAGATTTTGGCTACACTCATTCACAAACAATTTAAGAAAGAAGAGGGGATTTTAGAAGAAGCAATTAGTTTAACCAAAAGTTTAGACAACACGAACCCTCACATCCAAACCTTAGAAGAGCAATTAGATCAATATAGACAGTATACCTACCAAGGAGCACTACTTAGAACTAAATTACACACTATAACGCAGGAAATCCCTAGTAGGCAATATTTAGCGATTGAACAGAATGTACAACGCAGTAGACAGATACACGAAATAATTGACATGAACGGACAACAACAAACAGATAACACCAACATTAGTCACGCGTTCTTCCAATACTACAAAAAACTATATACTAAGGAAGAAACTGACGCAAATATACAAGACAAATTTCTACAATACGCAAAACGTTTAAGTGATGAGGAAAGTGCGAAGCTAGACCAACCTTTAACTTTATATAATTTACAAGAGGCCCTTAGTACCTTTCAAAAAGATAAAGCACCCGGACCTGATGGGTTAACTGCAGAATTCTACAGGGCTTTCTTCCCCTGTTTAGGGCCCATTTTAATTAAAGTGTTCGAAGAGGCTTTTCAAAAAGGGGAACTCCCGGATAGTCTAAATCAATCTTATATTACGCTAATTCCCAAGGAAGGAAATGACAAAAAGTCAATCAAGAATTTTAGGCCCATTTCCCTATTAAATGTCGATTATAAAATTCTAGCTAAAGCACTTACTCTGAAGCTTAAACCACACATGCACAAGATAATACATTCAGATCAACAAAATTGTGTAGATGGTAGAAACATTAGCAGACACACACATTTCATTAGAGACCTAATTACATACACACATGATAGACAGTGCCAGAGTGCTATATTATCTTTAGATCAGGAAAAAGCATTTGATAGAGTATCACATGCCTTCCTGCATAAGAGTCTTAAAGCTAACAATATAGGGAAATACTTTAGATCATGGATAAAGATCCTATACAAAAAACCTGAAAGTAAAATATTGATTAATCATAATCTAACTAAAACATTCAGATTAACAAGAAGTGTTAGGCAAGGGTGCCCCCTGTCGCCCCTGTTATATGTAATAACGCTAGAACCTGTGTTGGAAAGAATAAGACAAGACACAAATATCACGGGGACTTTCGTCCCCGGTGCAGGGGAAAGGAAATTGTTGGCCTACGCCGATGACACGATATTCTTTCCAACAACAAAGGATTCTATAAAAAATATCTTAGAGGTTTTCACAGAGTTTGGGTACGCTAGCGAATCCAAACTAAATATTCAAAAATCTAGCATAATGGGAATAGGGAAATGGGGCAATAGGTCAGATTTCCCTTTTCAGTTAACGGTAGTGAATAAAATTAAAATTTATGGAGTGCGCTTTTTTGACGTCGATGGAACATTTCGGTGTGTACATCTGCAACTGCAACCATAGCAAGGCCGTTAGAATTATTATTTAAAGCGGCAGAGGAAATAAGTGTTCACATCTTTTACATTCGCATCAACCTCCATATTTTTTAAAGTACTTTTATTCTAAACATGGTAAACAACATTTCTTTAACAATTTATGAAATGTACTACAAAAAGTAAAAGATTCTATTGTGCCTTACATAAATTTGTTAAAACACTGATAAAATAAAAAAAAATAAAAATATGTTATTTAGTTTGATATTTTATTAATATTTGAATTGTCCCCCTTTGGAAGTAAATTAGATGCCTTCCCCTAACATATTTATATCTGCTACTTTTAAGACTATCACATAGTTATGTTTTTTGGGTTTTTTTTTTCCACATATTTCCGAAATTGGAAATGAGGTCAAAACCTGACAAGAGATGTTATCTCTCGGTTATAAGTCGGGTATAATTGTGTACATTTTTATAACATTTTGACCGCTGGACAGTTATCTCTGTTCTTTTCCTTTTAAATTTAGCGCGGGGGGGGGGGGGACTTTTATTAGCCATGAAGAGGTTTATTTCTGTGAAGGACTGCTAGCTGAATGTTTGGCCGTCACGTCGTAAGTTTATTCGGGTGTTGCTGCTTATTCAATCGATATACTTATTTGTAATGATTTTACCTTTAAATCAATTATTGCTAGTGTGCCAACGTGTAGTTATAAGTACTACTAGCTGAAATGAAGATCTATGTGTGTTTTTTGTTTCCTCTTGTGTCTGCCGAGAGTGTGGTCTTCCTTAACTTCATCTGATTTATGACTTAATCAATGACCATTTGACGTATGGTATCTACAATAGCAATAAGTAATTCTTCTATTGTATTGTTTATTGTTTGACTGTGTTGATTTATTTCATTTGGCAGTGATAAACTGCCTCTCTTGTTCTACGGTTTTGGTTCGTTGTTGGTGGACAGCTTTCTGTTTCTACCTGTAGTTATATAAGTGTAATCTCTGTAGTCAGTTGCTGGATTTGGGGTTTGATGTGTAGTTTCTGCTTACTTGACAGCGTATTTGTTGTCAATTTATTTATTGTCTTAGTTAAAGGTGTAAACAATCATTCTCATACTACAATGACACATATTCATAATTTCACAAAACATATCTGAAAGCGCAGCAATTCTCCTCCAGTCAGACCATCAGTAGTTATGTGAGTATTACTAATCTATCCCAATTAGATCGTCTGCAGCTCTGTCAACATTACACATCTCTCCCAGGCATTCATCTGTAGTTCTGTAAACATTATAAAATCTGTTCCAGTTATCTCATCCAATCTGTAGTTCCGTCAGCAATATAAATCTGTCCCAGTTAGCTCAGCTCATCTGTAGTTCTGTCAACATTACAAATATATCCCAGTTAGCTCAGCTCATCTGTAGTTCTGTCAACATTACAAATCTGTCCCAGTTAGCTCAGCTCATCTGTAGTTCTGTCAACAATACAAATCTGTCCCAGTTAGCTCAGCTCATCTGTAGTTCTGTCAACATTACAAATCTGTCCCAGTTAGCTCAGCTCATCTGTAGTTCTGTCAACATTACAAATCTGTCCCAGTTAGCTCAGCTCATCTGTAGTTCTGTCAACATTACAAATCTGTCCCAGTTAGCTTAGCTCATCTGTAGTTCTGTTAAGATTGTGACGAATCATTTGTGCACTTTTATAACTTTCATCCTTTCCGGCGGTATCACTTTGTTTCTTCATCTTCCTCACCGATCGTCCTATGGTTTGACATATTTTATGCACCTAAATTCAGCTCTAGCCACTCTCAGACTTGTGTACGTTTCGCCCTGTGAATCGTCGTAAGCTAAGTTGTCTAGCTATATTTAATAAAGTAGATCTTTATTGACACAAGGTGGTAGCGCACGATCGATGAAAAGAAAGTCATAATGTCTGTCTGAGAAATCCGTCTGAGGGATTTACGCAAACACAGGTGATAAGACGTAATCGTTTCCGCTGGGACATCTTTGTATCAATATTACCGATAATCTGTTTGGGGAGACAATATAATGCTGGAAAGCATCTAGACGGGACATACGTTCGCATATTTGTTTGTGAGTTTGCGTAAAGATGCAATCGGAAGTATTACTGCCTTATTAGAAAGATGTCACGCGTTGGAATTTTAAAATTTGAAATTTCAAAACAAGCGGGGGATATTATAATTTAACACCCCGACCCATTTAGTTCTAAAGAGTTTACTATTGGCTTAATATGAGAACCGGAATAGACGTTGACTTTAATTGGCAAATTCGTCGAGAGTACAATCTGTGATGTGAACTGAGAAAAATAAATATAATCTATCGAAATCGAAGTCACAAATCAGACTGCATCGCCACGTCAAGCTAGCAACTCACCAGGGCCAGAGAGAAGATCTGACACAGGATTCCAAAATTATAAGTGACAGCTCGAAGTTTTTGGGCAACTTTGAAATCCGGATTTTTTAATACAAGACTGGAAACTTAAAGGACCAGGTCAGAGTATTTGGGCAACTTTGAAACTTAAAAGTAAACCCGCATTTTTAAATACAAATACTGGAGACCCAAGGAATCATATCACCCGTCATAAGAGGAATACGAAAATTTCCCAGACCAAGTGATTCGAAAGCATCAACATGCTGTGTCTATTCTAACTGTGCCAGGGGATTTTGTTCCCAAAAATTACTTTGGGGTAAGTGCGAACATTTATTTTACCATGTGAATTTGACATGTTTTCCTTGCTAAGTGGTGTTACGACTGGAATTCTTTGGAATGTGTGGCCATATTTATATTAAAGAGTTAATCGTGCTTTTGTTATCGAATGCACTAGGGTTTGGTCATGCAGGACACGAATCTGGCAGAATAACTCAAGTCGCCGGGTAGTAGGTCCACAATACACATGTAGTACATATTTATTATGTTTTCTTCACAATACAATAGCAATTGAGAATCTTCAAGATCTGTCTCCTCATAAATATGGATAGTCCATAAGGCAATAAGAATGCATGTTGAAATAATACATATATTCGTCTTCTCTATTCAGTTCTGGCCATTCTGACTAAGACGTGCGTGTCATTCACGGACACCCAAGTAATGCAAACCAGAAACGTGAATTTGTTTCTTCTTGTATAAAGCACTTCTCTGTAAGGTGCGGAACTTCTTATAAGTTCAGGACCATCTTAACGATCGTTGATACAAGTGGCGGCCTTCAAAAATATAAAGATACCACGTAAAGATACTTAATCCCTCCATAATTCTGGGAGCTAGAAAAATACGAATGAAACATATGAAACGCTCAGAATATTAGCCATTAGAATAAATTCGCACAAACGCGTTACGTCATTGACAACCGGTTGAGGTATATTAATATATAGCGTTCAATACAAGTTAAAGATCGTGCAAAACATGTTTTTACCACAAATATAGATATCTCCTCAATAACAATGGATATATGCCTGCGTGTGGCAATATACCAAAACAATATGTGCAAATAGTATATTCATAAACCACTACAGCAGGCGCTGGTGTTTGTTTTATGCTAATTCGATCAGAAACGAGAAAGCAGCAGTGAAGAATGATGATTACGTTACATGTGCCTCAAGTGTAAAATATCGTTTTGTGAGATTTGTGTACCTTGTTAATTGTAATTCAGGCAAATCATTGCCGTCACGCTGACCAAGCACATTTTTACCCAGTTCATTAACCAGAAGAATTACGGTAATTTCTAATCCTATGGAGGACATTAAAAGAGCTATACCGTGTATACTCAGGGAGAGTAATTATTCAGAGAGGCTAACATTGGTGGGTGCACAGCGAGACAATGCGCCTGTTAATTTGGAGCCTACAAATGTACTTTGCAGAGGTATTTGCACTTTTTATTTTGTCTAACGTTCGTGGAACGAACCTATCAGACTGTACATGTTACGAAGCTGCAAGTCCGAAGTTCCTACGCCACTAGCTGTGAGTTAATAGGAGGGAATCAACACGAATCGCCTACACTATACGAGTTGATTGGAGAAGAGCCCGCATAAGAGAAGAATGGACAAAATCACGGCTGCTAGACTCACTAAATTTATTAAGGAAACAGCAAAAGGACAAATGTTTTTATAAAATCTTCAACCCAAGTGTCAGTGAAGACGATTTTATTACGTCTGAAGTTCACCATCATTCCATAGCTATCTCAACCTGTAAAGACTAATTGATTACACAGCCCTATCCACACAAAAAGTTTTGGTGCCAAACATTTTACTCTTGATTGTACATATATGAGGCCTGCTCAATCCAAATATCACATTTACTTGTCTGTAGCAGCTATAGTTTTTGAGATACAGAAAATTTTGTATTTCATTAATAGAGGGTGACTGTTGCGCACATATTTATGGTGTACGCATACGGATGTAAGATGTATCTATCTGTTTGTTAAAAAAGATATTTATTTGTGAATTTACGTCTCTTAGTAATGGGACTAAACTCAGAATAGTCTATGTGTATGTATTCTTTGAGTTACCGGTCCTTGTATCTTCGCTGAATATTAATTTAGCGTATGAATACCGAATTCATGTCATTTTATGTCTATTACGGCTAGAAACAGATTGTTCTTGCTCAAGGTTTTGCAGGAATGTTTAGGGCCTGAATTCATATGTAGTACTTGTCTAGTGCAAGAAGATTCTGTCGTATATTGTATATCTTCGTATGTTTGGGTTGAACTATATTCTTTCTGCCGAAGTTCGGCGCAGGTATTCGTAGTCCCACTGAGTTAAAAAGAGTTCCGAAGTTGCCGGTCGAGATGGCCGTGCGTGTGATTTCTAGGGCTGGTCCTGTTTAAGATTAAAGAGTGATTTGTGGATGATTTTCCATAAGGAAGGAATGTCTCTGCGAGAGTATAGTGTCAGAGATTCTCCTCACGTACATTATTATGTTTAAATTCGAACTCCAGGTAACGCCAGACGCTCTTTTCTTCGATGACGTCCATTTAGGTAGATTTAGATGACATCGTATTTCGAGCATCGTTGGTGTCCATATATACAGTTGAAGATGACAGGTTCCAACAGTATTTATATCTACATGAAAGTAACCTTATTTATGTGGAGCTGGATGGAACACTCTATGAAGTTATATATTCAAATGGTGAATTAACTTTGGCTTGTTATTATCCTTCTGCTGGGTGAGTGAGCGAAAACTCAGAGAAGGTAGCCATTTTGTATACTTGTCTTCGTTATAGATCGCTGTCAAGAGAACAGTTTACCAAACCTATTATCGGACAGTGACATAGAGGTATTATTGAGATGAAAACCCCTATCGTGATTTAACGTTGTTACATAAACATTCGATATATGTCGCTGGAGAACTTAGCGAAGGAAAAGGTTCGTCCAGTGGACGCTATATATGTTTACACACCCACACCCACTGATGCGTTCAGTCAGTTGGGTTATGGCAATAGTCTACTAGAACATTCTATGATTATCTCATGCCACCCATTATATTTGTATGCTACATGAAAGATGATCTATCATTCTACTACCTAATGATTTGCTATGTCACCATGCTCCTGACCGTATTCCGTGCTGTCCAAGTGTGTGTCCTGAATAAACAGTACAAAACGACCAGCGCAGTCTGTATCGGTGTCTTATAGTTATGAGTGAATGAGTGCATTATATTGGTCAACACACGAACATTCCAGCATTCGCGTTACACTTCACACTCTCACTCCATTTCTGTATAATCCTGTGTCGGTTGGGTTGACCTTTGCTCCACCTGCAGCACCCATCATAATCAACCACGGGTCTTCTACAGTAGTAGCCAGTCAAACACAGATTTCTACAGTGGTGGCCAGATCCCTGGGTCCAGCCTTCGCAGTCTTGATGATTAAAGTTACCAAATATAACAAGAACGTTTATTTTTGCAAAATGTGACACACATCAACACCAGTAGGAACTATACAGTCGATGTCAGCTTGACCTGTTCTGACAAGTGAAATGAATCTGGGTCAATGCTTGTTGACATTTTGCGCAGTACAGAGCTGAAAACTTTGAAGGACATAAACTGTTCGGTTTTTACAGTGTTTGATTACCTTGCTAAAGAAGAACATAAGTGGTGTTATTTCATCGGTGGATCTTCTCATGCTCAAAAAATTGAACAATGTAATAAGATAGTTCAATAATTTAAGATTGATTAAAAGTGCCAGTTTATTTTGATTAAAAGCTGTGCCATTAAAGTGAAAGCTGAACATACTTTGCAACACATTCCAACCACAACACATTTAATTAATTAATGTATGCATTTATGCTATTGATGTTTACATGTATTTATGTTTATATGTTATTGGTTGTGTGTTAAGTTAGTTTATATTCTGTGGGTGGTAGGCGAGGTGACTAGGACAAGATATACCGAGTCACATTGGTCTTGTACTAGTGTTCTATAGGGAGCAAATTTCTTAATTGAAACTTGCATGCAACACTTGTTGCAATATCTGTTAGCTGTGACGAAACTGTCCCTATTGTTGTTTTTGTAATATTTCTCTGTTCTTCAGTTTTGTTTTCATTTGTTTGCATTTGTTGGTCTACCCTTTTCTATCTTTAATTTCTATACACAATTTATATTTATACACTGTGGCGTTATTTGTCTTGTTATCTTATAGCAGTCATCATCACAGATTCTGTGATCATTTTCTTTGATTTTTTCTATTTGATTGATTTGATTTCTGCAAGTGTTCTCATATTGTCTTTTCTTGTTTGTCCTTAGTGAATGTCTTGAGTTGACATATGATATATAAGGTATATTTAATTACACGTATGGTATAGTATAGATCAATACTCTATTATTAGTATTGTTATACAAGAAAGTATACAAGACCTATGTAAGGCTTGTCTCCCACAGAGATTGGGATTGTGAACTAATTTGTCAAGTTCATCTAAAACTTGTGACTATATTACCTTGAAATATATATAGTATTATTATTGTTTCAAGTAATTAGTATTATTGTTAGACATCATGTCTACATTAGAATACTGTATTGCACAAGGGAGATCCCTTGATAAGACTGGTCAAGACTTAGAACAATGGGCAACTGCTTAATATGACAAAGCATTAGCAGCTGAGGAAAGAAAACTTCCAATAGAAGAAAAAAGATTGCAAAGAGAGGATGAACAAACGAAATTACAAATGCAAGTGGATGAAAAACGATTCCAGATGAAAATGGAAAAAGAAAAAAGAAAAGCTGAAGCTGAAGCTGCTGCTGCTGCTGCTGAGGAAAAAAAAGCTGCTGCTGCTGCTGAGGAAAAAAGCTGCTGCTGCTGCTGATGAAAAAAAATCTGCTGCTGATGCTGAGCAGAAGAGATTAGATAGAGAAGCTGAGGAGAGAAAAGCAGTAAGAGAACATGTACATCAAAAAGAACTTTTAGCATTTGAGTTAGAAAAATTAAAATTGACAAATATGAGTAATGTCAATCAGTCATCTAGTGGTAAACCCTTTACTTATAAGGTCAAGGTGCCAGCGTTCAATTCTGCCAGTGATGATATAACATTCTGGCTTGATAGATTTGAACGTGCTTGTCGAGCTCATAATATGGAGAGATCACAATATGCTAATCAGTTTTCTGAGAATTTAAAAGGTGATTCTCTGACAAGTTTAAGTTTGGTTGAGGAAACTAACAAGGATAATTATGAGGTTATTAGGGCAGCCTTGATAAAGAAATATCAGTTATCTGAAGAAGGTTACCGTATTTTGTTTAAGAAAATGGTACCTGAATCAGGGGTAGAATTCTCGGACTTCATTGCAAGGACACGACTTACATTTAATCGTTGGATTGAGCTATCCAAAACAGAAAATACTTATGAAGCACTTATGGATTTATTGCTCAGAGACAAGATTATGTCAAGCGTAAGTAAACCATTCCTTGAATTCCTACATGAACGTAAATCTAAGACACTAAAAGAAATGGAACAATATTGTACCCAATACGTCACTGCACATCCAGACGTTGCTATTAGCAATACAAAGGTTAAAGAAGGTATGCCAGTTGCATCAGCAACACCATACAACCCTAATTACTCACACAAATTCCAAGGAACTCAAAACAGGTTTAATAAAAAAGGTAACCATAACAGTTATCATAACCAAGGTAACCAATCATTTCAGGGTTCTTCTTCGAATATCTGGAGACGGGCCGACAGCCCTCGATTCAGGGGTGGTCATAATTATAGGAACTTCCGCAAAGGAAGTCATTATAGAAACGATCCTAGTTTTCCGTCATGGAGACAACAAGATCATAATTACAGAGATACTCATTATAATGAATATGATAATAGTAACCAGGGGAATTATGACTCAAACCCAAATAGGGGTTACAATAGAGGAAACAATGATAATTACAGAGGCAATAATAACAGAGGTAGACCCCAATATAAAAAACAAAAATCACATTATCAGGGAAACTCGGCACAACAAGAGTCCCATGAAGCCTATAAACAAAATAAAGATAATGATGACTCTAATAATATGGCATGTGCCGCTTTCGATTTTGGGAGAGCATCTCAGTGCCCCCAATGCAAAACTTTATTCGAACCAACTACGGTGTCCACTTTAATTTGTGGCCATCCTCTTCCCGCTCTTCCTGCGTCAATCGCGCATGATGGAAGAGGTTCTCTTGTCTTACACAAAGGTTTAGTAAATGACAATCCAGTTTCATTGCTTTTTGATTCTGGATGCACCACCATTGGTGTTAGGCAGTCACTCATAGATCCTTCCCGTGCTACAGGCAAAGTAGTCAAATGTGTAACATTTGGCGGCACCATAGAGAAATACTCTACCGCTATCATTAGGATTGCTACTCCTTTCTTCACAGGAGATGTACACGCATGTCTTTTGCCGAATCCGATCGCTGATCTTATCATCGGTCGCATTCACGGAGTCAAAGAGTGCACTCCTCAACAAATTTCCGTATGGGAAAAACAAAATATGCAAACTGCTAATGCTGTAGTCACTAGAGCTCAAGCTCTCAATATGCCTGAAACTTCATCTGCTGAAGATAATGAAGTGCATAACCAAGATGATCCCTTGGTAATTTCTCGTGACTCGTTTATAAAAAAGCAAGAAGATGATCCGACTCTAAAGAAATTCTTCACTCCTGCAACAAAAGGTGATCCGAATAAAGATTCAAAGTGTAAATCTTGGATTACAATGAAGAATGGCGTACTTGTACGTATGGTGCAAGACTTCACTAAGTCAAGTCATTCTCAGATTCTTGTACCCAAGAATTTGTGGGTTAAAATTTTACAGCACGCACACGACTCTCAGTGTGCTGGACATATGGGTTTTTCCCGTACAAAGTCAAGAGTTCTTGCGGCTTTCTTTTCGCCTTTTGTGAACAAAGACATACGGATATATTGTCGATCTTGTAAAGTATGTCAAGAAGTTAAATCCAAAGGTCCTCGTCATGCTGCGCCTATTCAGGCTGCAGACATTCCCATTCGACCATTTCAGAAAATGGCAATAGACATCATTGGTCCATTTAAGATCAAATCTGCTAGAGGACATCAATTTATCTTAACGTGTGTGGACATGTGCACACGTTGGCCAGAGGCTATCCCTCTGAAGAGCATTACTACTGCTGACATTGAAGATGCTCTTTGGCTTATATTTTCTCGTCTGGGATTTCCCGGAGAAATATTATCAGATCATGGCACCCAACTGATATCGGATACCATGTCTCAAGTAATGTCTACCCTACAGATAGAGAGATCTTTAAGTAGTATCTATCATCCTATGTCCAATGGGATGGTCGAACGGCTAAATAGAACACATAAGAACTTACTAGGGAAAATAAGTGAGGATCATCATCAAGATTGGGACAGGGTTTTACCCGCGGCCCTCTTCGCTTACAGAGAGGTCCCCAATGAACATACAGGTTTTTCTCCCTTTGAACTTGTCGTTGGCGCGCGACCGCGCGGCCCTATGTCTTTGCTTCATGATCTAATAACAGCTGATAATATTGACGATGACACAAAATCCTCTTACGAATATGTCATCACGCTTAGACTAAAAATTTTCGAAGCATGCAAATTAGCAACTTCCTCTTCGGAATTTGCCAAACAAAAGGCAAGGCAATTTGCTAATAAGAAAAGAACCTTACGACAACTTTGTCCTGGAGACAAAGCATTTGTTTTGCTACCTTGTAGGGAAAACAGACTCCTTATTTCTTGGAATGGTCCGTACGATATAATATCGAAAATTTCAGATGTTGACTATATTGTCGATATTAACGGGAAGCATAAAACCTTCCACATCAATATGCTTACGGAATTCCATGAACGTCCGGATTATTTACAGCCAATTTTCCAGGCAACGGACGATTCTCCAGTCCAACATGGTCATTACTCATCACTGTCCGTAATACAGGATGAGGAAACAAGTTTTTCGGATGTTAATCTTTCGCTCCCAATGATTCCACTTCATTCTAGTGAATCATGGAAAGACGTTACTGTTTCTCCTGATTTGTCTCTAGGAGAACAGCGACAAGTTTCGGCTATGTTACAAACATTCCAGGATGTCCTCACTGACATCCCTGGACAAACTCGTGTCATTGAACATGACATTATTCTAACTGACCATAATCCTATTAGGGTTAGACCTTATCCTATCCCTATACATTTTCAAGCACAGGTTGAAAAGGAGTTGGATGAGATGATAGATTTAAAAATAATTGAACCATCCAATTCTGCATATTCTTCGCCAATTGTTATTGTTCGAAAAAAAGACAATAACATACGTCTTTGCGTTGACTATCGCAAATTGAATCAAGTTACGAAATGCGATGCTGAACCTATGCCTTTACTAGAAGAGCTACTTACTAGGCTTTCTAAATCTCATTTTTTCACTAAACTTGATTTATCTAAAGGAAATTGGCAAGTTCCATTATCCGAACACGCCAAACCCCTTACTGCTTTTTCTACACCTAGAGGCCTTTTCCAATGGAATTTTATGCCTTTCGGTCTTATGAACGCACCAGCTACATTCGTGCGCATGATGCGTCGAATCCTATCGTATCGGTCAGATGTCATTGCTTACCTAGACGACATCTGTCTTTTCAGCGATAGTTTGGAAGATCACTATTCAATGTTAGTTTAATTGCTATCAACTCTACGCGAGTATAACCTGACAGCAAAACCATCTAAAGCTTGCATTGGTTTTAGCGAAATTTCTTTCCTAGGCCATCGAGTAGGTCATGGTTTCCTAAAGACAGAGGACCATAATATCACTAAGATACTTAGCATCTCTATCCCTAAGACTAAAAAGCAAGTGCGAAGTCTCTTAGGTCTCATACAATTTTATGGACGATTCATCCCGAATATGTCCTCTATCATGGCACCTCTCTCTACACTAATAAAGAAAAGGTCTCCTAATATAGTCCGTTGGACTCAATAATGTCAATCCTCTTTGGATAAGATCAAAACTATGTTCTCAACACCACATATTTTAGTGTTACCTACTACAGATAAGACATTTGTTCTTCGTAGTGACGCTTCATCCACTGTGATTGGAGCGACACTAATGCAAGAGTACTCTGGAACTCTGCATCCTGTAATGTATATCTCCAGAAAACTTAATGCTGCTGAAAGGAATTACTCGGTTTTAGACCGTGAATTATTGGCGATGGTTTGGTTAATTCTCAAACTTCAAAGATTCCTTCTTGTTGCGCATTTCATTGTGGAAACTGACCAGAAAGCTCTTACGGCTATTCAAAGTAAGAACTTGAAGAGTTCGAGATCAACTAGATACGCCATTGCTCTTCAACCGTTTCATTTCTCGGTGCGAGCTATCCGTGGGTCAGAAAATGTGATGGCAGACATTTTGTCTAGATGCCTACATGATTCCACCTAACTGTTAAATCTTGGACTTTACTAGTGCGTCTAACTTTACAACAGTTATTTTTTCTATATCAAAATATGTACACATTTGTAATATATGATATGCTGATTGTATAAACACTTAGCGGTTCAGTTATTTTGATTTACCGCTAATCATCTGATTTGTCTCTTTGATCAATCTTGAACTTAAAATAACTTATATGTAATTAGTGATTGAAATTACTATATGCATGCTGTCATTGCCAGTATTGTGGTATGCGTTGGTGGCAACTCCCTGGAAATATTTGCACTTAGAGAAATACTCTGAGATGATGAGATATATTCTTTGCCTTAATTTGGCTTTATAAATTCCGGATATTTCTCATCTGCACATTATATGTGCGTTGTGAGCCTGTTGTATGTTGTCTTAGATGAAAAAAAAAATTTCATTTTTTTTCCCCGGGGGTTACGGTAATCTGTTGCGCACATATTTATGGTGTACGCATACGGATGTAAGATGTATCTATCTGTTTGTTAAAAAAGATATTTATTTGTGAATTTACGTCTCTTAGTAATGGGACGGAACTCAGAATAGTCTATGTGTATGTATTCTTTGAGTTACCGGTCCTTGTATCTTCGCTGAATATTAATTTAGCGTATGAATACCGAATTCATGTCATTTTATGTCTATTACGGCTAGAAACAGATTGTTCTTGCTCAAGGTTTTGCAGGAATGTTTAGGGCCTGAATTCATATGTAGTACTTGTCTAGTGCAAGAAGATTCTGTCGTATATTGTATATCTTCGTATGTTTGGGTTGAACTATATTCTTTCTGCCGAAGTTCGGCGCAGGTATTCGTAGTCCCACTGAGTTGAAAAGAGTTCCGAAGTTGCCGGTCGAGATGGCCGTGCGTGTGATTTCTAGGGCTGGTCCTTTTTAAGGTTAAAGAGTGATTTGTGGATGATTTTCCATAAGGAAGGAATGTCTCTGCGAGAGTATAGTGTCAGAGATTCTCCTCACGTACTTTATTATGTTTAAATTCGAACTCCAGGTAACGCCAGACCCTCTTTTCTTCGATGACCTCCATTTGGTTAGATTTAGATGACATCGTATTTCGAGCATCGTTGGTCGTCCATATATACAGTTGAAGATGACAGGTTCCAACAGTATTTATATCTACATGAAAGTAACCTTATTTATGTGGAGCTGGATGGAACACTCTATGAAGTTATATATTCAAATGGTGAATTAACTTTGGCTTGTTATTATCCTTCTGCTGGGTGAGTGAGCGAAAACTCAGAGAAGGTAGCCATTTTGTATACTTGTCTTCGTTATAGATCGCTGTCAAGAGAACAGTTTACCAAACCTATTATCGGACAGTGACATGGAGGTATTATTGAGATGAAAACCCCTATCGTGATTTAACGTTGATACATAAACATTCGATATATGCCGCTGGAGAACTTAGCGAAGGAAAAGGTTCGTCCAGTGGACGCTATACATGTTTACACACCCACACCCACTGATGCGTTCATTCAGTTGGGGTATGGCAATAGTCTACTAGAACATTCTATGATTATCTCATGCCACCCATTATATTTGTATGCTACATGAAAGATGATCTATCATTCTACTACCTAATGATTTGCTATGTCAACATGCTCCTGACCGTATTCCGTGCTGTCCAAGTGTGTGTGTCCTGAATAAACAGTACAAAACGACCACCGCAGTCTGTATCGGTGTCTTATATTTATGAGTGAATGAGTGCATTATATTGGTCAACACACGAACATTTCAGCATTCGCGTTACACTTCACACTCTCACTCCATTTCTGTATAATCCTGTGTCGGTTGGGTTGACCTTTGCTCCACCTGCAGCACCCATCATAATCAACCACGGGTCTTCTACAGTAGTGGCCAGTCAAACACATATTTCTACAGTGACCCCCAAAAAAACGGGCCCGCGCTCGCTTTTTTTGATAATCGACTGTATGTCTACCACTGTCAACATTGACTGGAGACAACACCTTGTTGCCTAGGACAATATCCAACAATCCATCAACTCTTTTCATTAATTCCATAATTTCTACATTTTTGAGTGAAATTTCTTCACCTTGTTTCTTAATTAAGTTATCAACTGTCAAAATTTTGCACCTTTGCTCCGCGAGTGATTTCTCAATCTTTGCAACTTTCTGTCTCTCTATCGTTAATTATTCTAATCTCTTTTTCTCATCCTTTTCTTTGCTTGCTTTCCTTTGTCGAGCCAATTTCTTTAAACTCTTCTTTTGTGCTATCAACACATGTGGTTGGATACCTTCCATATTCCTGGCTCTTTCCTGCCCAAGTTCAAGTTTGAGTGCTTCAATAGCCCAATTATGACTATTTATTAGCGCATCAATCTTCTTTGGAAAAAAAGCATTGTTCTCTTCAAGTTTGCTACTGAGATGTACACTTTGATTCAGTAGACCAATAAGTGTTTCATTGTATGACTTCTAACGCTTCTCGGCCAAAACTTTTAATTTCCCATAGTACATTTTGACTTGTTCTAGCTCGCTAAAAGGAG
This sequence comes from Oreohelix idahoensis, assembly GCA_024509875.1. Lineage (NCBI taxonomy): Eukaryota > Metazoa > Mollusca > Gastropoda > Stylommatophora > Oreohelicidae > Oreohelix > Oreohelix idahoensis. The sequence continues at coordinate 215,915 of JAMPIV010015854.1, forward strand.
CACTTTCCTCACATAGATGTTTTCCATCTTCAGTTTCCGATTTCTGTTTTTCAGTTTCTATCTGAAGTTTTCCCTCTTCGGCCTGCATTTGCAATTTCCTCACCTCGAGAGTCACATTATCACTCAATAAATCAAGAAACGTTTCTGTATAAGACTTCTCACGTTCCTCGACCTCAACTTTTAATTTGTCACACATCTCTTCCTTTTCTTGAACTTTCTGAGAGAGATTTTTCTCTTCCATCTGAGCTTCCAACTCTTTGATCTTACACAATGCTGAATTCAATGCATCTTGTGACCCAGAAAGTTCCAAGTTCAATTTGTGTAAATTCCTTTTAAGGTTTGACACTGTCTCATGTAATCTGCTCTCTTCAGCAATACTTTCTAAAAAAAAACTCACTCTTTCACGTTCACTTCGTTTGTTATCTTTTATTGAGCTCACCACATCTTCTAGCTCCTTTTTCTGACCATCCGGAATGTCGTTGTGAATACTCTTCTGTATATTCCTTAATATATGATCGTGTTTAATATTAATATGCTGATCCAAAAACACACGCAGGTCACAAATCAGTAAATCCGCTAAATCCTTAGCCATTATTAAATGAGGAACGGATTGAAAATTATCCTGAGCAAAATACCTTAGGGCTTTTGACGCCTGAACCAAGAAACTGTCCATCACATATGTTTCAAGTTCTGGGCCTTGCAATCTCTCAGCAGCCCTACCTTCCTCAAATAAATATTCCAATACAGGCCTTATATCCTCAGCATCCATATGAAAATCCATAGTGACTCAATCACTAAGTAAATTATATGTATTAACGACCTATAATTACAATAAGTTTATGTCTTTAGAAGCCTGGACAATTATCTTTCCACCTCACACAGCTAAATATCTCTCCAAGCTATCAAATTATCCGTAAATTATAGTATAACAAGTTCCTGTGCATAGAACTTTCATAAATTCATATTAATATGAGGGAAGTCAATATATAGCATTTTGTAGCCATTAATTATTTATGCATTACATCCCACAATAAGTAGTAAACAATTAATGTACGATATACGCAATTAGGACCACAGTTACGAAGACAAGATACTAGAGAACAAATGATAACATTCGCAGAATCAACTGAACAATAAAGCGCAACTAAAACCATAATTTTGCAAAGAATGCAATGACACTGCGATCAAAATGACAAGAGAAGTAACAGCACAGCGTATAAACGAAAAATTTGTATAGAAATAAAAGACAACCAGAAGAGGAAGACACCTACAAACAAATTAATCAATAAACTAAGACACAGAGAAAATACTACGATCACAACAATGAAACGTTACGTCACACCTAAACCAATACTGTCGTGAGGGACAAGTAACGGTCTGAACCTCGGCAAGGTTTTTAGCCTTGAACCGGAATTACCGCTCAATTGAGACTCACAATCTCAACCCTATACAACGCTTATGAAGGCCCTGTGTGATTGATATATATATATATATATATATATATATATATATATATATATATATATATATATATATATATATATATATATATATATATATATATATATATATATATATATATATATATATATATATACGAGGGACAGTCAAAAAGTAATGCCTCGTAATTTTTAATTTCATTCAATAGGCAAGAAAGCAGATAAAATTCACATTGAAATGTAGCCCCAAATCTGAACTTCAAAAATGTATTTCTCAATGTAGTCTCCGTTATTTGTTACATTTTTTTCCATCTTCTCACAAGGGTATGTATCCCCGCACGATAAAAATGTGTGTCCTTTTTCCTAAACCACTGACGTACGGGGCGTTTAAGGGTCTTGGTGTCCTCAAAGTGATGTCCGCGAAGATCTTCTTTCAGTGGTCCAAACAGATGGAAGTCAGAAGGTGCAAGATCGGGACTGTAAAAAGGAATGTGGTAATAATGTCCAGCCAAATTCTGCAATCGCATCAATGGTGCGTTTAGTGGTGTGTGGCGTGGCATTATCGTGCAACAGTAGTGCAGTTCTCTGATCTTTTAATGGGTAAAGTCGACGAAGACGACCTCTAAGCTTCTTCAAAAATTCAATGTAACGGTCTGCATTCACCGTGATTCCCTGTTCCAAGAAGTCGAGAAGAATCACACCCTTCTCATCCCAAAACACGGAGGCTATAACTTTCCCTACAGATGGTGAACTTTTGAATTTCTTTCTGTTCAGCGATGTTGTGTGATGCTATTCCATTGACTGCCTCTTGGATTCTGGTTAAAAAAAATGAACCCAAGTCTCATCACCTGTCACAATATTCGATAAAAACCCTTCTCCTTCAGTTTCATAACGGTGGAGGAGGTTGATGACTATGGTTTTCCTTGTTTCTTTATGTCTGTCTGTCAACATTCTATGACATAACGTTGTTTTAACCGAACGTCTTTGGCAGCCATTTTTTAAACTGTTACAGTGGTGTCACCTGTTACTGAAACAGGTTGGTAATGCTATACAATACAGAAGAGTGTTTGAGGAATCCTGCTAAATTTACAAATTGCACACCAATGCAGTATTTACATACATAAAAAATAGGAGGCATTACTTTTTGACCTTCCCTCGTATATACATACTCAACGGTATACCACAGGGTTACAAATTCCAGACACACGGCAGACGGAGAAGAATAATTAGAAGACGCTCACAGAAACTGGTCGCATACAAAATAAGTATATTTAAATGTGACTTCACATTTGACCATTGATTTATTACGGGGTGGGGGGGGGGGGGGGTGTCAGCTTGTTCACAATGAACCATTTTATTTTAAAATAGAACTACAAATGTAAATACATATTTTCTTTTCTCTAAACTATGTCAATTGAAATAGAATAATTATATCAATCTTGTAAAGTAGGACGTTATTGTTACTAGTAAGTCGGGGAATAGCTTCAATGTTTGATTATTTCTTTATGTACACTGACGGGTCTGTAGTCCGTGGTGAGAAATCCGGATGGGACTTCTCGGCTAGAGTTAAGGGCAGGATTGTCGCTGAACATAGAGGGACTTACACGAGAACCACCTCCAGCATGAGAATAGAGGTGGCTGTCTAAAACTTAATTAACAAAGGCAGTTAGTGAGTCAGAAACTCAGTCCATATTTCGGAAGGTCCAAAACTGATGGCCACTGCATGAATTGAAAACTTCCATAAAAGATTTAATTCTTCATGAACTGGTGTGGATCTACTGTCCTGGTCACGCGGCAACGAAAGAGCTGACATACTAGGTTCAAGAACACTCAGATTGGGTTCATTGGATATGGAGAAGGGAGAGATACTGAGGACTATTAATGATCATATGAGAAGATGCATCCGGCGTGTATACAACCAGCACGCAAAAGGAACAATCAACATTCAATTCTTCGATATTTGCTAAGGGAGACTGAGCACATACGGTTTGCCTAGAGTGCAATGACGTCAATTATGAATAATAAAAATAATGATAATAATAATAATAAGAAGAAGAAGAAGAAGAAGAAGAAGAAGAAAAAGAAGAAGAACGTACAATTGTTGCAAATTCACAGTATTATGTATTCAAATATCAAATACATCAGGCATTGAATTATGTATTCAAATATCAAATACATCAAACATTGAATTATGTGTCTTCTTCTTTTTTTTATCCTTAGCCGCCGACTGTCAAAGCAGTCAGTGACCAGCAAGACTGGTGGCGTCTTGCTGCGCCTTTCTTTCGCATAGCTAATCTTTTGATGGCATCGGGGGCTTCTCTAATGACGTGGCCAATCCAACTCCATCGTCTGCTGATTATGATGGTGTGAATGTCCTCTTGGTTGCTGTCACAGATGATGTAAATAGTATACAGTGGTCCATTCTCTGATTTGCTAGTTGTTATACTCCTAGTATACCTGGCAGGTCATCTGCAGTTCGCCCGTTAGCCACCTTTCTGTAAACATTTGCTCACAAACTGTTTACGTTTACTCTCACACCTGTCAGTCATAACAGAAAACTTCTGGTACGCGAACTATCTTCTCATGCACGCGAGTTCAGCTGTCAATCAATAATATTAGCCCGCTATCAACACGCCAGCCACGTGTAAAACAGCAATTAGATAAAAACCCTTTGAAGCGAACTCCAGAGAAGATGTGAGTCTCACAGTATTCCTTTGATCTCTTAGTTCGAGGCATCCACAAGGAAATCGCTTACTAGCCGGATAGTCTTTTGTTAATGAGAAAAAAAGCTGCATCTCGGACTCACTATTACGTATGATCTCTTTAATCTGGGCAAACTCTCGGTGTCCTGTATTCTATTTACGCACTTGTAATTTATTTTATCTTAACCGGTGTGGAAGACCCCAACCATGATCAAACACCCTGTGGTGGATTTGATGTTATGAATTGTTGTTAGGTATTATTATTGTAATAAATGAGATTAGCTATGAAGATCCCTGAATTTACCCAATAGTATTGTGAACTTTTCAGGGTACCTTTCCGCTACCACCACTTTTATCTCATTCAAAATGTATTTATTATTAGATTAAATGACTTCGTTTAGTGTCTAGGGTTATGAATGTAGAGTGTAATGTACAAAAATCAACAAACATGCAAACAAATAGTTTATTATTCACAACAGCACACAGTACTACCACAATAACATACAAACGACACTCTAAAAGGCTATCTTATTTAAGACTGTGGTTGAATTTTGTGTAAATATGATTTTTACAATTTTATTATCCTGATTCTAATTTATTTGGAATCAGGATTGACAATTTAAAAGTGAAATCAAAATAATCATTTACATCAGTCAAATAGCACAATAGATCCTCTGTCCATACATAAAATATTTTTCTAATATATGTCTGTAGTGTTCTCCTACTTTAAGATAATGCTGATAGTACCACTAGGTTGTTGTTTGAAATCATACCCTCTTAGTAATGTTTGTTTCTATTTTGTCACTTGTGGAACTATTAAATATTTGTCCCAGTTTTATTCACTGTCACTTTTTAGATTTCTTTTTTTAAAGTTCTGTAGTTGAGCTCTCAGGTGCCGAACGAGAATTTATCTTGGCAGTAGAATATAGGTTGAACCTTTCCTCTGCTCGCTTGACAATCTGTTCCCTGTTTGATAGGCAATGGCCACTAGCATGGGCTCGCAGTAAACAGGCAGAGTCCTGAATCAATCAGTTTTCAAGCGTTTGGTACCACATTAACGTCAGTACCCAGGACCTCTGAAATGTGAAGGTATGCATCCTTCTTAATATCTAGCATACACTAATAGTCCACATTTAAGGACATGTACATTACAAACAAACAAAAAGGGTCATATCCTTATACAAACCTATGCCACCATTTTCTTTTGATGTGACAATGTACACCAGTATTCTTTTCCCTAATAGTTACAACGCCACTGCAATTCCAGCTGTAATCTCTTCCATATAATAGGTTTAGGTGTTATGCTCCTTTATGACAATCATACATATTCTTGTAGTTTTACACCTCTCTGACAGTCTATCACATGGTGGATCAATCTTTAGGCTTTGCCTCATGTTCGCTATAGACCCACTCATGTCCAGACATATATTATTATTTCACATTCAATTTTTATATAAAATACAGATTAATAAATGTCAATCTTACCACAATTTGTTCAATGAAATACACAGAGACGATGAATGACACAGTTTCGATCTGTTTTGTTGTCCAGGCTGCCCAGGAATTGTATTTAAAAGCACAGCCTGATCTCATCTATCGCTGGTGAAACTTTTCTAGTAATGGCGTCCCCCCTAACGCTTATTCTGACAATATCGATTCAGTTAGCCAATCACTCTTAATTTTACAAGGGTAAACAGTATTTCAAAAAATATCATTCAAACCTTTCTACGTTACTAGGCTATTTATGTTTATCAAAGGTCAGCCAATAATATTTCGTCTCACTTCAAATGCCACCCAATCGGATTCACTGTACTATCCTAGCCCATCTGTCACCTATTTTTTTCCCAAAAAATATGCGATCCAATCTAAGCAGATATGACTCGACCTGACAGTATCTCTGATCTCTATGTATGGTTTTATAAATAGTTGATTAGTTAAGGGACTATTTATATAACTAACACCATATTCTTGGTCAGCAAGTCTTCAGGTACACGAATCTACGATTTTTAAGGGGCTATGTGGTTTGGTTCAAAATTCTATCCTTTTTTCTATGTTAGTTGTTTATTTTGAAACTACCTCTCGTTCACTCTTTTTCCATGTAATATCAAGCGAAATACGAGAGCTTAGGTCATTAATAATAAGAGCTTAACATGTTTCCATGACCGTAGTGTCCACAATTCTAACTTTTTCATTGTATTTGGGGAAACACCTAAGGCAAAGCGTGCAAGTTGGTTGTAGAGTTAGAACCAATTTGAGACGTGATTTACGTGTGTTATCCAGCCTTGCCCCTCCTGTCCCCCAAATGCAGTTTTAGGCAAATATTTCTTTAGAACTAGGAAAAGGGGGTGTTTATGTCAAGGACGAATTTAGAAAATTGGGTACCGTTTTGTTCGGCTATTCGTTAGCAAATAATAATCTGAAGGCGTAGGCGACACCAACCGTTGTAGCAGAAATTTTTTTTTTGTACTTTCTTATCTTTGCCTGTTATGTATTAATTTAGATATTGTATTTAGAAATCACTACACATCTCCCCGCTTTAGAACAGACGATCATATGTCAGTTCCTACTTCTAAATACACATAGATGAATTTACTATCTATGCCTGGTGACTACTCGGATGTTCGTCATACGGATGTCTGCTTGAAAAATCAGCGCCGACATTAGTTTTTCCGGGAATGTACTCTATGGTAAACTGGAATGGCTGTAGAAGCAAAGACCAGCGTAATAATCTAGCATTTTTATGCCTTGCTTGTGACAGACACACGAGTGGTTTATGATCTGTCTAGATCTTAAATGATTTCCCATAAAGATAAATCTGGAACTTTTTTATAGCCCAGATGACTGCCAGACATTCATTTTCACTTGTTGAATATTTTTGTTCTGCTGTGTTCAACTTACGGCTAGCATAAGCTACTGGGGTTAATTCCACATCAAGTGAATTTGAACGTTGTAATAGAGCTGCACCCAAACCGATATTACTAGCATCCGTTCTCACTATGAATTCTTGACTCAAGTCAGGTAATTTCAAAATAGGCCTGCTTGTGAGCTGTTCTTTCAATTCTTGGTATGCTAATTCACATTGCGCTGTCCAAATAATTCTATCAGGATTTCCTTTGCGCATTAAATCAGTCAATGGAGCACATATGGAGTTAAAGTTTTTAATATACTTTTGGTAAAAACCACATAATGAGACAAAAGATCGCACATCTTTTTTTGTTTGTGGTCTTGGTGCTCTTTTCTAACTTCTCCAGGTTCTTGGGGTCAAGGGTCATGTTTCCCTGATGTACTGTGTGTCCCAAGAATTCTAGCTCTTTACATCCAACACAGCATTTCGTCGGTCTACCTGTCAAATGGGTCTCTCTCAGTCGATCAAACAACATATTCAGAGAGTTAATGTGTTCCTCAAATGTTTCTGTTGCTATGAGAATATCATCCATGAAGTTGGTGATGCAGGGATTCTTCAGGGGATCCAGTAACTTTCTCATCATCCTCGAAAACACACTAGGTGCAATTTTCAGCCCGAATGGCAACATATTAAATTCATAATGTCCTTCCGAGGTGCTAAAGGCTAAATAAGGTTTGACTTCCGGCTTTACTGGAATCTGATAGTAGCCTTTGCTCAGATCCACTTTAGAGAAATATTTAGCTCTATTCAGCCTGACAAACAGCTGATTTGTATCAGGTAATGGATCCACCTGACCTTCTGTGACAGCATTCAGTTTCCTGTAATCTATACACAGCCGGTGTTCTCCAGAGGGTTTTCGTAACAGAACCACACTGGCGCTGTAGGGAGATTCACTGTGCGAGATAATCCCTTCTCTCATCAGATAATCTATCTCCTCCCTTAAAGCTTTTTCCTTAGCGAACGGAATAGAATAGGCTTTCATACAGATTGGTGTTGGGTCTATGAGTTTCATATCATACTCCAATAAATTTGTATGCCCCGGACGGTCCGTTAACACATCTGTATGATTATTCAGAACCCGTTGAACCCTCTCCCTCTGATTTTCCGTTAAGTGTGTGCTGATTTTTACTTTTGCAGCGGTTTCACAGGGATGTAAAGGATATTCATGAGAAGTGAGTGGTTCCTTTTTCATCTCCATTGCAACAGACAAGGTCAGTAGGTGTGTCTCTTCCTCGTTTTCTCTGTCCAGATATTTCTTCAGGAGATTCACATGATAGATTTTCTCTTTCCCTTTCTTATCTATCTTATAATTTGTTCTAGACACCTTCTCTAGAACTGTATATGGACCTTGCCATCCAATTTGCAATTTATTCTGGCTGCCGGGCAGTAGAAGGAGCACCTTCTCTCCCACAGCTGATTCTCGATCCTTCGCTTTCTTATTGTAATAGGCAGCATGCTTTTTCCTGGCTTGTCTCAAATTTTCATTGGCAAGTTTCCAGCCAGTTTTAAGACGAGTGGTCAGCTCGTTCACATATTGATATGATGAGGTAATATTTTCTTATGCCTTTTCATCGGTCCAGGTCCTTAACAATGCTACATATGGACTATTAAATTTGTTGACCAATTTTTCCATGCACCGGTATGATCTCTTCCATTGGAAGCATTATAGTGAGGACTTTTCTTCCTAGAATCATCATTCACAAATCGACCACTACCAATTTTTTTCTTGGGGTTTTCAACCCACTTTAAATTACTTGTGAGAGGTCTTCTCTCTCTTTTATCTTCCTCCAGTTCACATAAGTCCGACTGAGGGATTTTCGGCTTATTCTGGGGTAAAACATTTCTTTGTACTCGTTGCATCGTGGCAATAGTAAAACACTCGAGTGAAGACTGTCTGTGAAACGGGGGTTCCCATTCCCCTCTGTCCACTTTATTATAATTATTTTTCTTTCCAGGCCTAAGTTTACCCCGTGGCGTGTCTAGGTCCTGATTTATTTTCCCACGTGTGGGTGTTCCCTCTTTATTTTCTGGGCCAGGTTTGCCATAATGCTTCTCTTGCATTTGGTTCTTATTTTTCCACCCTGTGGAATTTTTCTCGCTGCACTGTTCGCAGTCCTCGACAAATTTTCTTATGTCATTAACTTCTCCGGGCCAGAAATATCTAACAGATGTTCTTTGGCATGTGGTACCCATCTTCTGGTGTTCACTATTTAGAACATATGTTTGTTTCATAACTTGTGCCCTATAACTCGATGGTACTACTACCTGTCCACACCCGGATAATCCTGCTTTATCCGCCCTGCAAAGCAGTCCATCATCCAAATAGAAGTCTCCTTTCCTTGGAGGGGTATGGAGTTTTTGGAGTTTTTCAAAACACGGCTTCAGTGACCTATCTTCAGCCTGTGCCTTTCTCCACTGTTTACGAGACATTGTTTTTGGTGGTTCCTCCTCTTTTTTAGTAGTCTACCTGACCTGAAGCTTGGCCATTACTACAGGTCTCCTTCCACAATTTTCAGTGTTATGGTTGTCCATCCGACAATTTTTACAATACCTCTTTCCTTGGTTAAAAGGTTTTCTTTCATCATTTCTTCTATCCTTGAATTGTGAGGTTTTATTTTTATAGTCATTGCGTGGCCTATCAAACTGTTGCTTACCTTTGTTCTGGTCTCTATGGTCAAACTTATTAAAGTTTTGAGGTGCTTTAAAATTGTCTATCTGTTTATTTTTATTACCAACTACCTCTGCCTGGGCTGCCTGATACCTCTCAGCGACATTGAGTAACTCACCCAGCCTCTCTGCATCTTGTTCCATGAGAAACTTTCTCAGGTCTGGAGCCATGGACTCTCTTAGCTGCTCAATAAGGATCATCTTCTTAAGATCTTGGGTTTTCCCCAGAGCAGTCCATTTCTCCAAGTAGGTCTCTAACCGTGCAGAGAACTGGTGATAAGTCTCACCCGACAGTAGTTTGGCATTCCTACATTTTTTTCTATAAAATTCTCCGTTCTTTTCGTATCTTAATAAAAGAGCCTGCTTTAGCATGTCATAATTGTCTTGGTCATCTCTGCTCATTTTGGCAAAAACTTCATAAGCCGTTCCTCTAAGCCCTTGTGATAACTTGAGGCTCCACCTCTCTCTCTCTCTCTAACCCATATGTAGTAGCTAAAAGTTCAAATCTACTTAAGAACCCTTCGATGTCATCTTCTTTCTCAACAAAAAGATCTACATGAAAACCCATAGCTGAGGTTGAGGCTCCCTGACTAGCAGTGGCATCTGAGGCAAAGAGGCTGGCACCATTTTCAGGAGCATGGCCTTGAATTTCCAACTCCCTTAGTCGTAACTCGTGCTCCCTCTGCAATCTTTTATCTTCTGCTTCCCTTTCAGCAGCTAGTCTCTTTTCCTCTGCCTCTCTTTCAGCCTTTTTTTTCTAATTGGAGCCTTTTTATCTCTGCCGCCCTATCTGCCTCCAATGCCCTAGCCTCCTTGTCAGCCTCAATCTGCAACCTCTTAATTTCATTGTCAGCCTCAATTTGTAACCTCTTCTCTTCAGCTATCTTCCTATCCTCCCTTTCAATATACTTGTCGCATTCTGAAGTTACATATTGGATCAAAGCTTGACCCTCCATGTTCATTTCTTTTGCAGTCTGCACAGCAGCAGATCGAAACTTTGCCAGATCAGCCATTTGTACTATGCAACCTTTAAAATTTCTAACTATACAAATCTCTAATTATGGCTTATAATTTCTAATGATACCAAGAACAACCACAGGCACTGATAGCTCAACTACTATTTAATTTCTCCAAAAAGAATGCTTTTAGTTTTATACTATCTGAGATTCCTAATATACTTGATAATATTTTAAGAATTTAAAATCCCAGAAGCAAACTACCCAATATAGCTGGTGTTAAGAGAAATTCAATCCCCAGGAGCGAGACCCCAATATATGTGGTGGGAGAGGTTTAAAATCCCGGACAGGACCCCAATATATGTGGTGGATTTGATGTTATGAATTGTTGTTAGGTATTATTATTGTAATAAATGAGATTAGCTATGAAGGTCCCTGAATTTACCCAATAGTATTGTGAACTTTTCAGGGTACCTTTCCGCTACCACCACTTTTATCTCATTCAAAATGTATTTATTATTAGATTAAATGACTTCGTTTAGTGTCTAGGGTTATGAATGTAGAGTGTAATGTACAAAAATCAACAAACATACAAACAGATAGTTTATAATTCACAACAGCACACATTACTACCACAATAACATACAAACGACACTCTAAAAGGCTATCTTATTTAAGACTGTGGTTGAATTTTGTGTAAATATGATTTTTACAATTTTATTATCCTGATTCTAATTTATTTGGAATCAGGATTGACAATTTAAAAGTGAAATCAAAATAATCATTTACATCAGTCAAATAGCACAATAGATCCTCTGTCCATACATAAAATATTTTTCTAATATATGTCTGTAGTGTTCTCCTACTTTAAGGTAATACTGGTAGTACCACTAGGTTGTTGTTTGAAATCATCCCCTTTTAGTAATGTTGGTTTCTATTTTGTCACTTGTGGAACTATTAAATATTTGTCCCAGTTTTATTCACTGTCACTTTTTATATTTCTTCTTTTAAAGTTCTGTAGTTGAGCACTCAGGTGCCGAACGAGAACTTATCTTGGCAGTAGAATATAGGTTGAACCTTTCCTCTGCTCGCTTGACAATCTGTTCCCTGTTTGATAGGCAATGGCCACTAGCATGGGCTCGCAGTAAACAGGCAGAGTCCTGAATCAATCAGTTTTCAAGCGTTTGGTACCACATTAACGTCAGTACCCAGGACCTCTGAAATGTGAAGGTATGCATCCTTCTTAATATCTAGCATACACTAATAGTCCACATTTAAGGACATGTACATTACAAACAAACAAAAAAGGGTCATATCCTTATACAAACCTATGCCACCATTTTCTTTTGATGTGACAATGTACACCAGTATTCCTTTCCCTAATAGTTACAAGGCCACTGCAATTCCAGCTGTAATCTCTTCCATATAATAGGATAGGTGTTATGCTCCTTTATGACAATCATACATATTCTTGTAGTTTTACACCTCTCTGACAGTCTATCACATGGTGGATCAATCTTTAGGCTTTGCCTCATGTTCGCTATAGACCCACTCATGTCCAGACATATATTATTATTTCACATTCAATTTTTATATAAAATACAGATTAATAAATGTCAATCTTACCACAATTTGTTCAATGAAATACACAGAGACGATGACCGACACAGTTTCGATCTGTTTTTATGTCCAGGCTGCCCAGAAATTGTATTTAAAAGCACAGCCTGATCTCATCTGTCGCTGGTGAAACTTTTCTAGTAATGGCGTTCCCCCTAACGCTTATTCTGACAATATCGATTCAGTTAGCCAATCACTCTTAATTTTACAAGGGTAAACAGTCTTTAAAAAAATATCATTCAAACCTTTCTACGTTACTAGGCTATTTATGTTTATTCAAAGGTCAGCCAATAATATTTCGTCTCACTTCAAATGCCACCCAATCGGATTCACTGTACTATCCTAGCCTATCTGTCACCTATTTTTTTCCCAAAAAATATGCGATCCAATCTAAGCAGATATGACTCGACCTGACAGTATCTCTGATCTCTGTGTATGGTTTTATCAATAGTTGATTAGTTAAGGGACTATTTATATAACTAACACCATATTCTTGGTCAGCAAGTCAGGTACACGAATCTACGATTTTTAAGGGGCTATGTGGTTTGTTCAAAATTCTATCTTTTTTTCTATGTTAGTTGTTTATTTTGAAACTACCTCTCGTTCACTCTTTTTCCATGTAATATCAAGCGAAATACGAGAGCTTAGGTCATTCATAATCAGAGCTTAACATGTTTCCATGACCGTAGTGTCCACAATTCTAACTTTTTCATTGCATTTGGTGAAACCCCTAAGGCAAAGCGTGCAAGTTGGTTGTAGAGTTAGAACCAGTTTGAGACGTGATTTACGTGTGTTATCCAGCCTTGCCCCTCCTGTCCCCCAAATGCAGTTTTAGGCAAATATTTTCTTAGAACTAGGAAAAGGGGGTGTTTATGTCAAGGACGAATTTAGAAAATTGGGTACCGTTTTGTTCGGCTATTCGTTAGCAAATAATAATCTGAAGGCGTAGGCGACACCAACCGTTCTAGCAGAAAATTTTTTTTTTGTACTTTCTTATCTTTGCCTTTATGCCTTATACTGTTATATATTAATTTAGATATTGTATTTAGAAATCACTACACACCCTATCGAATATAAAAACTATTGTCTTTAACTTTCATTTATCAGTCAGCTCCTGGATCTACTATCGCGAAGACGCTAACTTCCGACTATAGGATTTTTTAGTGTTAACATATCATTGAGTTCGTTCCTAGGAAGCCGGTAAGAAGATAATTTTCTGTGTTAGAAATTATTCATGGTGGTAGCATAAAGGTCATTCAAAATATAATTCACTTCGTGTGTTTTGCTACGCAAGTAAATTAAACAAATTCAATCATTATATCAGTAGCAAGTTAGATTTGAAACTATACTTAGCGACGGTTTGTATCAGGACCTTCCAACATACAACTGTCATAGCTTCACCTGAAAGTAGTTCCAGAAGTCGTGTACATTATTCCGACTTATCTATTTTGTGAGACTCACATGTGAGTTCAAATCTATTCAGATAGAATAAGACGTCATCGGAGATAGGTCTAAAAGGAGGGAATCTGATCTTATAAAAATTAGAATTGGTCCTATGTGAAGTTGTTAGAGTGTCAGTAGCATTGTGTGTATTACTTTCATTTATTACCTTCATTTTTTCAAGTTCCATAGAGTACAACTTTTGCTCGTGAAGTCTACGGTTTTCGTTCTCAGTAGCTTCCATTTGAAGTTTATATTTTTCAGTTTCCATTTGAAGTTTATATTTTTCCATTTGGAGTTTTGTATCTTCCGCTTCTATTTGAAGTTTCTTATTTTCAGCTTCCTGTACTATTGCATACTCAACAAGTGTAAATTGTTTCAATTCCTCAGTCTCCATACCAAGCGCCTTCCTTTGCTTGATAAAATAGTCCAAACTAGACATTATGCCTAAGTTTATAAATAGTTAACTTATCTAAGATATTATCTAAGAAGTTAATCTTATCCATAATTAGTGGGTGGCAAGTCCTTGTTAATAGAACTTGTATACAAATATAGCATATAATTATAAATCAATCATTAAGTGTATAACATTAAAACAAGAAAAACATGAAGGTACGGAAAATGACAAAACCAAGACGGAATACCCAAGACCAAGTTCGCAGAATCAAATAAACAAGAAAGCAGAACTAAAGAAAAAATATTGCAAAGAATGCAATGACACTGTGAGAGGAGTGACAAGACAAGCAACAGCACAGTGTATAAAGAAAAAAATTGTATAAAAATAAATGATAGTAAGATTGAACTAAGGCACAGAGAAAAAATACCACAATAACGACAATAAAACAGCTCGTCACACCTAAAAAATGGTGTCACAGATCACCAGACACAGTGGACTGAAAATCCTTCAGCAAAAATTCGCTGGAATTTCCACTGCGGGAAATCCGCAAGAATGTCCCTAAAGAACGCTTACGTAGGCCCTGGAATGAAAACTGGGATGTTTCCTACCGTAAGACACCTCCCAACCAAACCCGCATAAAACATGGGACATAGAACACTGAGAAGAAAAAATAGTACAAGTTATCAAGAAAGGCTCCTTAACATATAACAGTGGCACAGTGCACATACAAAACCACTTATCTTCAAAAAAGAAAACCCGGCCTTCGCGACAACGCCAAGGACGGTGTCAGTAAGGTCGGGTTTACTGTAGTGGCCGACAGTTGTATAATATATATATATATATATATATATATATATATATATATATATATATATATATATATATATTCGAATGTCATGAGTTCTTCAAGTTGGTTTACATTCTGTAATCACCCACACCACAGTAACGTTGGGTCAGGAAATAGACCAACTAGTTTTAACTTATACACAGTTTATTTGACACGGTAACGTTGACATCATGGACGATGGGACACAGCACATCACAATGTATCATAGTAAGAAAATCCATAGATAAATGGAGTGCAACACCAGCAACTCATCATAAATCGAAAACAGGAAAAATCCATAAAAAAGGGGGTGCATAAACAGCAACTCAAAGTATATTACATTAGAAGATATCCTCCATAGGAATATGAATCTGACCGCATAAACAGCGATACATCCTACATTGAATTAGTAGAAAATATCCTCCATAGGAATATGAATCTGACCGCATAAACAGCGATATATCCTACATTGAATTAGTAGAAAATATCCTTCATAGGAATATGAATCTGACCGCATAAACAGCGATACATTCTACATTGAATTAGTAGAAAATATCCATAGGGAATTGGTTGTGTAAATAGTATTCATCATAAATAGTAATCCATGGCATTTGAATAATATCTTAAAACTCTTCCCTTCAAAAAAACACTGGTCACACTAGCGAGACTATTCTGTCTCGAAACTCTGCCAGATACATACTCACCGAGATTATAGTTTCTCAGTACAACTCACTAAAAGTTTACTCAAGCGCGAACTAACAGCTTTAGGTATGAGCTTAGCTCACCCGTATCTCTCCCTAACTACTCAGAACATTTGACCACTTTCTTTATGTTTACAAAAACTAACACATACTCAGTTGAGCTGTGTTCAAAATATAGTGTACAAACACCCAAGTAAAAAATCATTTCATAACTTTAAACGTGCTTACTAGCGTGTCTATAAAAAGTCAGACCCGTACGTAAGAATCCCAAACACTTAATTCCAACTCAAAAAACATGACTTAACAGGTATAAATGTTAACTGTTCCTGTTGTGCGCTGGTTGTATACACGACAGAAGCATTCTTGCATAAACCCATTCTTGCTAGTCTTCCATTTGATAACTGATATTGGTCCCGAGCAATTCTGTTGTGGGTTCATTTTAGGTTTTATCTTTAAATTGCTGTCTTATAGTTTATCTTTATTTTCTTCCTCTTCTTAGACCTATTAAGTTTTTGAAGCTAGCCGTTTGGTAGAAGTAGTAACATTCGTTTTTGTATTCGTGTCAATTGCTTCAATTTTATTTCAAACTTGAACGAAACTTATAAACTGAGATATTTGATTAACGCCTTGACTTGACGACCTTACGTTTATATTCAACGAAACGTGTACTTGAAATGAATAAGTTTACTCGACACATACTTTTATCAAAGAACGACCAACTTCAATATCAAGCAACGATCATAGTCCTCAACCAACACTAGCAATGTTCCCAACTCTGTATAATGTATTCAAATAATTATCACCACAAAATTACAACAATATACGTAGTCAGCGAAGTGTAACACATTGATGAAAATCCCAGATAACCAAATGCCTTAAATTCTCACCACTAAATATCCTCTTGCATTCGACAATTCGAGTCAGCCATCATCCCCAAAAACCTCATCGCTCTCCCTGTTCTCTCTTCTTCACTGCCCAATCAGAACGCACCTTGCGTTCACCCCTGACCTGCTGACCTCGCAGTTTCGTGTTATTAAGTTAAGTGTATGAGAACACCTCTCACACCCGACTGGCATTATGTACCCGCCAACAGCGCAGCATCGCCAGTCCACAGCTGTGTTAATCACACTGTGACATCTACACCCCCCCCGGAAAAAAACGTAGTTTTTTTTTTTTTGGAAGGCGCCTGAGCGCCCTCCAAACACCCAACAACCGGCTTTTGAGACAAGTATACATTCATATCCTTCTTGTCCTCACATATCTTGCATACTCAATTAAACATCGTGTGAGTGAAAAACCCAAGAAAAAAACAATCATTCTACAAACGAGACAGAGTGTCAGCTACAACGTTGAGCTTACCCTCTAGGGGTAAAACAGTAAATTTGTACTGCTGCAGTAAGAGAGCCCAACGAGTTAATTTCGAACTTGTCGATTTCGACGACTGTAAAAATGAGAGTGGTCGATGGTCTGTCTGTAATACAAAATGTGCACCTATCAAATATCGGGACAACTTTGAAACTGCCCACACAATTGCCAAGCACTCCCTTTCAATCGTGGAGTACCTAGTCTCAGCCGGCAACAGCTTCCGACTCACATACATCACTGGATGTAAGGTACTCTGGTGGTCTTGCATTAAACAAGCTCCAATTCCTACAGAAGATGCGTCTGTCCGCAAAACAAAGGGTTTGCGTAAATCTGGCATCAGTAAGATGGGTTTCCTAGAGAACACTCTCTTCTTCTTCTTCTTCTTCTCGTTTGCTGTTGTTTAGAAATGTCTACACAAGAAGTCCGGTTTTCTGGATGTATGTTGCTGTGGTTGAAAGTTCTTCATGACTCCCAAACAGCTTTGTGTGGATGTGCGTCTCTGTGGGCCAATGTTCAGTTCGCAATTGACTAAGCATGTGGCAGTCTTGCAGGATGTGTTCGGCTGTCTGTGCTGCCTGTCCACACGTACATAGGGGTGATGGGACCAATCTCAGTCTGTATAAGTGACTGTTCAGTCTGTTGTGTCCTGTTCTCATACGGAACAGGATCACCTGTTTTGCTCGATCAAGATATTGATAGTTGTCTCTTTGTTGATCAATTTTCCTGATGGCCTTGATAAGGGTCTTCTTTTCCTGGAATGTGATTGTTTGTTCTTTTTGTTCCTGTGTTGCTCCCTCTTTTGCTAACATATCTGCTCTCTCATTTCCTGGTATGCCACAGTGTGATGGTATCCACTGTAGCACTACCCTTCTTTTGATATTTACTTCGCATAGGACTTTGTTTAATTCTGGCAGTTTATCACTGTTGAGGGCTTGCAGAACTGACATTGCATCGGTAAGGAATACAACCTGCTGACATTGGCTTATTGTGTTATTTATTATTCCTGCAGCAATGCTTATGGCCTGTACTTCAGCAGCATAGTTTGAACAGAATATTCCAGTAGGTGAACAGGTGGATTCATTTTCTTTGTCTGGATAGACCATATAAACTCCTGCGCCTCCGTTCTTCACTGCTCTGGTTGCAGATCCATCAGTATATACTTGGATCCATGCTTCTCTGGGGTATAGTTCTTCAATCATGTCACATGCTGCTATTTTCCTTTGGAGAGTATTTAGCTCTCCCATGGGGCAGGTGGTAGTTATGGAGGTCTTAATACTGAAATTTTGATGTTGTTCCCATGGGGTTGGGAGGAGTGTGGGAGTTATTTCCTTAGTGATGTCTGGTAGTTCATCCTTGTATGTTCTAATTAGTTTTTTGGACCGATGCACAAAACTGCTTCTCTTCAACCTCCCACTGGCTAAATCTCCAAATCTAGTTTTCATTGGATGTGCGGGCATGTTCTTGTACTTTTCTGCTTGGATCAGGGTCTTAGTGTCTCGTCTAGAACACTCTCTTGATTCTAGATAAGGCTATCTCGCAATTTTGTGTCCACACGACCCGATTTGGCATCCCCTTACTCGTTAGCGAGGTAAGTGCAGCTGCAATGGAAGAGAACTGGGGGATGAACTTGTGATAGAAATTCACAAGTCCAATTAGACTTTTCACTTGCTTTTTTGTTTTAGGTGTCTGCAACTGTAAAATCTTTGTAACTGTTACATCTTCCGGTTTCAGGTGCTTATGACCTACAGTATGTCATAAGAAACTTAACTCTTTAAAACCTATGCAAACTTTACTCGGCCGTGCCGTCAAATTATGCTGTCTTAGACACAGCAATAGGGAAGACAACCCCATCATGTGATCCTCCCATGACTCATGAAACAAACATATATCGTCGATATATGTAATAATATCCGATCGATGTCCTAACAAACTTCTCATCATCCTCACAAATGTGGCGGGCGCGTTCACTAAGCCAAAGCACATGACATTGAACTGAAACAATCCTTTGGGGGTGCTAAATGCCGTAAGAGGTTTCACAGCCTCCGCGAGGGGTACCTGCCAATAGCCTCTAGACAGATCGAGTTTGCCGAAATATGTAGTGTGGGTGAGTTGTGTTAACAGATCTTCCTGATTAGGTATTGGTTCAGCGTCAACGACGGTGATGCTGTTCAATCTCCGAAAGTCAATACATATACGAAGAGATCCGTTCTTCTTGCGAACCACAACAATTGGAAAAGAATATGGTGAATCAGACGGAGAAATGATCCCCAGTCCTTGCATTTCACCAATTTCTCTCTCGACAGCCGATTTGAAATGCATGGGCAATGGATACGGTTTTACCCTAATAGGCTGATCGCATGTCAAAGTGATATCATGACAAATCAGGTCTGTGCGTCCTGGCAGATCTGTGAGGACATCCTTAAACTCCGCTAATATAATCTGTACTTCCGACTTTTGTTCTACTGTTAGGTCATCCCCGATTCGCACCATATTCCATGACTCCGAAGGAACCAGGGGTACGAGGGATAACTGGATATTCCCTTTACCTTTTTCATCTCCCGTGTCATCAATGACTGCCGTACATGCCACTGTTGCTTCAGTCTGTGCTGCCCTTGTGACTGCTTTCAATGACTCAGGTCGTTCTACGTATAGCCTCAGCATATTCACATGGAATACCTTCTCCTTATTTCGGACCGAAATTAGGTAATCGACATCTGTCATTTTTTTAACCACCTTGAATGGTCCTTGCCACGTAATGCTCAAGCGATCATCTTTAGCTGGTAAAAGTAGCCAAACTTCCTCACCTGGAACCAGGGATACTAGTTTGGAGTTCCGATTTGCGTACTTCCGATACCGTGCTAACGACCCCGCCAAACAATCACGTGCCACCAAACAAGATTTTACAATACGTTCTCTGAGGCTCACTACATACTCATAACTCGTAACTGAGGTGCTATTTGCACATTTTCCAGTTAATAAATCCTTCAATATGTGCATCGGCCCCCTTGGGTTAGCCCCATACAGTAATTCGAAAGGGGAAAATCATGTACTCTCTTGGGGAGCCTCCCTATACGCAAACAGGACCACTGGGAGTAACGTATCCCATTCTTGCGGAGATTCTGCTGTCACTTTTGCCAGCATGTGCTTTAATGCACCGTTAAAACGCTCGCAAACTCCGTTTGACTGAGGGTGATAAGGACTCGTGAATGTTTGGGCAATACCCAACAGCCCAGTGATTTCTGACATCTTTATCAAAATGAACTGACGGCCCCTATCCGATAATATCTCTTCCGAAAAACCAAACCTGCAAAACAACATCTGCAGAGCCTCTGCGACTGCTTGTGAAGGAATACTCTTCATCGGCACCGCCTCCGACCCCGGATGCACAAATTTAAAATCGTTAAAATGAAACGATATCCCCTGTCTGAAGAGACCGAGAGGGAGCCTATAATATCAATCGCTACTTTCTGGAAAGGTCGTACTGACAAGTCCGTAACCTGCACTGGAGCTCTGCCTTTATGCCTCATCTGTTGGCATATCTTACAGGACCTACAATATAGTTTAATGTCCTTGCTAAACAATGGCCAATAGAATTTTGACAGCACCCTCTGGCGCGTTCGAGCCACACCCATATGTCCCGCGAAAGGAGAGTCATGTGCAACCTCTAACACCTTTGCTCTAAAACTACACGGTACCACCACTTGGCGCTGAGTTTGTACTCCCTTAGCGAAACACCTAGTTGGAACATTATTCTTGAGCTCGAACCACTGTCTGGCAAGCTTCGTGCACTTTACATCACCTCTCTTGGCAAAGTTGTAAAATTTACGCATTGATCCATCTGACCGTTGGTTCTGGATAAAGTCCGACACCTGTGTATCCTGACTTCCATTGACCAAATCCGATGTCTTAGCTTCCTGATGCGTCGCTTCTAATGCGTCATCTGCCTTTAACTGCACCCTCGTAATCACCGCATTGGCCTTAAGCACACGATTGTCCCTCTATTTCCTGATGTCCATCTGAGTACATTCCTGCACACCTTGCACATTACCCACAATCAAATCCGCTATCGGTGCTTCGAGTACACAGGCCTGTACTCTACCAGATATGAAGGGTGTGTCCACCTCAATAATGGCAAGAGTATAATACTCAATATTACCCCAGAAAGTGACGCATCTTGCTGTCTTACCTATCAAGCATGAGACTTCAATGCAGGATCTACGCACTCATATAGTTGTGCAGCCCGTGTCTCTCAACACAGACACTTCCTGCTTTTGCACAAATCCTGGATGCAATTCCAAATGACCATTTTCTTCAAGAGAAGATAGACAAGGCAGAGTGTGACCACAGATAAGCATAGGCTTACCGTCTGGTTCAAATAATGGTCTACCCCCTTCGCAATTCTCATTGTTAAAGGTTTCTAATATGCAAGCCGAATTAGCTCGTTCTGAAATATTAGCACAGACCTTTGCCAAATGTCCTGTTCCCCTACAAAGACTACAGTGTAGCTGAGTATTGCTATCCTTTTTCGGACTATTGTTTGGAGAGTGTCTGACTACTCGGTCTGACTCCTTTTTCTCAAAGGATTTGTTTCTTTGGTACGGTGAGCTTTTGCGAAATCGTCTTTGTTCCTGCTCGTTTGGCTCATCTATCTGGATCTGATTCCGCGGGTACCTATCATGTCTGTCTCCAGTATATCTGTATTGATTTCTATCAGATTGATAGTTAAATTTCTTCCTCGGTGATCTATGGTCCCGATAATTGTCATACCGTGCAGGAGATCTGTCTCCCCGAAAGTAGGGTCTATCATAATTAAATCTTCTGGGGCCAAATCTATCGGCACTCTTCGATCTATGTTAATTGTAAGGTTTTCAAGTAATCTTTCCTATACTCGCTGAGAAAGTCTCAGAGATACTCTCCCTGTGTATGACCTTTCCTGGATGCGCGGTCACGTATTGGTGTCCTAATTCTGACATCATACCGATGTTTTTGGGCTTGCGTTCCTGGAAAAACGCAATAAGCTCAGATGAACACGATGACAATACTTTGTCCCGTAACATAAGGTCGAAAAGCCCATCAAAGTCTCTAGTAATACCTTCCATCTCGATCCATCGATTTAATAGCTGAGTAATTTTCGCAATGAAATCCTCAAAATCCTGATTGACGCTTGGTCTCACGTCTCGGAAACGAGCCCGATACCCTTCCGCCGTTAGACGAAATTTCCTTAACAACCTCTCCTTGACTATGTCATAATTTGCTCTGTCGGCTAAAGGGATACTATACACAGTTTCTAACGTAGATCCTGATAGCAAGTTTCCCAGCAGAACAGGCCACTCTTCCTTCTTTATCTTCTAATCCAAAACTTCAGCTTCAAAATGTTCCAAATACACGTCCATGCTGTCCAACTCTTGATTAAAATTAATTAACCGTAGTCTATGGGGACGTGAGAATCCTTTCCCACCTGAATCCTGCTTCCTGGACTCATTATCTAGCTTCTTCAGATTTATTTCTCTGTCAGCTTCAATTTTCTTCATCTCTTTCTCTGCTTCTATCTTGAATTTGTCAGCTTCAATCTTCAATTTATCAGCTTCAATCTTCAATTTATCAGCTTCAATCTTCAATTTCTGGAATTCTCTCTCTTCACACCGTTCCATTCTATCATTTTCCTGTTTTTCTTCCAATTTTTTTTCTGCCCATTCCTGTAGAGCATGGCCTGTTAATGCTAGCTCTTTACCAACATCAACAAATTCTAAGAGGCCAGCCATCGTAATGTAATGTAATTAAATTAAAATTTCTTAAAGCAGTACTCAGTGTACCAAAAAAAAAATGCCTTCAGTATTCCCCACTGGAAAATTATCAGATATTGTACTAAAAAAAAGGATCAAAATTATATGTAATGCCTAGACATAAATACTGACTGTACCAATCAAATAGGTGTATTCAGTACAATGGTGTGAAGTTATTCAACAGCATAATTTGCTGTACCCATGACACCCATAATATTTAAGCAATAAAACTAAACCCCATTGCAATATACTTAATGACATAAACATACATGTGATTCTCAACCAAACCAGAAAATTACGTCTACACAAGCAAAAATACACAACCTACTCTTATGCCATCAGTACTGCAATTGAAATTCAGATACACTTCACTAAAACAAAACAAACATAAATACAAACAATTATGACAATAATGAAGATGATCAAGACGATTATTACTACACGAACGAACACAACAGTACAGTGGATTACGAAAAAAAAAAGATACCCTCAGACAGCAGCAGATGTCTAATTACAAACCGTAGCTGTTAACAAATGAAAACAAGAGTTTGGGAAATTAACGTATGAACATGATAGTAAGAAGAATACAAGAGAATACTCCAATTAAACATGACAAAAAGACACTATTACAAATATTACACCGTGCAAACAAACCAGACCTGCACCACTAATACACTAAAATGTGCAACGTGAATTATGCAGGGCAGCCAATAGGGTCAGCTCTATGTGCCCGTGACTCCAGCACACAATTCACCCAGGAACAGTCCTAAAGAACAGTTTAGCATAATCTCTTTACGCAATGCAAAAGAGAAAATCCTAAACCCACACAACAACCACATGACACCAAAATTATACTTCTACGAAGACACAACAAAAACCTACAATAGACAATGAAGTGACCACAGGTAGTATGTTGCAACACCACACTAGTTGGATGACGTACTCACCAACCAAATGGAAAAGAGGTCACAGGAGAATGATTACTAATTATATAATATTATAAAGTAGAAAGGTACTAAATAAAATAAGTGTCCAATAATATATAATAATAATACTACATTAAGAAAATTAACTATAAATCAATTAAATTGATGATCTCCAAAGGTCTGGGTTCCTGATAATGACGTTGATATCCACAGCCCCTTAGTCACTAATGATCCAATGGTCCACACAACGAACGACACGTTACAAAGTTACATAAAGTTACAAATATTGTCCGTTAGGATAACCCCTGAGTGGTCCCAGCACTATCATGTAAGGCACAAAGACCACGCTTGTTACCAGATAGTGCCTTGTCTTCACTGAAATATCACAGGGATGTCAAGCAAAAAGTCAGACCACACGCATCAAAGTTATACCACAACTGTATACTAGCTCGTCATCAGCACAAGGCGAGGATTTGCCAGCTCCAGTCCAATAACATCTCACGTATTCATGAAAGTTACCACCATTTGCAAAGGTGTAGTGCAGCCTTCTACGTGAGAAAAAGTTCCGTACAGTTTATGATGATGGCCTGCAGTGTTTTGTATAAGGCAAAGATCGTAACGTAAATCTGGTACTGTTCAGCTTCTGGCAACCGCCGTAACGACCGGGTGTAAAACGTTGATACTGTAATGCACCAGTTCCCGTGTTCGGCCTGCACCCAGTTCCACAAGAAGACTCAACCACTTGATTTCCACAGGTACGTCGTCTCCTGAGCCAGTAAACACTGTGTAGTGGCACCACTGTCCCACTGTTGGCTTTCAAACGGCGCTGCAGCTGCCTCTAGTCTTGACCAGTCAGACGCTGAAATGAATGCTACCAAGGCTGCCATCCACTTGTTCGCCCAACATGTTTTAGCAGCAACCTCTTCGTCCTCTCAGCTTTGCAGACAATAAAATTAATGACCATGAACCTGCTACAATTTGGTTCACACTTTAGACGTTGGCCGACAACGGCTTCGTTTTCTTAACCAGAGGAGTGCTCAATGTCGCCCTGACATTTTGTTAGATCTGGCACTCTCGTGCAGCCAGGACCTGTAAGTAACTCTAGGTCCCTACCAACTGTTCATATACCAGGTCAACCATCTTCATCGTCAACAGGGAATTACCACCTAAACCCCTATAACTAACAACTTTTTCCAGTCAACTGAAGCTACCTTCAACTTGCGAAGAGCCAGAAATGTCCTTATACGCTATTGCACATGTAACGTGACAGCGTACTGTTCATAATCAATACCCCACTTCACTGTGTATCGCTAATCAGTGACCCGTGACTCACTATTCAAAAAAATTCCCTGACGACTACGTGAACGAAAAACCGACCTACAGTGTACGTGACCTAAAATAGATTTGTGACCTAGCGCTGCATTTAACGTGAACAGATAATCAAACCTGAGAACCCAAATACGAGCTCCCCACCTGACACAGGGTATTTTGTATTAAAATACACATATGCCTTAGTCCTTAAAATACTACACACGAGAGA
Source organism: Oreohelix idahoensis (assembly GCA_024509875.1). Lineage (NCBI taxonomy): Eukaryota > Metazoa > Mollusca > Gastropoda > Stylommatophora > Oreohelicidae > Oreohelix > Oreohelix idahoensis. The sequence continues at coordinate 241,179 of JAMPIV010015854.1, forward strand.
GAGAGGGGTGGAGTGGAACACATTCAAGTAATAACCAACACTAGCAATGTTCCCAACTCTGTATAATGTATTCAAATATTTATCACCACAAAATTACAACAATATACGTAGTCAGCGAAGTGTAACACATTGATGAAAATCCCAGATAACCAAATGCCTTAAATTCTAACAACTAAATATCCTCTTGCATTCGACAATGCGATTCAGCCATCATCCCCAAAAACCTCATCGCTCTCCCTGTTCTCTCTTCTCCACTGCCCAATCAGAACGCCCCTTGCGTTCACCCCTGACCTGCTGACCTCGCAGTTTCGTGTTGTTAAGTTAAGTGTATGAGAACACCTCTCACACCCGACTGGCATTATGTACCCGCCCCCAGCGGAGCACCGCCAGTCAGCAGCTGTGTTAATCACACTGTGACAATTGTTTACATTTTCTTCCTTTAATTCATGTGATGTCTGAGTTTAATTAGCTATCCCGTGTGAGGTTAGACATAGGTGTTGCAATATTGGCCTTAAGTTATGATGATCAATTTTGTATAGTGATACCAGGTGTTTATTGGAAGATAACGACAGTGAATTGGAGCGCCATGATTAATACGTAAAAGCCGAGATGAGTTTGTCTTATCGCTTATGCTGCTATGGTTACCATCGACGTTCTGTCTGGGTAGAGACGTTACAAACTGTGAGATGAGTTTGTCTTATCGCTTATGGCGGCCATTGTTACCCTCGACGTTCTGTCGGGGTAGAGACGTTACAAACTGTGAATTGAGTCTGTCTTATCGCTTATGGCGGCTATTGTTACCCTCGACGTTCTGTCTGGGTAGAGACGTTCCAAACCGTGAGTTGAGGACATGGTCAGCCAAATAATTGATACAACCCACTTCTTTGTCTGATAAGTTTGTCTTATCGCTTTTGTGGCTATTGTTATCATCGACGTTCTGTCTGGGTAGAGACGTTACAAACTGTGAGATGAGTTTGTCTTATCGCTTGGTGGCTATTGTTACCCTCGACGTTTTTTCTGGGTAGAGACGTTACAAACTGTGAGTTGAGGACATGGTCAGCCAAATTATTGATACAACCCACTTCTTTGTCTGATAAGTTTGTCCGATCGCTTATGCGGCTATTGTTACCACCGACGTTCTGTCTGGGTAGAGACGTTACAAACTGTGAGATGAGTTTGTCTTATCGCTTATGTGGCTATTGTTACCATCGACGTTCTGTCTGGGTAGAGACGTTACAAACCGTGAGTTGAGGACATGGTCAGCAAAATAATTGATACAACCCACTTCTTTGTCTGATAAGTTTGTCTTATCGCTTATGTGGCTATTGTTACCATCGACATTCTGTCTGGGTAGAGACGTTACAAACTGTGAGTTGAGTTTGTCTTACCGCTTTTGTGGCTATTGTTACCATCGACGTTCTGTCTGGGTAGAGACGTTTCAAACCGTGAGTTGAGGACATGGTCAGCCAAATAATTGATACAACCCACTTCTTTGTCTGATAAGTTTGTCTTATCGCTTACGTTGCTATTGTTACCATCGACGTTCTGTCTGGGTAGAGACGTTACAAACCGTGAGTAGAGGACATGGTCAGCCAAATAATTGATACAACCCACTTCTTTGTCTGATAAGTTTGTAGATGCCGTGGCCAAAAACACGCGGTAAATATCAATCTGATGACAGATTTAAGACACGCACTTAAGATACTTATGATTAATCATTATCAGCACTGGCGACTTTGCAGTAGAAATAAAAGAAGACTTGCAATTGCCTCACATAAACTAATACAGATAAAAAACCTATGGCAAGGCACACGCATAGAAACTAAGTTACAACTGATCAGAGAATGTACTGTATATTCCCAGTAGCAAAATACGGCTGCGAGACATGGACACTCTATAAAACAGTTGCAACAAAGATTACATCATTCGAAATGAAATGCTACAGAAAGATGTTGAGAATACCCCGGACAGAAAAAAAACCAACAGAGACGTACTGCACTCACTAAATGTAGAGGAAAATTGGCTCCCAAGAACAATCGCAATAAGGAAGCTAAAAATGTTCGGTCATATAAAAAGACATAATACTATGGAGAAAATAGTAATGGAAACGATAGTCCATGGAAAAAGGGGCAGGGCACGACCTAGCCGACGGTGGATCCAGGACATCACAGAGAGTCTGAACATGTCTTTGGAAGATGCAGGTCGACTTGCCCAAAATCGTGATGCGTTCAGAGCACGGTCTTTCTTATTAGGTTAATGATCTTCATAAAATCATTGACTTAATAGATTGGATAGATCTGACTGGGATAGATCTGTAATATTTACAGAACTACAAATAAGCTGACTGGGAAAGTTATGGCGAGCTAACTACAGGCGAGCTAACTGGGTCATATTTGTAAAACTGACAGAACTATAGATGGGCTAGAGCAGACTTACAACGCTGTCACTTAGGTTTTTTGAGATTATTAATATGTGTCTTAGCGGTATGAGAATTATTATTGAAACCATTAACTAAGACAATAAATAGCTTGACAACAAATACGCTGTCAAGTAAGCAGAAACTACACATCAAACACCAACACCAACAACTGACTACAGCGATTACGGTTATATAACTACGGGTAGAAAAATAAAGCAGACAATCGACACACAACGAACAAAAATGGTAGAACAAGAGAGACAGTTTATCAATAACATATCAAATAAAACAACACAGTGAACAATAAACAATCAAAGAAATAATTACTTATTGCAATTTTAGACATCGTTTCAAATCATCATTGATAAAGTCATAAATCAGCTGGAGTTAAGGAAGACCACACTTTCGGTTGACACAAGAGGAAACAAAATACACACATGGATCTTTATTTCAGCTAGTAGTACTTTTAAGGACACGTCGGCACACTAGCAATAATAGATATAGAGGTAAAATCATTACTCTTAGAACATATTAATAAATAAGTATATGGGTTGGGTTGAATAAGCAGCAACACTCGATTAAACGTACGACGTGACGCCATGCAACCGGCTATACACCTCTGGTATGTCACGGAAATCTACGTGTTCACGGCAAAAAAATGTGTCCGACCCTCCCCACCCACCCACCCACTAAATTAAATAAAAGCGGACAGAGAAAACTGTCAGCGGTCATAATGTTATAAAAATTTACACAATGAACCCAACTTATAACCGAGAGATCACACCTCTTGTCAGGTTTTGTCGGGATGTCGAATCTCGGAGATAAGTTAAAAAAACACAAAAAAAAAACATATAAAACATTTAACCTTATGATACTTTATCTCTTTGACTCCGTAATTATTTTCCACCCTGCGCCGTAATTATATTTTGAAGAATTCTAAACAGTGAAGTGTATTATCTTTTAGTGTAAATTGTATGTTAATATTGTATGTGTACATGTACATATTATATACCAAACTGTAGTGAAATAGATAGAGAATTGTAATATGTCACGAGTTCTTATTATATACCACCATAAACTCTCTCTCTCTCTCTCTTACTCTTACTCTCTCTCTCTCTCTCTATCTATCTATCTATCTATCTATCTATCTATCTATCTATCTATCTATCTATCTATCTATCTATCTATCTATCTATCTATCTATCTATCTATCTATCTATCTATCTATCTATCTATCTATCTATCTATCTATCTATCTAATCTATGTATTAATGTTTATTTTTGTTTTTATTTATTTTATTTTTTTAGTTCCAAAGGTTGTTATTGCCGGGAGTTGTAGTGAGGATAAGCTCTCACTGCAGATAAAATACTTCTAGGGCACGCGCCTCAAACAGCCTCTGACAATCAAGTCCAGCTCCCGGCCTTCACGTGTGGCTCAATTTGAGCCCGGCGGAACTGTTTCCACTGACGGGAGAAGGGGCAAAGGCGAGCGACTGGCGCCTTAAAACCAGCAGCTTCGGGCAGATAGGGCTCGTGATCCTTGGTTGGTAGCTTATCTAAGAGAAGGAACTCTGAATTCAAACCACCGTTGCCTTGCGGGAATATCCATTTGTGGAATTGGCTTCGGGAGTAAACCCTGAGGATAAATCCGGAGTCAGAGTCCCTAAGGCAGTCTAATGTTGATTCGACATTATTCTGGCAACTCCTGCGACATGGCTGGTACCAAACTGTATCGGCTACTGCCGTTCCTTTGGATCTACCGGCTGTGTGGAGAGGGGGAACATGCTGCATGGGCAACAGCTTGATCTCCATATAACTGTGCCCAAGCTCACGCCCTGGAGAGGACACTCCAGCTTCACCCTATAGGTGTCGGCAAAACACGGGAAGTAGCAGTTACCGGTTATAAGCCTTTTGCCCAATTGGCGTAGGGCATGGCGCCAGGGGCTACTTCCGACAGTGGGAGAGGTTCTAGGATCTCACTGGACAGCTACCGCCCGCTTCAAACTGGGCAGCCCCCAGTCAATAAGGTGTTGTCCCGCCACTGTCTGCTTCCCCATTGGGTGCATGGGGATTAGGGTCAAACCCGAACTGCGGACAGAAAATTTTGCACCAAGCAATTATCGAAAAAATAGAAATAAGCAAACTCTCAGATTGGGATGCTGGAACGTCCGGACTATGTTGACTGGACTATCCGAAAACCTACAGGATGTAAACGATGTAAGGAAGACAGCCATAATTAATGATGAGCTTAAACGACTTCAGGTGGATATAGCTGCACTTCAGGAAACACGCCTGGCGGGCTCTGGAACGGTGAGCGAGAAGGACTACACATTTTATTGGCAAGGGAAAGATCTTACTAAAGCTAGAGAACACGGAGTAGGTTTTGCGGTCAAAAAATCGCTAACTAAAATGGTTGAACCAGGCGAGAATGGATCAGAACGCCTGTTAACGCTCCGCCTGCAAACTAGCACAGGTCCCATCACCCTTGTCAGTGTGTATGCTCCTACTCTGTACTCTGCCTCAGAAGCTAAAGATGAGTCCTACGAGAATCTAGCAGCAGTAATCAAAAGCATACCTAGGCAAGAACAGCTTGTTCTCCTTGGTGACTTTAACGCTAGAGTGGGTGCCGATAATGTTTCATGGCCTTCATGTCTGGGCAGGTTTGGTATTGGCAAGATGAATGAAAATAGACAACGGCTCTTAGAGTTGTGCGTCCACCATGATTTCTGCGTGACCAACACCTACTTTGAGACAAAACCCCAGCATAAGGTGTCATGGAGACACCCACGATCCAAGCAATGGCACCAACTTGACCTGATTCTCGTCGGAAGGCCACTCCTCAGGTCTGTGCTCTCCACGCGCTCGTACCATAGTGCAGACTGTGACACAGATCACTCCTTGGTTTGCTGCAAAATCAGAGCACAACCAAGAAAACTCTATCGTGTCAGACATGAAGGGAAACCACGCATTGATACCAGCAAGATGTCAGACCCTTTCATGATCGCTCAATTCACTGCGACCTTCAAGAAAGTGCTCAGTAGCCCTCAGCATGGTGATACTATTACAGAGAACTGGGAGCATCTACGGAACACCATTCAAAGTACTGCACTTGCCACCTTTGGTAAGAAAACAGCAAAGTCAAATGACTGGTTTGACGCTTCATCAGATGTGATGGCACCTGTTATTGAAGCTAAGCGCAGTGCTATGAATGAATACAAACGTTCACCGAGTGCCAGAACCCTACAGATCCTGAGGGCTATGAGAAGCAAAGTTCAACAAACTGCTCGACGCTGTGCAAATGACTATTGGCTCCAGCTCAGTGAGAGCATCCAGATCGCAGCGCAAACAGGCAACATTAGACAAATGTATGACGGTATAAAGAAAGCACTTGGCCCCCATAAAGTAAGACGGCACCGCTAAAAACCATCAGCGGAGAGAAGCTAACCGATAAGGGTAAGCAGATGGAGAGGTGGGTCGAGCACTACTCTGAGCTTTACGCTAGAGACAATACCGTTACGCCTGCAGCCCTTGATGCTGTCAATAGTCTGCCAACTATGGAGGAGCTGGATGCCGAACCAACATTAGAGGAACTCAGTAAGGCCATTGATAGCTTGGCCTCTGGCAAAGCACCAGGCAGTGATGGGATTCCTCCTGATTTAATCAAATGCTGTAAGAGCACGCTATTACATCCCCTGCATAGGATGCTGTGCCAGTGCTGGGAAGAGACAACTATTCCTCAAGACATGCGAGATGCCAAGATTGTAACACTGTATAAAAATAAAGGAGACAGAAGTTATTGCAATAACTACAGAGGCATCTCTCTTCTTAGTATTGTTGGTAAGGTTTTTGCCAAAGTCATCTTAATGCGACTACACAAGTTAGCTGAGCGCATATATCCAGAGGCACAGTGTGGATTCCGAGCTGGCAGATCAACAACAGACATGATCTTCTCTCTCCGCCAACTTCAGGAAAAATCAAGAGAGCAGAAAAGACCATTATATATCGCCTTTATAGACCTCACAAAAGCATTCGACCTGGTTAGTAGGGATGGACTCTTTAAAATCCTCCTGAAAATAGGCTCCCCTTCTAAAATGCTGGAAATGATAAAGTCATTCCATGACGACATGAAGGGAACAGTCCAATATGCTGGAAGCACGTCACAGCCCTTTGATATACGAAGTGGCGTTAAACAAGGCTGTGTTCTGGCTCCGACCCTCTTCGGAATCTTCTTTGCCTTACTCTTGAAACATGCATTCAGAGATGCAACTGAAGGAATATGCCTTCACACTAGGTCAGATGGCCGTCTGTTTAATCTTTCAAGGCTGAAGGCAAAAACAAAAATCAGAAGAGTCACTATAAGAGACTTGTTGTTCGCTGATGATGCTGCAGTCGTCACTCAAAGCCAACAGGAGCTTCAGAGCTTGATGAATCGCTTCACTAAAGCATGCAAGGACTTTGGCCTCACAATAAGTCTAAAGAAAACGAATGTGCTGAGTCAGGATGTGGGTGCTGCACCAGTTATCACTATCGATAACTATGAATTGGCAGTGGTGCACCACTTCACATACCTAGGTCTACCATCAATGACAAACTCTCACTGGATACAGAAATCGACAGCCGCATTGGCAAAGCTGCAGCTACTTTTGCCCGCCTCACATCGCGTGTTTGGGGAAACTCTAAACTCACAATGAAGACCAAAGCTGCGGTATATAATGCCTGCGTCACCAGCACACTCCTATATGGCAGCGAGACCTGGACGACCTATGCTATGCAAGAAAGAAGGCTCAATACCTTCCATTTGCGGTGTCTACGCCGCATCCTCGGCATCTCGTGGAAAGATAAAGTGACAAATGTCGAGGTGTTGTCACGTGCTGGCCTTCAAAGTATGTATACGCTGCTTAGACAGCGCAGACTTTGCTGGCTTGGCCATGTTCGCCGCATGGAAGATGGTCGCATCCCAAAAGATATCTTCTACGGACAATTAGCAGATGGCAAGAGAACAGTTGGGCGACCACAGCTGAGGTTCAAAGATGTGTGCAAGAGAGATATGAGGGCACTGGACATGGATCCAGCAACATGGGAGGATGAAGCTGCCGATCGCACAAAGTGGCGATGCTATTTACGGCACCACCTCAGATTGGGCGAAGAGAGGCTCATACAAGAAGCAGAGGTGAGGAGAAAACGTCGAAAGGAGCACCAGGAAAATAAGCAGTTGAGGGCTGTCACCTCAGGGGCGCATTCCCATAGTCAGTTATGACTGAAGGGGCTATTATTATTGTAATATATAGCGTCTTTGGTAGTATTAACACAAGTACGTTTGGTATACTTAAAACATTTTGTATGTAAAATTGAAAGACACTAAATAGTTAACTGTAGGATACGAGCTTACAAAAGACAACCTACAGTTGCAGACAATAAAAGAGATAATGAAGTTAGGGGAATGTATCCTATTTACTTTCAAAGGGCAACTATTTTCTTATACAAAAAAATATTAAATTAAATACCAGGTGTTCTTTTTTTATTTAGTTTTATCAATTTGTTTTATAAAATTATATAAAATACAAAATATTCTCTTATATTTATTTGTACATTTATTCAATTGTTAATTTTTTTATTTTTTTCTTGTGTTGAGAATTAAAACAACTTTAGATATTATGAATACGATGCACATGTTAAAGTAATGAGCACATATGTGCCCTGCCACTTTCAAGGACGATAGTTTACCAAAATGTCCCGTGGTCGCAGATACGCACACTAACATGTTTCATCAAATAGCGCACTTCAATAAACTTTTAATCACATTTTCTTACTTGGTGGTTTCTATTCTACCCTGGCTAAGAGGTTTGGTTGCCAGTACAAGCAATATTTGTCAGAACCAATGGGCACTAATTGTCGTACAGATAGGTTGAGAGTTATTTTAAGCCCCGTCTGAGCAGAGTAGATGTTGGTTAGTACGTGAGAAAAAAGGTGTGAGAAATAGATTTCACGGGTGATAGTTTAAGGAATAAATCATGTCTATGGAATAAGAACGTTTCTGTATTCCAGCCTTTCTATACGACTATAATTTAGTAGAAGACAACCTTGCCCTCCTCATACATATACATATAATTTTAACTACACACACACACACAGATATGTGACAACAAGACACACAAACGTGAAAAACTACGTTTAACTGGGTATGGGTCTGACCAACACACAAAGTTAAGTTTCTTTTGTTGTTTATTATCATTTAAACTTGACAACGTCGAATATCGAAAGAAATATCAAATAAAATCAGATTTACATACATATGAAAATAACAATTAATGTGCCCTCCCCTATGGAGAAAAAATCCGAAAAAGTTAATAACACAAAGGTCAAAGGTTATCACTATGTTACAGAACAGACAGTAAAGAAATACGTTCCTACTATATGCTACCCAGTAAAGTTAACAAGTTTAAGCAAAATCCAATGTTGGTAAATTTCCTGTAACAAAGAAAAATTTTCACTCTCTCTGTCATACAGTGGCCACTTAATCACACTGACCTACTCTTGGTGATATCCCTTGGAAATGCAATTATCCTAAACAAACAAAAAAATGCCAGGTTTTATTTCCCAAATTGGCCCCAGTCCATCCACTAACACGTCAAGACTAGCGAGGTGAATGCCGAATCTGGTTTTGGTTTTTCCTGGATGAACAAACGTCATCGCAAATAGTCAGTGTAGCAAAACGTACTCTTGAGGTTCACAGTTAAAAAAGGAGGAAAATACTTCAAGTATTGGGGAAACATCTGGTTGCTAAAAATGTTACGAATGATAATAATGATAATCCTATTGGCTGACTCTATGGGAGAGTGCCGATTCTAAAACAGCTTAACTTTCTGGATAAATCCACTTGAATACGACTGTCAGAAGTCGGGAGTATAAGTGATCTTTTGTGTACTTCAGTGGGCTAGTAAAATTGGAAAAAGATCTCTGAGTTTTGTAAGTCCAGTTAAATTTACAAGTTAAAATGTTTCTCATGTATCTTTGGCACGTCCTTGCTCACAAATGAAATTGGTGACGCACAAGCCAAGAAAAGACAGCACGAACCAATCAGAAAAGGAAGAAAAAGACCGCTGCCCGCAATTGATCAATTCTATTAGGAATAAAAAAAAACATTTATGGAAAGATTCTACTATTCTATATAGCTTTTATATGTATATATATATAATATAATATATATATATATATATATATATATATATATATATATATATATATATATATATATATATATATATATATATATATATTTATATATATATACGAGGCGTGTTCAAATGAAACCCGCCCGTGCTGCGCCAAGTGGTCATTTGTAGGAGGAGCATGATGACGTCACATCTGACGTAATAAGCACATACGCATGTACAAGTGTGTAAATGTTCATTCTCCTAGTATTCATTGTTTTTGCTGCAGACCGTTAAAATAATGGCCGGTGTGTTACGGAATCCGTCCAAGGTCGATCAGCGAGCGGTGATCCAGTTCCTAACAGCCGAAGGATGTCGACCAGTCGACATTCTTCGCCGAATGAAAGCAGTGTATGGTGACAAAAGTGTGTCTAAGACTACAGTGAAAGACTGGGCACGAATGTTTCGAGAAGGACGTCTGTTAACGAAAGATCTTCCGCGGCCAGGTCAGGTGCATATTGTTGCGACAGAAGAAGCCATCGCCAAGATTGATGCAGCAATACGGGTGGACCATCGTCGGAGCTTACGTTCGCTAGCAGAGAAATTCGCTGTGTCTCTTGGGACAGTTCAAATAGTGGTTAGGAAGAAACTGAAGTATCGAAAGGTGTGTTCACAATGGGTCCCACGGATGCTGACCGATCCCCATAAGGAAGAACGCATGGGGTGGAGTTTGAACCACCTGCTGCGTTACGAAGAGGAGGGTGATGCATTTCTGTTGCGCATAGTGGCAGGCGATGAGTCGTGGTGCCACCACTTTGAGCAGGGCAGCAAAACAGCGAGCATGCAATGGAAACATCCCGGATCACCAAAACCCAAAAAAATTCAAGTCACAGATTTCCGCCGGTAAGGTTATGCTGACCGCATTTTTTGACCATGAAGGGCTTCTGTTGGTAGACTTTAAAGAGCCTGGCGTGAACACCAATGCCATCCGCTACAAAGACACACTAGACAACCTGCATACAGCCATCAATAATAAACGATCCGGCATGCTTTCGCGTGGTGTGATTCTGTTGCACGACAATGCTCGTCCACATGTTGCGAACATTGTGCAGGAAGCGTTAGCAAGGAAAAGGTGGGAAGTTCTGCCCCACCCAGCCTACAGCCCCGATCTGTCACCATGTGACTTTCATTTGTTCGGACCCTTAAAAAAATCTCTAAAGATACAACGATTCGACTCCGATGCAGACGTCAGGGCCTCGGTGACCAAATGGTTCAATAAGCAACCAGTCATTTTTCTCGGACGGCATCCGCCGTCTACCCAAGCAGTGGGATGCGTGTCTGAATGCCTATGGTGACTATTTCTAAAGAACCCCAGTGCGTACTTGCTTCATAACAATTGCTGTATTTAATTCTACTACTCCTGCTGATGTACCTTACATATATTTGTTATAAAGCCATTGGGACGGGTCTCATTTGAACACTCCTCGTATATATATATATATATATATATATATATATATATATATATATATATATATACAGTACTTTGCAAAAAAAATGGCAGTCATATTGCTCAGCTAAATAAGCTGAAATCTAATTAAATATGTATGTTCTGCCCCAAATTTGCACTCCACTGAAGTGAGCAAACACTACCAAAAGTAAAAAAAAAATTAGCGTAGAGTAACGTCCCTTGATAATAGAGCAGACGACAATTTCTAATGCTAGTGGCAGAAAATGGATACAAAGTCAAAGTGTATGTTAATTTCACAGCTTTGGAATGAAGGAAATCAAACATGTTCTAACATTTCTAAAACCTTGAACATTCCTGAGCGGACTGTCTACAGAGTTGTGAGTAAATTAAAAGCAGGTAATGGAATCGAGCGAAAAGAAGGTAGTGGGAGGCCAAGAATTTTGGACACAAAGGACCATCGGCGTCTCGCCCAAATCGTTCGGGCTGGGCCAATAAAGAGTGTAGAAAACATACGGCAGCGCATGATCGAGTTGGGAAGCTCAGAGGTATCTAATGCTACTGTCAACCGGGAGCTACACAGGATGAATTACACAAAAAAGCGGGTAATTTCGTCACCATTGCTCACAGAGACTCACAAACAGATGCGATTGAACTGGTGCCACGAACACCAAAATTTGTCATGGGACAATGTGATTTTTTTTCAGATGAATGTTCTGTTTGGTCTTATCCTGCTCAAATAAATATTTGGACGAAAGGCTCTGTAACGCCTGTGTACCAGCGACCGAAACATACCTAGAAATTCCATCTTTGGGGAGGGGTGTCAGCAAGAGGTGCCACCCCACTGTGTGTTTTCACAGGAATTCTCACGAAAGAAAGGTACATCGACATACTAGAGGGACACCTTCTGCCATTTATGCAGGTCATGTACCCCGATGGGTGCACATTTCAACATGACAATGACCCAAATCATACAGCTCATACCACCAAAACATGGCTGCAAGAGAAGAATGTGATAGTGCTGAAGTGGCCCAGCAACAGTCCCGATCTAAACCCAATTGAAAAACGTTTGGGCACTACTCAAGAATCATTTAAAAAAGAGTGGACTCAGAGACGTTGAACAATTGAAGAAGGTAGCTGAAAAATACTGGGACAGTCTGACTCACAATTACCTACAAACATTTGTGGGAAGTATGCCTCGCCGCATCCAGGCTTGCCTTGCTGGAGAAAGGCAACATTATACTGTACTGAAACCAGTGTTAATAGATAGGGAGATACCAATCTTCCTCTGGACATACCGTTTTTATTATTATTTGCTTCTATGAGTGTGCTGCGTTGTGAAAAAATGTCTCCCATTTTTTGGCAAAGTACTGTATATATATATATATATATATATATATATATATATATATATATATATATATATATATATATATATATATATATCTACTCGTATATATATATATTATAATATATATATATATATATATATAATATATATATACATATATATGTATATATATACTCCCTGTTCACAAAGTTCCGGACTCATTTTTTTTAAATTGAATAAGTAGACTTACATACTAGTTGGGTTCTATCTCCTTCAAAGTAGTTTCCCTTGTGAGTGTACACACTTTATTCCAACGTTCCTTCCACTGAAGGAAGCACCTCTGTGTAGTCACTATTGCGGAAAAGCCCTCATTTGGTCTCGTATCGTTGGCTTGAATCTGCTCAATGTCATCGAATCTACGACGTTTTCATTGTTTTCATAAGTTGCGGGAACAATAAAAAGTCACTCGGAGCCAGATCGGGTGGAGTATGGAGGATGAGGGAGCAATGGAATGTTTGTTGTGTTTCGTCAAAAATGCGTTTGTGGTGACAGACCTTTGTGCAGGTGCATTGTCATGATGAACAAGCCAATTGCCGGTGCGCCACTTCTCAGGGCGATGTCTGCGCACAGCGTCGCGGAGGCGTTGCAGGACTGTTTTGTAGAATTCAGCGTTGACACTCTGTCCTATAGGGACGTATTCATGATGCACCAGGCCATCAATGTCGAAAAACACTATTAACATGGTCTTGACATTGGACTTGACCTGTCGTGTCTTCTTCGGTCGAGGAGATGATTGCGTTTGCCACTGAGAGGACATTTGCTTTGTTTCCGGGTCATATCCGTACACCCATCTTTCATCACCAGTTATTATCGAGGACATGAAATTTGTGTCGTTTTTTGCTATCTCAAGGAGGTCAGTGCAAATAGACAACCGATCGTCCTTCTGGTCCTCAATCAGATGGCGTGGCACGAGTTTCGGTGACACCCGTCTCATGTGCAAATTTTCAGTTACGATGTTATGGCACGTACCAATTGATATTCCAATATCATCAGCAACCTCTCTGATAGTCATATATATATGTGTGCACACAGACGGGGATAAGACGATCTCTTATCCGTTCCGTCAGTCCTGATTAAAATTACAGGCACATGTTTTCATTTACGCCTATACGGTCAGCTTTCGCTAGCGCTGAGATTAGGTCAGATGGAGTATGCAACTCTCCAGCCTCTCTCGCACCGGCAGAAAGAGTACAATGTTAATTATTATTTAATTACCCATACGCACTTACATAAATATCGCTTGTCGTTAATAGCTATGAAATTGTCGGCGTCTGTATGTCCTCGTATGGTATTAAATCTTCTTCTTATTTCTTTGATCCTTAGCCGCCGACCGTCAAAGCAGTCATTGGCCATTACGCCTAGTGGCGTCTTTTAGGGCAACAACAAATTTATTCCACTTTGCTCGGTCGGTGGCCTCCCTTCGTACCGTGCCCCAACTCTGGTTCATTCTTTGCATCTCAGCCTCCACAGTCCTCAGCCAAGTTGTTTTTGGTCGGCCTCTCTTTCGTTTTCTTTCATGGGTCCAAAGCATAGCTGTTCTTGTGATGGCATCGGGATCTCTTATGAGGAAATGGCCAACCCAGCTCCAGCGTCTGCATGCTATGATGGTGAGCATGTCCTCTTGCTTTCTCCGGGTAAGCAGATCTTGGTTGGTGATGGTATTCGGCCAAAAGATTCGGTGAATTTTTCTTTGGCATGTTGTGTGAAAAGAGGACAATTTCGACATTTCCTTCTCTGTAACTTTCCAGCAATCTGCACCATAGAGAAGTCGAGAAAGCACACAGCTCTGATATAATCATAATTTTGTGATTGTGCTGTATTGAGACTGCCATCATCGGTGTTAATACCTTGCCGAGGTATGGCGGCTTGCGTACCCTGATTACTCCCAGTGCTGTGCCAGCGGGAGTTTTACTCCTGAAAGGTTCTACCAAGCTGAGCAGGTTTGCACGGGCAGGGTTCAGACTAAAGCAGACACCCTGGTCCTCCAGGTTGGGGGGTTGTAGCATAGGGCTGACACCCTGTCTATGTAAAAAGAAATAAAGTTACGGAAACAACAACGAATGAACAAACTTTGCTGCGGGACGGACATCCGAAGTCTGAGGCTTGTATGACTGTCAGTAAAGAAAGCCGAAAGGAAGCCACTGACATGAGAACGGACGTCCTGACCGCAAAACATGATACACGAATAGTATTCTGGAATGTCAGGACAATGAACGAGACGGGTAAACTAAAACAGGTCACGGCAGAAATGAGAAACTATAGGTTACGCATTCTAGGGATAAGCGAGAGCAGATTTACAGGGGCAGGAACAGTTAAAACAGCGACAGGAGAAACAGTACTTTTCTCTGGAAGAGAGGACGGACAACACAATGAAGGTGTAGCCATTATCCAACAGAAAGGAATAGGAAGGACCTTACTGGAATGGAAACCTCTTAACAACAGACTGATAAGATTAAGATTGAGAGGTAGATTTACCAATACTACAATAATACAATGCTACGCACCAACGAATGACAGCGATGTAGAGTTCAAGGACGAATTCCATCTACAACTGCAGTCGGATGTGCTGGCTGAAAGATGCAGATATCGCAGCTCCGCTGTAAACAGACACAACGTAACCAACGTCCTTTTCAGGACGAACGAGGAAGAAGAAGAAGAAGAAAGAAATGGAAGACACAACTAGATATGATATTATTATAGTAATGGGAGACCTCAATGCGAAAGTTGGTACACACAATACGTATAATGAAAGAGTAATGGGGAAATGCGGCAGCGGAACAGCAAACGAAAATGGGGATAAATTAATAAGTTTCTGTAGCATTAATAACCTGGTCATTGGAGAAACAATTTTCACACATAAAGAAATTCACAAATTAACATGGGAACCACCAAATGGTCGGGACAGAAACCAGATATACCACATCATGATTAACGGTAGATGGAGACATGCATTACAAGATGTGAAGGTAAGAAGAGGTTCAGATGTGGTAAGTGATCACCATTTAGTAGTAGCAAAACTGAAAGTGAAACTAAGAAGGGCTGGACCAACTGTAACTACACAAAACAGGTTTGAAAAAGGCAAATTAAAGGACCCCCTTACCAGAAAAGCTTTTGCGGCTGACATAAAGAAACGATATCAATTTGTCAAAAGTCAGGAAAAGACATTGACTGATGATATAGACCAGAATTTCAACACCATTTCAACAATATATAAGGAAAGTAGCAAATCATGCTTGGGATTCAAGGAAAGGAGGAAGCAAGACTGGATAACACCAGAAACATTAAACACCATAACTATGAAAAAGGAAATGAAAAGAAAGAAAACAGAAGCGAAGTCCCCCAGGTTAAAGCAACTATATAGCGAAAAGTACAGTCAGCTGGACAAGGAAGTTAAACGCCAAACCCAAGCCAACAAAAGAAATTTCCTAGACGATTTTGCAAGATAGGCAGAAGAGGAAAAACTGAGAAATGAACAAAGCACAGTATACAAAATAACTAAATTCATCAGCGGAAAACGAGGTGCAAAGAATATTACATTAGTAAGATATAAGCAAGGAAATCTCATCACGGCAGCAGAGGGACAGGAAACAGGATGGATAGAGCACTTCAGAGAAACTCTAAACAAGGAAATACCAGAGACACAATTGAATGCTCCTGCGGCTGAAAACGATCTAGATGTAAATACAGACATTCCACGAAAAGAAGAAATCATCACAGCAATCAAAGGGTTAAAGAATGGAAAAGCTCCTGGCCATGATAACTTAAATGCAGAGCTATTTAAGACAGACCCTTAGCTAGCAGCAGAACTATTAGAAACACTATTTGTACAAGTCTGGAAAACAGGGACAACACTAACAGAGTGGAACAAAGGAATAATTGTCAAATTGTCCAAGAAGGGAGATCTTGCAGATTGCAATAATTGGAGAGGAATCACTCTTCACTTAGTTCCCAGCAAAATACTAGGCAGGATATTTATACAGAGAATTTCAAAAGCAGTAGACCACAAACTGAGGAAAGAACAATCAGGATTTAGAAAGAACAGAAGATGTGTAGATCATATATATACTCTCAGGAACATTATAGAGCAGTGCTCAGAATGGCAAAGACAAAATATTTATAATCGAGAACAAAGTTTCTCTCCATGATTCTCTGCTATATTATCGTATACGTTCCTATATAAGTTCACGTTAAGTAACAATGTTCAATGTCCAACCGGATAGGGAATAATTGTGCACGATATGATTTTTCTAGTTATGTCCCTTTGTCCATGCGAAGCATCCTTGAGTTAAGTTCCTTTCAAAATATCCAAATGTCACTTTATTCTGAGACCATCACTGAATGTGTGTGTTATTGCACATACACCGAGTATCTTTCTTTCTTTGATCCATAACCACCAACCGTCAAAGCAGTCAGCGGCCATCACGCCTAGTGGCGTCTCGTAGAGCAGCAACAAATTGATTCCACTTTGCTCGGTCGGCGGCCATCCTTCGTACAGTGCCCCAACTGTGGTTCATTCTTTGCATCTCAGCTTCCACAGTTCTCCGCCAAGTTGTTTTTGGTCGGCCTCTCTTTCGCTTTCCCTCGGGCGTCCATAGCATAGCTGTTCTTGTGATGGGATCAGGGTCCTTTCTGAGGACGTGGCCAACCCAACTCCAGCGTCTTCCAGCTATGATGGTGTGCATGTCCTCCTGGTTACTTAGAATAAGTAGTTTTTGGTTGCTGATGGTGTTTGGCCAAAAGATTCGGAGAATTTTCCTTAGACAGATTGTGTGGAAGGAGGACAGTTTCGACATTTCTTTCTCTGTTACTCTCCAACATTCCGCACCATAGAGAAGCACAGAAAGTACACAGCTCTCATACAGTCTTAATTTGGTGTTTGTGCTGTACTGGGAAGACTTCCAAATGTTGTTGAGAACAGCAAAGGCTGTTCTCGCTTTATTCATTCTGTTGTTAATGTCCTTGCTTGTTCCGCCGTCAGGTGTTACTATGCATCCTAAATAAGTAAATGTGTCTGTCTGTTCTAACTTCTGGTTCATTACTGTTATTGGCTCAGGATTGCCCACATTTAGTTTCATGACCTCTGTCTTCTTCAAATTGATGTTCAGGCCAACCTGCTGGCCATACTTATTCAGTTTATCGGTTTTGTCTTGAATGTGTTGATGTGAATGCGCGAGTAGTGCAATGTCATCTGCATATTCCAGGTCTTCCAGTGTAGAAAACGTTGTCCATCTAATTCCTCTTGAACTGCCTTCTGTTGTCTGGCACATCACCCAATCTATGAATGTCAAAAATAATGTTGTTGATAAGGGGCATCCCTGTCGTACTCCTGTTTTCACTTCGAAAGTTACATTACTCGATCCAACATTGCACGTTAAATTAGAATAGAGGCTTTTTACGATGGAAACAATGCGGCTGGGAATTCCATAAGCTCTCAGAATTTTCCATAGGCTGTCCCTGTGCATGCTGTCGAAAGCCTTTTCAAAATCAACAAAGTTAATGTACAGCTGTCTCTGTTATTCTGAGCACTGCTCTATTATGTTCCTGAGGGTAAATATATGATCTGCACATCTTCTGTTCTTTCTGAAGCCCGCTTGTTCTTTAACAGAGTTGCTGTGGTACACAATAACTCGTTACAATTTTAGTGGTCCTACGACCAATCGTCATCGTCAACGTCATAAATCAGCTGGCGCTAAGGAAGATGATACTATCGGCAGACACGAGATGTAAACACAAACTGAACCAACCAAAAACACACATGCATCTAAGTTTCTGCTAGTTGACCTTCAAAGAACGTGTCCAGTTCAGAGCTGCCGTCGAACCAGTAATAATAGATGTAGAAATAAAAGTAACACACTTGCAAAAAGGAATAAAAACACAAATTGAATAGAGTACAATGCTAGAATAAATTCACGAGGTGACGACTATTGACACCGATCTCACGATCCTTTACACGATTAGCCCTTTTCAAGGCTTACAACGATGCCTGCAAATTAAAAAACAATATATAAAATAAAAAAAAAACTGAGATAACAGGCTAGCTGTCAAAATGTAATAGCAATTAGTAAAAACTACCCTAAATATAAACGAAATCTGGTCAGATTGGACGGGACATGGAATCTCGGATATAAAGAGACAACCAACGTTAAACTAAGCAGCAACTGAATCAGTAACCTGAGCGACGAAGCAAAATAACTGGACTGTAGAACTACAACATCGTGCAGATGAAATAATAAATGCTAGAAACAGGTACGGCATTAATATTTTAAATGATTCTCTGCCCGTCATCATTGAATAGTAAGGGGAGGTAGCTTGTTTAATTTCCAAGGGAAACAATTAGATTATGAAAAAAAATTAATCGAACTGAAAAAAAGAATTAAATACTTTGTAACTTGTATAAATATATTGTAAATAGTTGTAATAGACATAATATTTTGCTTTAAATGCTGTATTTGTTATATTTTGATTTTAAATACTTATTTTTTTTAATGCACGTGTTCAAAAACTTTAAAAGATGTTCAACTTGATGCACATTTTAAAGTGTTTAACACTTATATGTTCTGCCACTCTTAATGATAGTTTCCTAACATTATATATATGGGCAACAAAATGTTTCATCAGCACTTAACTAATGCTCTTCATTAATCAGACAATTGTTTGTTTGTATTTCTGTAAATTACCTACAGTGTATTTTACACTGTACAACCCAATGCCTAGAATCCGGCTTTTGGCTGGGATCATGTGTCTACACACAGGGACCGGTACAGTGATATTCATGTGTCATTAGGTCCCTTGTGTGAGAACACAGAGGATCACTACAGTGACACAGTTTGTCATTGGGTCTTCTTGTGTTGGGACATGTGGTCTTGACCAGAGCCGGGTTTGGGCGGGGACAATGCGACCTCATGCGAGGAAAAAAATATGCGACCTCAAGCGAGGGGGAAAAAAAAAAAAATGTATTTCTGTAAATAGTTTTCTGCATACGTGTTATTAATAAAACAAAAACACATTTTTTCTATTACTTCGTATTGATGGTTAAGGGTTATCTCTTAATGTGAAGTTTGAATTTCTTTAAGAAAAAAAATAAATGAAGAAAAAACTGAATACTGGGATGTGACAGTGTCCAGCAGTGGCGTATCCTGGTAATGCGAGCTAGGCGTGCTGCTACTTAAAATGAATATGTACGCCTACTATTTAACTTCTTCCTCTCTTAATTTAAAAACCATCTATATTCAATTACGCAACGATAGTTATTAGGGGTATATGTCAATTATCTCCGAAATACTAGTTAACTTACAACTTGAAACTCACTGTAATAATCTGCATTCCCGGCAACTAACAAAAATTAATCACAAAAAACACTGGACGGACACAGCCGATTTTTACAACTCGAGAGCTGCAAGACCACCGCACGCATGTTCGTATTGTATTGACGTATCTGGCCATGACCCCGATCCACACAAACCAATCTTCAGACATGAATCCGAAAGATGCAGCACGCATTGTGACGGAATTACCCAAGAAACTTCGGGCGATTGTAACCAACCAATAAAAACTGCACTATAAAACGCGTCTGGAAACTGAAACTAGATATACTCGTAGATTCTATGCGGGAAAATCCGTTATCCTGATGCGTGCGGTCCGAAAGCAGAACTTTAGAAAAGAAATATTTTACAGAATAATAAATTAAATTTTTATTTTCCTTCGGGCATAGGTGTGCGCAGCACGCACAGCACTCATAGAGAATACGCCACTGGTGTCCAGGTGGCTTCTCATAAATTAAAACTGAGAATCAAAAAGTGTTATATATATTCTGCATTTCTGTATGGTGTGGAAACATGGACGATGAATAAGCATTTGGAAGAAAGAATTGAGGCTCTTGAAATGTGGATATATAGAAGAATGGGGCGTATCTCATGGAAAGAGATGAAAACAAATAAGAAGGTCCTAGAAAATCTAGTTATGAAAAGAGAACTAATGAGGGAGATCAAAGTTCGGCAGCTAAAATACTTTGGCCACATAAAAAGGCATAACACCTTGCAGAAGACCATAACAGAAGGGAGAGTTGAAGGCAAACGTGCAAGGGGAAGACAGCGCTATAAGTGGGAAGATAACATCAAGAGATGGACAGGAAAGAGTCTATCAGAGTGCACCACCAAGACAAATGACAGAAGACGTTGGAGATCCATTACAGCCAACGTTCGTTGTGGAGATGGCAACTGAACATGATGATGTAATGTATGATATATTTCCTGATTATGTAAGATTTGTGTAATGTGTGATATATTTCCTGATAATGTAAGAGTTATGTAATGTGTGATATATTTCCTGATTATGTAAGAGTTATGTATTGTGCTATATATTTCCTGATTATGTAAGAGTTATGCAATGTGTGCTATATTTCCTGATTATGTAAGAGTTATGTAATGTGTGATATATTTCCTGATTATGTAAGAGTTATGAAATGTGTGATATATTTCCTGATTATGTAAGAGTTATGTAATGTGCGATAAATTACAGGATTATGTAAGAGTTATGTAATGTGTGGTATATTTCCAGATTATGTAAAATTTATGTAATGTGTGATATATTTCCTGATTATGTAAGAGTTATGTAATGTGTGATATCTTTCCTGATTGTGTAAGAGTTATGTAATGTGCGATAAATTACAGGATTATGTAAGGGTTATGTAATGTGTGATATATTTACTGATTATGTAAGAGTTATGTAATGTGTGACATATTTAATGATTATGTAAGTCTTATGTAATTTGTGATTGTGACAAAACGTCCGAATATGCTCTTTAGTGTGATCTCTCACACTTTCATCCCTCCATCAGTATCCTTTCTGTTTCTTCATTTTTCTCACTCATCGCTTTTGTTTGACATAAATTATGCCTTTTCATTCGTTATTTTTATTCATTTTACTCTTTATACTGGACATAGCATGGTGAAGTCTCTTACACGCCCCTCCCCTATGGCAGTATTTGCTACGGAAGTATTTGCTATAGGACTGTCTGTCTTTAACTGGTTTACTACTCCTCAGACGTATTTACGTTCCGCCCAGCTGAACTGTGATATTATTGTAACAATACACAGTCGTCAGACCGGTTACCCGCTTGTCTCTTTGAATCCGTCTGATCACCTGTGGAAACGTGTCGGTCAAACATTTGACCTCATTGGAAAGCTGTTGAGAGTGTTGACACAAGCTTGTAATGTGCTCCGATGAAAGAAGACAACACTGTCTGACCAGACATGTGTCTCGCGGAAGCACGCAGATAAAGGGGATAATTAGATAATCTGTCGGGATAGACATCTGGGCGGAAAACATTACGACAGGAAAACACGGTCACAATGTTGGGATAGACAGGATTGCGCCGGAAGTCTTATGTAACGATTTGACTACTCTGTTGTGTATATTAAAATTAATATTTTCAAATACACGTGGGATGAGGAATGATAAACTTCCCCACCAAAACAGTGCTAGATAAATTTGATTGGTTCGCCAGAATCTACAGTGAATTGACTGGAACATTCAGCATGAAACCCAGTTGGATTTGAACTTGGAAAAGGAGAGATATAATCCAACAAACTCGGAGTC
>JAMPIV010015855.1:0-39287 GCA_024509875.1 Oreohelix idahoensis
TTACTGTTATGCTGTCTCCAGTTAGCAGGATCTTCGACCTCTGGGCTACTGTTTGCTGTCCAGTTAGCAGGATCTTCGACATTTGGGCTATTGTTTACTTTCCAGTTAGCAAGATCTTCAACGTCTTGGCTACTGTTTGCTGTACGCAGTTTAGCAAGATCTTTCCACTTCTAGGTTATTGTTTGCTGGCTGTCCAGTTAGCAGCATCTTCGACCTCACTGCTACGTTTGCTGTTGCCAGTGGGAGATTTAGCAGGATCTTTCGACCTCTGGGCTTATTGATTTCTGTCACAAGTAAGGAGATGGGTTAGCAGGATCTACTTGTCTTGGGCTACTGTTTGCTGTCCATTTAGTGCGAAATCTTGCGAGCGACTGCGATGCCAAAGGGGCTACAGTTTGCTGTCATCTTTATGCAGGATCTTAGACTACTGGGGCTAGTTCTGCAACTGGTTTAGGCAGCAGGATCATCGACACTCTTGGCTACTCCATTTAGAGGATCCTTCTGTGACAGGACTCTTGGATAACTCGGGTCTGTTTGCTGTCAAAGATTTGAGCAGGATATCTTCTCAACCTCTGGCTAAGGGACTTTGGCAATGCAGTTAGCAGGTTCTTTGACAATGAGCTTAGAATAACACCATACCGGGCTACGGTTTGCTGTCCCCTAGTTAGTGCAGGATTCCTCACGTACCTCTTGGGCTAGTGTTTTGCCGGTCCAGTTAGCAC
The DNA here is from genome assembly GCA_024509875.1 of Oreohelix idahoensis. NCBI lineage: Eukaryota > Metazoa > Mollusca > Gastropoda > Stylommatophora > Oreohelicidae > Oreohelix > Oreohelix idahoensis. The sequence continues at coordinate 723 of JAMPIV010015855.1, forward strand.
AGATCTGATTCCACTTCTGGTCTTCTGCCTTTCTGTAGAGTTTAGCAGATCTTCACTTCTGGACTATTGTTTGCTGCTCCAGGTTAAGCAGGATCTTCGGACCTCTGGAGCTACTGGTTTTAGCGCTACATCATAGTAGCTAGTCTCTTTATCCACTCCTTCTCAAGATCTTCACTACTTTTTCTATGCTGTCCAAACTTGAATGTTATGATCTTCGACTTCTGGACTATTTTTTGCTGTCCAGTTCAAGCATGATCTTACCTTCCGACCTTTGCCGTACAGTAGCAGCTTTCCACTTCTGACTACAATTTCCTGTCCATTTAGCTGATCTTTCACCTCTGGTTGTTTGCTGCTACGGTTAGCAGGATCTCTCGACCTCTGGGCTAAGGTTTGCTGACCATTTAGCAGATGATCTTTCGACAATCTGGGCTATTGTGTTTACTTTCCAGTTAGCAAGATCTTCAACGTCTTGGCTACTGTTTGCTGTCCAGTTAGCAACATCTTTCACCTCTGGGCTGTTTGATTCAAAGTTTGCAGGATCTTCGACCTCATTGCTGTGTATTCTTTGCTGTGAGAGTTAGCAGGAATCTTACACTTCTTGGTTACTGAAATGCTGTCCAGGTTAGCAGAGATACTTCTTTATTGGGCTCTCAGAGATTGCTCTCTCCAGTTATGCAGGATCCTCTTCCTCTAAGGCTGGGCTGAAAACGTTACGGTATGACTGTCCATTGCAGTCCTATGCAGGATCTTAGACTCTACTGGCTACTTCTTACTTGTCCAGTTAGGCAGCAGGATCGTCTTAGACCTCGTTGGCTTACTGTTTGACTGTCCTGTGAGCAGGATCTCTTAAAATCATCCCTCGGGTCTTCTGTTTTGCTGTATACATTGAGCAGGATCTTCACGACCATCTGGGCTAAACTTTGCTGTCCAGTTAGCAGGTCATTTTGAACATCTCGGGCTAGACGGTTTGCTCCTGAGCCTGTTATCGAGGATAGAGTACCTCATGGGACTACTTTCGCTTGCTGTAATAGTTTAGCAGGATCGTCACCTCTGTGCCGACTAGGCTAGTTGATCTACCACTTTTGCTGTGCTATCGCAGTTAAAGCATGGATCTTCGACATCTGGTGCTACTGTTTGCTGTCCACAGTTTAGCAAAAATCTTCGACCTCTGGGACTAGTGTTTGCCGTTCAGATAGCAGGATCTTCCACTCCTGGTCTCAAGATCTTCTCACCTCTGGGCTGTATGCTGAAACCACGTTAAGTTAGACCTTCGACATCTGGACTATTTTTGCTGTCCATAGTAGCTTGATCTTCGACTTCTTAGCTACTGTTTGCTGTCTGTTATCAAGACTTAGCTTAAATTTGCTACTGTTTGCTCTTGTCTACATGCAGTATATGCAGGATCTTCTTCTGACATTGTGTCTGGTCCAGTTAGCAGGATGTTCGACGATCTGGGCTACTGCATTCCAGTTTGCAGGATCTATGAGACCTCTGGAGCTACTGTTATGACTGTCACAATTAGCAGGATCTGTTTCCTCTCATCTGGGCTATGGTTTGCTGCTCCAGTTAGCAGGATCTTACGCTGACGTCTCTATGCTACTGTTTGCTGTCCAGTTAGCAAGATCTCTCATCCCTCCTGGCTGTTTTGCTGCAAAGTTAGCAGGATCTTCTTCGACCATTCTGTGATAATGTTTGCTGTCCATGTTTAGAGCAGGATCTTCCCACTTCTTGGTTTACTGTCTGCTGTCCCCCCCCCCCCCCCCCCCCACATTGCTGTTTTGCAGCATCATTCCGACGCTCACGAGGGCACTAACTGTACTATGTCCTGTCCAGTTAGCAGGATCGTTCGACAGATCTGAGGTTAGTTGTTTGCCTGTCCAGTTAGGAAAGATCTATTACCCCCCCCCCCCCCCCCCCCCCCTCTGGCTACAACTGTATTTTTTATGTCCCCTTTAGGCAGATTTGTCTTGGAATGCAGTTTGCTGCTCCAGTTAGCAAGATCGTTTCACCTCCTGGGCTACTGTTGTGATGCAAAGTTAGCAGGATCTTTGACTTCTGAGATACTGTTTGCTGTCCATTTAGCCGGATCTTCGACCTCTGGGCTAATCTTTGCTGTCCAGTTAGCAGGATCTACGACCATCGGGCTACTGCTAGCTGTCCAGTTAGCAGAATCTTCCACCTCTGGACTACTGTTTGCTGTCAGGTTAGCAGGATATTCGGCATCCGTGCTACTGTTTGCTCTGCAGTTAGGAGGATTTTCGACGTCTGTGCTACTGTTTGATGTCCTGTTATCATCATGTTTAAAATCTCGGGTTCTGTTTGCTGTAGATTGAGCCAGATCTTCCATCTCTGGAATATTGTTTGCTGTCCAGTTAGCAGGATTTTCGATCACTTGGGGATATATGCTTGACTGTCTCCAGTTACTGCAGAATCGTGCGAACTGGACTTCTTTTAGCTGTCCAGTTAGCAGGATCCTCAACCTCTGTTTTGACTAGTGTTTGCGTTACAAATAGAACAGGTCTCTTTCCACTTCTGGTCTACTATTTAGCTGTCCCAGTTAGCAGGATCTATTTCAACCACTGGGAAAAGTGTTTGCTGTCCTTTAACAGGATCTTCGTTGGACCTCTGGCTACTGTTTGCTGTCCAGTTAGCAGGATCCTCAACCTCTGGGCTAGTGTTTGCCGTACAGTTAGCAGGCTCTTCCACTTCTGGTCTACTATTTCCTATCCGGTTAGCAGGATCTTTCACCTCTAGGCTGTTTGCTGCAAAGTTAGCAGGATCTTCGACCTCTGAGCTACTGCTTGCTGTCTAGTTTGCAGGATCTTCCACTTCTGTTCTACTGTTTGCTGTCCATTTAGCACGATCTTCGACCTCTGGTCTAATCTTTGCTGTCCAGTTAGCTGGATCTACGACCATCGAGCTACTGCTATTGCTTTTCCCAGTTTAGCAGGAATCTTCCACCTCTGTGGACTACGCGTGCGTTTGCTGTCCAGTTAGCAGTGATTTAAGATCTTTCGACCTCTGGGCTACTGTTTTTGCTAACCAGTTTAGCAGGATCTTCGACAACTGGTGCTAACGATATCAATTGCTGTCCAAGTTAGCAAGATCTCGCACTTCTACGTTTGCTTCAAAGTTAGCAGGAGCTTTCGACCTCTGTACTAATGTTTGCTGTCCATTAGCAGATCTATCTACTGCTTTGTTACTAGTTGCGTCCAGTTAGCAGGATCTTACGACCTCTGTAGCTAACATGTTTGCTGTCAGTTAGTCAGGATCTTAGACACGGCTATTGTTTACTTTCCCAGTTACTAGCTTCTTCAACGTCTTGGTTACTGTTTGCTGTCGCAGTATAGCAGGACTCTTTCACCTCTGGGCTTAGATGTGTACTGCAAAGTTTGCAAGGGTCATCGACCTTATTGGAAAATCTTTGCTGTGGAGTGAGCAGGATCTCGCACCTCTGGGGGCGTACTGAACTTGCTGTCCCATTTAGAGCAGGATGTTCGTTCAGGTCTGCGGTCTGGCTCTCCCAGTTAGCAGATCCTCTTCCTCTGGGCTACGGTATGCGTCCAGTTATGCTGGATCCTTAGACTACTGGGCTAACTTCTTCACTGTATAAGTAGCAGATCTTAGACCTCGTTGGCTAATGTTTTAGCTGTCCTAGGTGCAGCAGATCTTTAAAATCTCGGGTTCAGATTTTCTGTAGATTGAGCAGGATCTTCGCGCTCTGGGCTAAAACTTTGCTGTCCAGTTAGCAGGTTCTTTGAACACTAACATGGTCCTAAACGGTTAGCTGTCCTGTTATCAGGATTGAGTACCTCTGGCGACTTTCCGCTGCTTTAGTTAGCAGAATCGTCCACTCTCTGGATACTGTTTGGCTTGTATAGTTAGCATGATCTTTCGACATCTGTGCTACTGTTCTGCTGTCCAGTTAGCAAAATCTTCGAACTCTGGGCTAGTGTTTTTGCCGTTCATTTAGCAGGACTTCTTCCACTCCTGGTCTCAAGATTCTCACCTCTGCTGCCTATTTGCTGAAACGTTAGTTTAGACCTCGACATCTGGACTATTTTTTTGCTGTCCCATTTTAGCATGGATCTTTCACTTCTTTGTCTACGGATTGCTGTCCATTAGCAGAGATCTTCTTCCAGTCTGGTCCTACGGTATGCATTCCAGTATGCAGATCGTAACAACTGGGGCTAACAGTGTGCTGTCCATTTAGCAGGAATGATCTACATCTGGGCTAAGGTTAGCTCTCCCAGTTAGCATGGACCTCGGACGTCTGGCTATACATGGTTTGCTGTCCATTTAGCAAGATCTTCTCCCCCTAGGCTGTTTGCTGCAAAGTTAGCAGGATCTTCGAACCTCTTGTGCTAATCCTTGCTGTCCCATTTAGCAGATCTTCCACTTCTTGGACTATTACTTCTGCTGTCCGTTAGCAAGCATCTGTCGACCTGACCTCTGGGCTACTGTTTGTTGTCCATTAGCAGGAAAATTTTAGCCCTTATCTTCGACATTTCGGTCTATGTTTGTTTCTGTCCAGTTAGGAAGAACTTTTAACGAGTCCTTGGCTACAAGTTTTTTGCTGTCCAGTTAGCAAGATCTTTCACCTCTGGGGGCTGTGTTGCTATGCAAATTAGCACGATCTTTGACTTCTGAGATACTGTTTGCTGTCCATTTAGCCGATCTTCGACCTCTTGGCTAATCTGTTTGCTGTCCAGGTAGCAGGATCTAAACCACCATCGGCCTACTGCGTAGCTTCCAGTAACGGCAGATCTTCCACCTCTGGGCCTACACTGTTGACTGTCAGGTTAGCAGAGATATCGGCAGTCCGTTGCTACTGTTTGCTCTGCAGTTAGGAGGATTTTCGACTCTGTGCTACTGTTTGATGTCCTGTTATCATCAGATGTTTAAAATCTCGGGTTCTGTTTGCTGTAGATTGAGCAGGATCTTCCATCTCTGGAATATTGTTTGCTGTCCAGTTAGCAGGACTTTCGACGACTGGGCTACTGTTTGCTGTCCAGTTAGCAGGATCTTTAACCTCTGTTGTACTGTTTGCTGCAAATTGAACAGGATCTTCCACTTCTGGACTACTTTTTGCTGTCCAGTTAGCAGTATCTTCGACCACTGGGATATGCTTTGCTGTCCAGTTTAGCATGTCTAATCCGTGGAACTCTGCTAGGCTACTTTTGCAGTCCAGTTAGCAGATCGCTCAACCTCTGGGCTAGGGGTTTTTGCCGTCACAGTTAGTACAAGGCTCTTCCACTTTCTGGTCTACAATTTCCTGTCCGGTTAGCAGATCTGTTCAGGGACCTCTAGGCTGTTGCTTGCAAAGGTACAGGATCTTTCTGACCACTGAGCTACCTGCTTGCTGTCTAGTTTGCAGGATCGTCCACTTCTGTTCTAGAGAGTTTGCTGTCCATTTAGCACGATCTTCGACCTCTGGTCTAATCTTTGCTGTCCAGTTAGCTGGATCTTTACCGACCATCGAGCTACTACTGCTTGCTTTCCAGTTAGCCAGTAATCTTCGACACCTCTGTGACTACTGTTTGCTGTCCAGTTAGCACGATCTTCGACCTCTGGGCTACTGTTTGCTAACCAGTTAGCAGGATCTTCGACAACTGGGCTACTGTTTGCTGTCCAGTTAGCAAGATCTCTCACTTCTAGGCTGTTTGCTGCAAAGTTAGCAGGATCTTCGACCTCTGTACTATTGTTTGCTGTCCATTTAGCAGGATCTTCTACTTCTTTGTAACTGTTTGCTGTCCAGTTAGCAGATCTTTCGACCTCATGGGCTACTGTTTGCTGTTTACAGTTAGGCAGGATCTTCCGACCTCCTCTGGCTACTGTGTTTTGCTGTCCACTTTATGGCATGGATGTCCAGTTTCTACAGGTTCTGGCTATGGTTTTTGCTCTCCAGTTTAGCAGGTCTTCGACGTCTGGACTTACTGTTTGCTGTCCAGTTTTAGCATCGATCTACTCCACCTCATTGGACGCTTGTTTGCTGCAAAAGTTAGCAGGATCTTCGACCTCTGGGCTACTGTTTGCCGTGTCCATCTTAGCAGGCTCTTCGACTCCTGGGTCTCCTTGTTGCTGTCCAGTTACAAGATCTCTCACTCTTATGGGCTGTTTGCTGAAACGGTTAGCACGTTCGACAGACCTCTGGTATACTGATTATTTGTCTGTCCATTTAGCAGGATCTTCGACCTCAGTTGGACTACTGGGCTATTTTGCTGTCCAGTTAGCAGGATCGTCTTCCTCTGGTCTACGGTATGCATTCCAGTATGCAGTATCTTAGACCACTGGGCTACTGCTGACTGTATAAATAGCAGGATTTACGACCTCTTGGCTACTGTTTGCTGTCCTGTTAGCAGGATGTTTAAAATCTCGGGTTCTGTTGGCTGTAGATTGAGAAGGATCTTCCACCTCTGGACTATTGTTTGCTGTACAGTTAGCACGATCTTCGACCTCTGTGCTACTGTTTGCACTGCAGTTAGTTGATCTTCCACTTTTGGTCTTTTGTTTGCTGTCCAGTTAGCAGGATCTTCGAGCTCTGCGCTACAGTTTGCTGTCCAGTTAGCAGCTGCAACGTTAGCACGATCTTCGACATCTGGACTATTGTTTGCTGTCCATTTAGCAGGATCTTCGACCTCTTGGATACTGTTTGCTGTCCAGGTAGCAGGATCTTCTTCCTCTGGGCTACGGTATGCATTCCAGTATGCATGATCTTAGACCACTGGGCTACTGTTGACTGTATAGGTAGCAGGACTTCGACCTCTTGGCTACTGTTTGCTGTCCTGTTAGCAAGATGTTTAAAATCTCGTGTTCTGTTTGCAGTAGATTGAGCAGGATCTTCCACTTCTGGACTATTGTTTGCTGTCCAGTTAGCAGGATCTTCGACGACTGGGCTACTGTTTGCTATCCAGTTAGAAGGAACTTTAACCTCTGTTGTACTGTTTACTGCAAATTGAACAGGATCTTCCACTTCTGGACTACTTTTTGCTGTCCAGTTAGCAGGATCTTCGACCTCTATGCTACTGTTTGCTGTCTAGTTAGCAATATTTTCCACTTCTGGGCCAATCTTTGCTGTCCAGTTAGCAGGTTCTTTGACCACTGGGCTAATGCTTGCTGTCCAGTTAGCAGGATCGTGGACCTCTTGGCTACTTTTCGCAGTCCAATTAGCAGGATCCTCGACCTCTGTGCTAGTGTTTGCCGTACAGTTAGCAGGCTTTTCCACTTCTGGTCTACTATTTCCTGTCCAGTTAGCAGGATCTTTCACCTCTGGGTTGTTTGCTGCTACGTTAGCAGGATCTTCGACCTCTGGGCTACTGTTTGCTGTCCATTTAGCAGGATGTTCTACATCTGGGCTATGGTTTGCTCTCCAGTTAGCAGGATCTTCGACGTCTGGGCTACTGTTTGCTGTCCAGTTAGCAAGATCTCTCACCTCTAGGCTGTTTGCTGCAAAGTTAGCAGGATCTTCGACCTCTGTGCTAATGTTTGCTGTCCATTTAGCAGGATCTTCCACTTCTTGGTTACTGTTTGCTGTCCAGTTAGCAGCATCTTCGACCTCTGGGCTACTGTTTGCTGTCCAGTTAGCAGGATCTTCGACATCTGGGCTATTGTTTTCTGTCCAGTTAGGAAGATCTTTTACGTCTTGGCTACTGTTTGCTGTCCAGTTAGCAAGATCTTTCACCTCTGGGCTGTGTGATGCAAAGTTAGCAGGATCTTCGACTTCTGAGATACTGTTTGCTGTCCATTTAGCCGGATCTTCGACGACTGGGAAACTGTTTGCTGTCCAGTTAGCAGGATCTTTAACCTCTGTTGTACTGTTTGCTGCAAATTGAACAGGATCTTCCACTTCTGGACTACTTTTTGCTGTCCAGTTAGCAGGATCTTCGACCACTGGGATAATGCTTGCTGTCCAGTTAGCAGGATCGTGGACCTCTGGGCTACTTTTCGCAGTCCAGTTAGCAGGATCCTCAACCTCTGGGCTAGTGTTTGCCGTACAGTTAGCAGGCTCTTCCACTTCTGGTCTACTATTTCCTGTCCAGTTAGCAGGATCTTTCACCTCTGGGTTGTTTGCTGCTACGTTAGCAGGATCTTCGACCTCTGGGCTACTGTTTGCTGTCTAGTTTGCAGGATCTTCCACTTCTGTTCTACTGTTTGCTGTCCATTTAGCACGATCTTCGACCTCTGGTCTAATCTTTGCTGTCCAGTTAGCTGGATCTACGACCATCGAGCTACTGCTTGCTTTCCAGTTAGCAGAATCTTCCACCTCTGGACTACTGTTTGCTGTCCAGTTAGCAGGATCTTCGACCTCTGGGCTACTGTTTGCTAACCAGTTAGCAGGATCTTCGACCACTGGGCTACTGTTTGCTGTCCAGTTAGCAAGATCTCTCACTTCTAGGCTGTTTGCTGCAAAGTTAGCAGGATCTTCGACCTCTGTACTAATGTTTGCTGTCCATTTAGCAGGATCTTCTACTTCTTTGTTACTGTTTGCTGTCCAGTTAGCAGGATCTTCGACCTCTGGGCTACTGTTTGCTGTCCAGTTAGCAGGATCTTCGACATCTGGGCTATTGTTTACTTTCCAGTTAGCAAGATCTTCAACGTCTTGGCTACTGTTTGCTGTCCAGTTAGCAACATCTTTCACCTCTGGGCTGTTTGATGCAAAGTTTGCAGGATCTTCGACCTCATTGCTATTCTTTGCTGTGGAGTTAGCAGGATCTTCCACTTCTTGGTTACTGAATGCTGTCCAGTTAGCAGGATCTTCTTTCATGGGCTACGGTTTGCTCTCCAGTTAGCAGGATCCTCTTCCTCTGGGCTACGGTATGCTGTCCAGTATGCAGGATCTTAGACTACTGGGCTACTTCTTACTGTATAGGTAGCAGGATCTTAGACCTCTTGGCTACTGTTTGCTGTCCTGTGAGCAGGATCTTTAAAATCTCGGGTTCTGTTTGCTGTAGATTGAGCAGAACTGGCCGGCTAGTCGAGGATGGCCTTCCGCTGCTTAAAGGGCTATTCCACTTTGCTGTCCAGTTAGCAGGTTCTTTGAACACTGGGCTACGGTTTGCTGTCCTGTTATCAGGATAGAGTACCTCTGGGCTACTTTCCGCTGCTTAGTTAGCAGGATCGTCCACCTCTGGCTACTGTTTGCTGTATAGTTAGCATGATCTTCGACATCTGTGCTACTGTTTGCTGTCCAGTTAGCAAAATCTTCGACCTCTGGGCTAGTGTTTGCCGTTCAGTTAGCAGGCTCTTCCACTCCTGGTCTCAAGATCTCTCACCTCTGGGCTGTTTGCTGAAACGTTAGTTAGACCTTCGACATCTGGACTATTTTTTGCTGTCCATTTAGCATGATCTTCGACTTCTTTGCTACTGTTTGCTGTCCAGTTAGCAGGATCTTCTTCCTCTGGTCTACGGTATGCATTCCAGTATGCAGGATCTTAGACCACTGGGCTACAGTGTGCTGTCCATTTAGCAGGATGTTCTACATCTGGGCTATGGTTTGCTCTCCAGTTAGCAGGATCTTCGACGTCTGGGATACTGTTTGCTGTCCAGTTAGCAAGATCTCTCCCCTCTAGGCTGTTTGCTGCAAAGTTAGCAGGATCTTCGACCTCTGTGCTAATGTTTGCTGTCCATTTAGCAGGATCTTCCACTTCTTGGTTACTGTTTGCTGTCCAGTTAGCAGCATCTTCGACCTCTGGGCTACTGTTTGTTGTCCAGTTAGCAGGATCTTCGACATCTGAGTTATTGTTTTCTGTCCAGTTGTTACGGTATATGATATTAACGCCGTCTGCTAAAGGTTACCAGACGTGCAATTGTAAAGGTTAAGACATTTAATATATTTGCGATAGATGTTTCAATTACTGAACGCTTCATACACGATCGATTATGACGTGTATAGCGTTGTTTAGGACACAGTCGGTAACTAAGAAACGCTACCCTTTGTTACTTGACCGCCAAGCTGAATAGCTGCGTTTTTCTAACCTTCCAATTTAATGGCAGGATATAGCCATTTTATGTGTATTTTTGATGGACCAGGGTCAGTCCTAGAACTCGATATGAGAAGGAAATATATGGAGGTTAGTACTTAACTAGAATCCTCAGAAGGATGAGAATAATCGTCAAATTCGTATGAATATATTTCAGACTCGCAGTCTCATTGTCGGCAGGTAGCCATGTATAATTATCTTGCTCGTGCAATGCATACTGTGATGTTTCTGACGACAATACTGCATTGTATCCTCATAACGGACATTGACACACTTAACCAGCAGTCTACGCCATTGATTAATTTATGCATTGACTCATGTTCTGTCCCTCTATTTGAATGTGTACTGTGAATTAAATGTACTAAATGAACTCGATGAAATGACTTATCAAATCAATCGTATTCCAAAGTCATTCAAGTATTGTTTGGAATCTTCCACCCCCGCATTCGTTTAATCTTCCATCAAAGGCACGATGCACTAAAACTAACATATCAAGGAAGAAAAACAATGGGCAGAATTTTATAATTGTTTTATTCATAACACATGGAACATTGTTCAGAGCGAATGCCACCCACGAAATTCACTCCAACTTGCAACAGTGGTGTCCGGTGTCTGGGGACGAAAGAAAACACAAAAAAAACAAAAAAATTTCTTCATGACTTTCGAATGAAATGTTTACGATCAAGTTTCGATCACATGACCAGTACGAGGCTGACGTGACGCAGTACTCATTATATGCCTAACAACGTGACGTCACTGAAAATCGTGTAGGTGATCGGTCGAAGAAACCAGCCGTTTCTAAGTCTAACCAAAGGAAACATACAGCCATTTGAAGCAACACATGATAAGATGGACTATAGGAGCAGACAGTCAGGGCTTTAGCCTAGCCGTTGACGACCGCTAGCACTGATCGAAGCAACGGTAAAGATAAATCTAGGTGTTTAACTGTTGGTATGCAAACAGTGCTAACTAAGTGTCCATTGTCCTCAAAATGCCTACATCGCATGTTTTTTATCTATGTTTTTAATGTTAATTTTTGTTGTCTTAATGTGTTGTTAATTCGTGGGAGGTAGGAGGAGGGAACCGAAATTAGATTCTGTGGCTCGCTCTCGCACGTGGATGCCTGAATTAATTTCGGGTCGTTTCTTAGGGCAGTTAAACGATTGCACCTTTGTGAAAACCCCATTGAGGTTGACATTGGACTTGTTTGTCCAAATCTGCTATCCGTTTGACAATTTGTGTTAGCTGTACCGTTCAGTAGATAACTGGCGTATTATATTCGTACTCAGTTAATAATTTTATTGAGTTCTGTACCATGTTCGTTACTATTTCGTCCAGTCTCTTCTGACTTATCATTTATTTTATGATTGTTTTAAATTTTCGTCCGTGTTGAGTCCTGTGACGTCATCATTTTTTCGCAGCTCATTTTTTTTTTTTTGTTGTGTACCTTGAATAATCAGTTGACCTCCGGTCAAACCTTGACCCCTTCATTTGGTCTGTGACATTTCCGCTTATTTTATTTAGGTCATAAATTCATTTTTAATTGTGAAAATGTTATTTTCTTGTTTGCGTCTTGGGACATTGTTTGTACCCTTTAGTTGCATCATTGGTTTTGTTTGTGGCCTCATGATATATATTAATATTACGATTAATAATATGCTATCATATGCAATAATACACTTGTATTATTTAATTTAATTATTTTTTTCCTGATAATTAAGGTTTAATATGGGACATTGCATAATTATGCAGTGATAGTCGAAGAAAGTAGCACTACAATTTATCATAGATGCCTAGGGCATAATAATATAATATATATATTGACCAAATAAAATAATCATATAGTATACATTTGAAGTAATAGACCAATTGTATATTATTTAATATTCGTTACTAGTACTAAGAGAGTGACTTAGTACATGGAATAATATAAGTACTAGAAATTATACACAACATTATTAGATATAGAGATTAATCGGGAGATCTAATTACATTATATTTAACAGATATCATAACTATTTATGATATAGTATTATTTAGATACATTATTGTTACAAAATATTGTCTATTAGTTGAACTTAGACATTAAGTTCAGTACTATTGTGATTACTTATATTGAATATTTCTAAGTTGAGTAAGTATAATAATTACTCTGAAGCTACTATTGACTATTTTAATCAGTAATTATCAATAATTACTTACAGATAAAAGTCAAAATGCTTACTATAGACCATTTCGTTAAGATTGGTCGTGAATATGGTTATAAATCTCAAGAACTTCGTCAGTTGTTGCTGAATCAGAACTGGAAAAATATGAAAGAAAAAGGAAGAAGAGAAAAAGGCTAGCATTAAAGAAAGAGGGAAGAGAGAAGACAAAAGGGCTGCATTAAAGAAAGAGGAAGCAGAACGTGAGATGAAGCAAATTGACAAGGAAAATAGACTGAGAGAGATTGCTCAACGGGAAAGAGAAGAGCAAAGAACAATCGCCAAACCGGAAGAAGAGAATAACTTGAAACGAGAGGAAATTATTTTACAACAAGAAATGGAATTGGCGCGTATTAAATTGGAGACAGCAAGATTACAAGCACAAAATGCTGATGCAAACCAGAATAATAACGCACAAAATGGATCATCATCCAGCCAACCTAAACACTTTCTACAACTTTAAATTACCCATTTTCAACTTGAACGTCGACGACCTTTCATCGTTCCTGGCACGTTTTTGAAACAGACTTGCAAATCTAACCATTTGCCTGAAGAGTCATGGGTACTCAAGTTAAATGAATTCTTGGTTGGAGAACCATTGACGGCTTCTCAAAATGCTGACCCATCAATAGCAAATAACTACGGTGCTATTAAGTCCCTTGCTTTTACGAAGGTTTCACCTGGACGAGGAACACTGTAGGTTGAAATTTAAGGGAATTTTACCTGAATCTCCAAGGATTTTGCAGGATTCATTGCGAACATACGCAATACATTTAATAGATGGGTTGAACTGGCAGAAGTCAACAAATCATACGACAAATTAGTTGATTTACTACTGCGGGATAAGGTATTATCTTCGGTTAGCCAGCCATTTTTTGCATATTTGCAGGAGCGTAAACCAGGTACTATGGACGAGTTAGAAAAAATTTCTTTAAACTACTGTTCGGCACACCCGAATGCAACCATTTCTAACTCCTCATTAAGAGAACCTCTACCTGTGGCGTCTAATATGGCCTACAATCACAATAACAAACAAAGACATCACAGTGTAGACAGAAGCAGGTTCCAAAGAAATCACAATGTTAACTTTCAGAAGGGACATAATAATGATTTCAACAATAAAAATGAGTTCAACAGAGGTAGATCACGAGATAGAAATTATTCACCTCAAACAAACTACCACAATGGTCAACATAACACTCATTATAATCGATCACATACTCCCAATAATAATAATAACTGGAATGGTAATAATCATGGCTCGAGACATCGAGATAATAGTTACTATAGAGGACGACGAGATAATTCTAACAATTATACTCGGAATCGATCTCATTCTCGGGGATCATCTCATTACAACCATAATACAGGGGCGGCAGTTACAAATAATACTACCCCTATAGCTCAGGTCCCACTTGAAAATATACAACACAGTCTTCTGCTGCATGTTTTGCTATTAATTATAATGTGGCAAATAGTTGCCAACAATGCAATCTTATTTTTCAGAAGGCGAAAGAAACAGTGCTTAACTGCGGACATATTATACCACAGGTAGGTCTTGCAGTCAACGATGGAACAGGCCTATTAATTTTTAACAGGGGATTAGTTAATGGATCCGTCGTCTCAGTGTTGATGGATTCGGGATCCACAACGATTGGTGTACGACAGTCGCTGGTACATCCTAGCTGTGCAACGGGGGAATATGTCCGTTGCATGACTTTTGGTGGAACAATAGAGTTTTACCCCACAGCTATTATTCATGTTAACACTCCTTTTTTCACAGGAAACGTAAAAGTATGTATGCTAAAAAAGCCTATAGCTGATTTGATGGTTGGTCGTATACACGGCAGTAAAGATTGTACTCCAGATGAGATTATAGAATGGGAGAAACATAACCTATGCACTGGAAACGCCGTGACGACTAGAGCGCAGACTCAACTCATGGAGAAAGTTGATGATAATAAAATGGATGCAGACAACCAAGAGGAATTTGTAGTCAATTCACCTATTGACAGGGAAACATTTGCTACCAAACAAAAAGAGGATAAATCTTTAAAAAAAATTTTTAAGTTGGTTGATAAAGTTGACAATCTATCCTCAGGTAATAATAATAACAAACATTGTTTTGTTATTAAAAATGACATATTGATTAGATGTTTTAATGACAAATCACAAATGAAACAACAAGTTATGGTCCCATATACTTTTAGACGGTACATTCTTCAACATGCACATGACTCACATTGTGCTGGACATATGGGATATACTCGAACACGATCTCGAGTACTGTCTTCATTCTTTTGGCCAGGGGTGTCAAGAGAGATATTTCGCAGTATGTACGTTCCTGTACTACATGCCAAGAAGTGAAAGCACGTGGAGCTTTTCACACGGCGCCTATTCAGGCTTGCGATATCTCAGTGAGACCTTTTGACAAGATGGCAATAGACATTATTGGTCCATTGCTACCATCGGCCAGAGGACATAGATTCGTCCTTACGTGCATTGATTTGTGCACACGATGGCCAGAAGCTATCCCATTAAAGACCACCACTACCACAGATGTAGCTGATGCACTACATCTCATCTTTTCTAGAATAGGGGTTCCTAGAAAACTTTTATCAGACCATGGGTCACAGTTTATATCTGACACCATGAAGGAAGTCATGAAAACTTGGACATTGATAGGAATTTAAGTAGTATTTATCATCCGATGAGTAATGGTGCGGTTGAAAGACTTAACCGTACACTTAAACAACTACTACATAAGGTTACTGCTAAGCACCCTCATGACTGGGACAGAGCACTCCCAGCTGTTCTATTTGCTTATCGGGAGGTACCGCATGAACAAACTGGCTTCTCTCCCTTTGAATTAGTTTTTGGTGCTCCCCCAAGAGGTCCTATGGGACTAATAAAAGACTTATTAATTGACGACGAGATGACTCAGGACACTCAGTCATCTTACGAGTACGTGATTAATCTTCGGAAGAACATTATTGAGTCTTGCCAGTTGGCAACAGCTTCTTCTGAGGCTGCAAAAGCTAAGGCTCGATCTCTACAAAATAGGTCTCGACGATTACGCCAATTATTCCCAGGCGACGAGGCTTATGTGTTACTTCCTCACAATAACAATAAATTATTGATATCTTGGAATGGTCCTTACAAAGTCATTGATAAAATTTCCGACGTTGATTACGTCTTAGATATCAAGGGACACAAAAAGATATTTCATATTAACATGCTCAAGCAATTTCATACACGTCCTGAACACTTACAGTCAATTTTTTTCATGAACTAGATGACAACACAGTATCCACTTGTCATTATTCTAACTTATCTGTCATCCAGGAAGAAGAATCTTCTTTTCCTGAGGTACAGTTACCGTTACCTGTACCAGTAGTTCAACCTACTGAATCTTGGCGGGATGTAACCATCTCTTCAACGGTTACACCGCAACAGCGTCTACAGATTGCTAATCTATTACAATCTTATCCAGATGTGTTGACCGACGTCCCGGGTCGCACATCGGCTATCAGTCATGACATTACTCTCAATGATGATACACCTATTCGTGTACATCCCTATTCTGTTCCTTTACATTTCCTTGCTAAAACTACTAAGGAACTTGAACAGATGTTGTCTCTGGGAATCATTGAGACTAGTAATTCGCCATTCTCTTCTCCATTAGTGATTGTCCGGAAGAAGGACAATAACATTAGACTATGTGTTGATTATAGAAAATTAAATGCTAAGACTATAGTTGACAGCGAACCACATCCACTTATCGACGACTTACTGCCACGTCTATCCAACGCAACTATATTTAGTAAGATAGACTTAACTAAAGGTTATTGGCAGATACCACTGACCGAAAAGGCTAAGTACTACACCGCATTTTCCACTCCACAAGGTCTATACCAGTGGAATGTGATGCCTTTTGGGCTTGTTAATGCGCCAGCTACCTTCATTCGCCTGATGCGACAAATTTTATCAGGTAGACCAGACGTTATTACATATATTGACGACATATGCTTGTGTAGTTCGTCGTTTGAGGAACATGTTTCGGGACTTAGATATGTTTTTGACACTCTAAGGAATTATCATCTAACTGCTAAACCTACAAAGGTGCAAATCGCGTGTAATGAGATAACCTTTTTGGGACATATCATTGGATCGGGATATATCCGAACGTTACCTAGTACAGTATCCAAAATTCTAAACATAGCAGTTCCTCAGACGAAGAAACAGGTCAGGAGTTTGTTAGGACTTGTTCAATATTACAGTAGATTCATACCAAACTTGTCATCCATCACGGCTGTATTGTCTTCATTTTTAAAAAAAGATATGCCGGTGAAGGTGACATGGACTGGTACATGCAATGAAACTTTCAACAAAATTATAAATTTGTTTTCGCATGAACCAATTTTAAGACTTCCCGATGCTTCCAAAAGATTTTTCTTACGAACAGATGCTAGTAACTACGGCATTGGTGCATGCCTGCTCCAGAACCATGATGGCATTCTACATCCCTACCTTAAACATTATCAATGAAAGCTGAAGCCAGTCGGCAGAAACTAAAAGTATTCATAACAGTCGACAAGGAACTTTTTATCTGTGATCTGGGCAATAACGAAGATCTTGAAAAATTCTTTTGCTCTCGTGCTAACCCTTTACCATTACAGACGGACCAACGTGCTGTAGCATGATCCTTGCGTCGAATCAAATCATACAAGCCAGAAAACTGCCAGAATATTCAATCATTCTACAGCATCCATTCGAGTTCTCCATTGAACATATTCCTGGAACTGAAAATTGTGTGGCAGACCATGCTATTGTCACGTAATTCCTATTGACGACGAATAATCAACATTGACACTCTTAAACTACATTAATCAGAACTACATTGGATTTAACGAAGTATCACTACTATAAGGGAACTAACCTTGCCTTCAATTTTTAAACTTATATACACTATATGCATCACAGAAATTGAACATCAAAAAACTGGATACATGATTGACATTGGAACTTCGTATCTAACGTCCAATTACACGAGCCTAATAACGTTAATACTCCGTTTGAACAATCATTGGACTAATTCTTGACGACAAACCGAAACTGATGTTCCTATTGTTACTTAATTCTTGGATGCTTAAGGATACAATGACATTTCTTTACCAACGTAAACTTTTTGTGAACATTATTTTGCCTAAAAGAATTCATCAGGAATCAAGACTACGGATGGATCATCATATCCTATTACTTTATAGCTAATTAATTAGTTAACTTAACTTCTTAATTGGAATTATTTAATCTATAAAAATGAAATGTGAGAAAAAAATGAAATGGAAAGAACAAAAAAAAAAAGAGGAAATCCGAGAAAATACTAAATAAAAGTTTCAGAAATTATGAAAAGAGAAAATAAATCTCACACAAGTATTTACAATTAATAATTTTTTTTTAATGTACCTATACCCATTATTTAGTTAGTTACAAATTAGATAGTGATGTTAGATAGTATTATACTCACTAACATTAAGTACACACACACATATTAAGTTAAAACTTATATTCGAATTTCTTTTCTATTTCTTCTCAACACTACTTATTTCTGAGATTTTCTTCTCTCATCATAACATCGCGTTACATTAAATTTAACCTTAATAATTTAAACTCTTAGTTTAATTAATTAATTTAATTTTTAATTAGTCAAACCCATTAATTCCCTAAATGAACATACTAATACGACAGACCTTTACTTTAATTTAATTTTAATCATTCACTATTAACAATTGGACATTTATTTAGTTGACACTATAATAATATGTATAATATTGATATATAATGTGGACTTTATGATTTAGATGACTATGACAAATAGTTAGTTGGAACACGACCGCAACAACGAGTTCCTACTCAGAACAATCGTCGGCCATATGTCACAAATTGTGTTAAATTGTTTTTATTTGAAATATTGTTACGTCGGATAGATATTGGAACAACAAAAAATCTATCGATTTTTTTTTTTCCCCGTGTACAGGGGAATTGTTACGGTATATGATATTAACGCCGTCTGCTAAAGGTTACCAGACGTGCAATTGTAAAGGTTAAGACATTTAATATATTGCGATAGATGTTCAATTACTGAACGCTTCATACACGATCGATTATGACGTGTATAGCGTTGTTTAGGACACAGTCGGTAACTAAGAAACGCTACCCTTTGTACGACCCTTTGTTACTAGACTTGACCGCCAAGCCTGAATAGCTTGCGTTGTCTAAAACCTTCCATTTAATGCAGGATATAGCCATTTAATTATGTGTATTTTTGATGGACCCACACACACACCCCGACAGGGTCAGTCCTAGAACTCGATATGATAAGGAAATATATGGAGTTAGTACTTAACTAGAATTTTCCCTCAGAAGTGAGAAGATAGAATCTAATCGATCGAAAATCGTCAAATTCGTATGAATATATCTTCAAGACTCGCATTCTCACTGTCGCAGTAGCCATGTCTATCTAGTCTGCTACGTGCATAATAGCTGTGATGTTCTGAACGACAATACTTTTGCTATTGCTCAGTATCCTCATAACGGACGTCGACATTGGACTAACGTGACACATAACCAGCATCTACGCCATTGATTAATTTAATGCATGACGCACTCATGCTGTTCTGGTCTGTCATGTTCCCCTATTTGAAATGTGTACATGTGAATTAAATGTACGCGACTCGATTGAAAATGACTTCAATCAAACTTCAATGTATTCCAAAGTTTCAAGAATTGTGTTGAGAAACATTCCACCACCCCGCATTTTGGTCGTTGTATGAATCTTCCATCAAAGGTCAACGATGCACTTAAAAAACAACATATCAAGGAAGATAAAACAATGGGCAGAACTTTTAAAATTTGTTTTTTATTCATTATCACAGGGAACATGTTTCCAAGTACAAGAGCGAATCCACACCTACGCCCAACAACCAGATTTAGGAAGATCTTTTACGTCCTTGGCTACGGTTTGGCTGTCCAGTTAGCAAGATCTTTCACCTCTCTGGGCTGTGTGAATGCAAAAAGTATCGCAGGAAATACTTTGAACTTCACTGAGTGATACATATTTCGCATAGTCCCATTTAGACATCCGGATCGCTCGATCTTCGACCTCTGGGCTAAATCTTTGCTAGTCCATTTAAGCAGGATCTAAGAACGACCAGCTGGGCTACTGCTAAGCCTAGTACCAGATTAGCAAAGCTTCCACGTCACTTGGACTAACTGTTTAGATGTCCAGGATAGCAGGGATATCGCGGCCATGCCGATGCTTACTGTTTAGGCTCTGCATTTAGGAGGATTTTCGACGTCTGTGGCTACTGTTTTGATGTCCTGTTAATCATCATGTTTTTAAAATCTCTAGGACGTTCTGTTTTTGCTGTAGGATTGAGCCAGATCTCTCCATCGCTGTGAATCATTGTTGTAATCTGTCCAGACTTTCTAGCAGGAATTATGTATTCTAGATCGACTGGGCTACGTTTTTGCTAGGTCCAGTTAGCAGGATCTTTAACCTCTGTTGTACAGTTGTTTGCTGCAAATTGAACAGGATCTTCCACCTTCTTGGACTACATTTGCTGTCCAGTTAGCAGGATCTTTCGACCACTTGGAGATAATGCATCGCTGTCCAGGTAGGTGTAGCCAAATCGTGGTGAGACTGCTGGGCTACTTTTAGCAGTCCAAGATAGTTAGCGCAGCGAATCTCAACCTCTGGGCAACTATGTTTGCCGTACAGGTAGCCGGCTTTTCCACTTCGTTGGCGTCCTACTGATTTCCTATCCGGATTCTATTCAGTTAGTGATCTTATCACCCTCAATTAGGCTGTGTTGCTGCAAAGTGTATATCACTGGATCTTTCGCAACCATGCTCAGGATTGCTAAACTTGCTTAAGTCTCTATGTACATACGTTCTTTTTGACAGAGTCTTCAACCACTGAGAATGAAACATCCTTCTGTTCTACTGACTATTGCTGCAGTCACATTTAGCACGATCGTTCGACCATCTGGTCTAATCCTTTTGCTGTCCCACGTTAGCTGGATCTTAGCGACCAATCCGAGCTACTGCTTGCTTTCCAGTTAGCAGAATTCTTCCCCGCGCTCGCTGTAACTACTTGTTTGCTGTCCATTTAGCAGATCAGATTTCTCGAGCACCTCCTGGGCTACTGTTTGCTAACCAGTTTTCTGCAGGATCTTCGACTACTGGGCTACTGTTTGCTGTCCAGATTTTAGACAAATCTCCTCACTTTCCTAGGAGGCTGTTTGCTGCAAAGTTTTTACAGGATCTTCGAAACTCTCAGTAACTAATGTTTGCTGTCCAATTTAGCAGGAACTTCTACATTCTATGGTTTACTTTTTGCTGTCCAGTCTTTAGCAGGATGCTATCGACCTCTGGCTACTGTTTTTTGCTATCCCATTAGTCGTGTAGCAGAAACATTTTACATCTGGGCTATGGTTTGCTCTCCAGTATAAGCAAGGAACGTTCGACGTTCCCCCACAGGGCTACTGTTTTGGCTGTCCAGTTTAGCAAGATCTTCTCCACCCTCTGGGCTGTTTGCTGCAAAGGTTAGCAGGATCATTTGAACCTCTGTGCAAATGATTTGCCTGTCCATTTAAGCAGGATCTTCCACTTCTTAGGAATACTGTTGACCTAGTTGCTGTCCAGATTTATGCATCAATCTTCCGTCCTCTGGACTACTGTTTTGCTAGTCCCATTAGCTATTGATCTTCGACGATGCACTCGGCAGCGCTATTGTTTTTCTGTCCACGTTAGTAAAGTTATCGATGATATACGTTACGTCTTGGCTACTGTATTGCTGTCCCAGTGAGCTGGAGCATCATCGAGCTCTGCGGCTAGCGAGTTCTGCTGTCCATGATTAGCAGGATCTTTTACCTCTCGGCACTGTGTTTGTCACTGAAAGCACCTGAATAACGTTTGGCACGATACTGAGTCCGTGACATCGTGTTCCATGATAGCAGGATTCTTACGACCAATGGGGTTGGATACTGTTTGGCTGTCCACACGTGTAAGTAGCAGGATCTTCAATGCTTCCTCAGGGCTACGGTATGCATCCAGTATGGTATGATCTTGTGTTCTGTCGGGCTACGGTATCTACCGCCATAGTAGCAGGAATACGACACTCCTGCTTTGAAGTCGCTCTTCGTGCTGTCCTGTTAGCTTAGCAGGATTACTTTCTCAAAGAAAACTCTATTGCCAGTAACTGAGCAGGATCTTCCCTATCAGAGTTACTATTCTCTCTATGCTTAGTCGCAAAGCGAGTTAGCTATGGCCACTATCGTTCGTATCGAAATAACGCCTCCACTAGCTTGGCAGTTTGCCATCTTCTAAAACGTTGTAGGCAGGAGCCTGTAACTTTAATAGCGTTGACTATCTGTTTACACCCCCCTGCAAATTCAACTAGGCGTCTTCAAGTGCATGCTACCAACCATTAGCCCGTCAGTTTAGCAGCGAGCTTCGACCATAAAAGATCTCATGCTTGTCGATAACCATGTCCTAGTTCTACAGATTGTGGAAGCTCTGGGCTACTCTAATAAGTCTTCCCTTTGGTAATCAGAATCACATCAAGCCCTGGCATATGAAGAGATAATACCCAAAACGTCACAGGCAAATCCACTGGACTAGCCGATCCTTCCGCAATCTGGCTCGCCTCCAGATATTATGCAGATCTTTCGAGCGTTGGCCTCTGAAACGTTATTCCAACCGTCTTTAGCCGATTGGGCAGATCAGATTTGCACCTCTCGATAGCTACTGTTTGCGTTCACACATTCTAGTCTAGGAGTTTATCTACAGAACAGTGCTATGGTTTGCAATCTACTCCCATTTTCGTTCAGACCCCATTTACTGAGCGACGTGAGACTGTCTTTCTATGACGTCAGTCCTTGTGCTTGAATTAGCAGGAGTACATTACGGGGACCTCTGAGCCTATGCTATTTGCTCCCAAGTAGCAGGATCTTCGACCTCTGGATTTTCTTTGCCTGTGATCCAGTCCTGGGCTAGCTCCTTTCTACTGCTGGTGCTCAGGATACTGCACTGTCCAAGTTTAAGCAGGATCCCCCCTCATCACCTATGGGCTGGTTTGGCTGAAGGAGACAATCGTGATTAAGACACGTAATTACATGACGCGATCATGGACTTTTTTTTTGCTGTCCACATTTAGCAAGGATCTTCGACCATCTTGCTCTGTTTTTTTTGCCCTGTCACAGCTTACCAGGTCGTCCATCCTCTGGTCTATACGGTATACATTCAGTATGCAGTATCTTAGACCAACAGCTTGAGCTAACTCCTGACTTAGTATAAGATTAGGGCAAGATTTCCGACACCTTCTGGGCTACTCTCTTGCTGTCCGTTAGCAGTAGTTTTAAAAATCTCGGGTCTGTTTGCTGTAGTTATGGAGAAGGATCTTCTCCACCATCGGTGACTATTGTTTTTGCAGCTAGCAGGTTAGCACATCTTCACGACCTCTGTGTGCTACTGTTTGCACTGGCGCGTTAAAGTTGATCTTCCACTTTTGGTCTCTTTGTTGGCTAGCGTGTCCCCCAGAACTTCTTTAGTCATATGAGAGTCATTCCGAGCTCTTGCGCTACAAGTTCGCTGTCTTTGCCCATGAATTCTTTTCACCTGCGCGAGGGATTGCCCTGTTTTGCTGCAGACGTCTACACCGAACCAGATTTCGACCATCTGGAACTATTGTTACTGTGCTGTCCATTAGCAGATCACTTTACCGGAGAATAAAAATCGCAGACGACCCGCCTTTACTGTGAACTGCCGGACAGGCGGATGCACGTTGGCTGCACAATTATATAGCCCTCACGACTTTCCCGCAAGCCCACGCAGACATACGTGAGCACAACCTCGCAGCCGGACACCGTCGTACTTGTGACAGGCGCCGGTCATGGCGGAAGCCCACAGTGCGGCTTTATGCATGCTCTAAAATATATCAAGAACACCGCATCCCCGGCCCCAGTGCCCCACGCCTCTGCCCGGCTATCTTGAGCCAGCCTGAAGGACGTGCTGCCCCAGGAGTGGCCAATATATGTTCGCACTACAAACACTCACCCTCATGCCCCCCTCTATAGACCCCCTCCTCTTCTCTCCGCACCGGCATACCAGAGCCATCCGGAACATTGCGACAATCTCCCAGCGCCTAATGCGCACTTCCATAACCCCCTCACGATCACCCCCGCCACCCCCAATGCTCGGCGCCGTTTTTTGGAGCCCGGCTACCCTTGAGCCAGTTGTCCGGTAACCATCACGTCAGCCCCATTCAGTCCTAATCTCACATCAAAACACCCCACCGCAGCCCGAGTTCTTTGCAGCCCACGCCTACGCCCTGTCAACCAGAGCCGGCCGTACGTGCTTTAATCCGCCTATTGCGCCAAAAGTGCTCACTGACAACCCCGCACCCTCAGCACCGGCTCCATCCCCACGTCCTGCCTGCCCTTCCACCATTGCAAGCCGTATCTTCGGCACCCCCAGGCCAAAATTCTCGACGACAACACTCACCCCCGCAGCGCCCCCTGTCTCCCATCCCCACGCCCCCCGCCCTTCCCTCGCAACCAGAGCCATGTCCTGACGTCTGCATCCCCTTGTTTCTACAAAAGCGACTACAAAACCCGCATCACTCAGACCATCGCCAGCCCCACGCCCCCTTCGCCCTTCAACCAGATTCCATTTCCTGACGCTGGAAATTGCCCATTCAAGACTATTCAGAAAGAAATTTACAAGTCTCCCTCCATCCCCGTCTAAAGTCCACAATCGCCAGTGACGATGCACCCGGCCATACACGGGACCTGCCGTTAGCGGAAGCCACCGGAGCCTTTATGGACGATAGCAAAACACAACTCCCGTCAGCACCCGAGCAAGCCCCAACGCAGCCGACCCTGCAACCACTGTGACTGCCGGTAGGCGTATGCCACTGGCGCCATTGAGTCACTGACTTACCCCTCATCCTCACCCTCCTCGGCGTCCTGCACCACTCCCGCCCACCCCGGCTTAACTGTGCCTGCCGAACTTCGGCTGCCCACATAGGCGACTTATTATATATGCGCACGACATACAAGCTGCCGCACCCACTTTTCCAGCCCCACGTCCCCCGACCGGCTTACTGTGACTGCCGTTAGGCGGATGCCACTGGAGACTTTTGAGATAGTAGTTCAAGATGAAGATAAACCAGAGAATGAAAATCGCAAACGACCGGCTTATCCTGAGACCTGCCGGAATGGCGGGATGCCACAGGAGACATTGAGATCGTAGTTCAAGAAGACAGATCAACCATCGTCCAAAATCCCCCACGCCCCCTGACCGGCCATACCATAGCCTGCCGGAAGGGGCGGATGCTGCCACTAGGAGACATTTTTAGCTATAGTATAACCCTCAAGCAGCACAAACCCACGTCTCAATGCCCATCGCCAACGACCGGCATACTATGACATCAATAGCCCCGTTAGGCGGAACCACTGGAGACTTTTGAGATAGTATTTCAAGATGAAGATAACCCAGAGAATGAAAATCGCAAACGACCGGCTTACTGTAGACTCTCTCACATACATTGTCCCGAAAGGCTCTGGATTCCACTGGAACTTTTGAGATCTACCAAACCCGTCCACCAGCTAGCCCCCGTCCCAGCCAATCGCGAGACGACCGCAACCTGAGACAGGCCGTTCGCCGGCATTTGAGAAAGTCATCACGAAAACTCAATACCCCCGCGGCTCCAGCACCTACGCAGTCAGCAATCGCCCGCCTATCCTGAGACTACCGAACGGCGTGATGCCACCTGGCTACTAAATGAGCAAGTAAAGTCCCGCCATCCTCACCCCCCGGGCGCCATGCCCCCACGCCCCCTCCCGGCATCCAATGCAAAGCTGGCCGTAGGCGGATCCACCTGGAGACTTTTGGAGATCGTAGTTCAAGAAGACGATGAAACCAGAGAATGAAAATCCGCAAACGACCGGCTTAGCTAGTGACAGCCGGAAGGCCGAAGCGACTGGAAGGACCTTTTGCTGATCGTCTTTTTCCCCAGCAGCACACCCTGATCCTCAGGCCCACGCCCCCCGGCCAGGCAACCATCAGATCCATGAGCCGTTCATTCTGATATCCGCCTAGGCGCCAATATAATATCGCACTAAAAACACTCTCCCTCAGACCCCGCGCCATGCCCCAGCTCCTCCTAATTCCCTGCAACCACATATATTGCCCGGAAGGTCAGAAGCCCCAGAGACGAAAGTCTCACGATCCATTTCCCGAGAAGAAACCCCGAGAGCATTTGAAAATCGCACACGCCCGGCAAATAACAGTGCCAGCCTTTAGGCGGTAAGCCCCAGTCAGCCCTTTAGCGCACGACGATCAGTCCTCCCTCACCTCCCGCTCTCCATCCCACTCCCGCCCGCCTCGTCTACCAGATGCCAGGCCGTTTAGGTCGTAAGCCACTGTAGACTATTAGATCGTATTGTCAATGATAAAGATGAAACCGATGACAGAAACCTCGCAAAACGTAGTGAGGGGGCGGGGTGGGGTTATCTAATATGTGTTGCGGGGGTGGGGGTAGGGGGGGATTTGTAGTTGGGGGTGATGGGGGGGGGGGACAGGGGGCGAGATCTACGGGGAGACTTTTGAGATAGTAAATTTTCCCGATCAAGCTGAACCTAAGAAAGGGAACATCTCCGAACGCCGCCAGCATCACTGGTGCCAGCCTTTAGGCGGATGCCACTGGAGACAATTATAGAGCATAGTAATTCTTCAAGATAAAACTTAACAGGAAATGACAAACGCAGGACGATAACGACCCGGCTATACAGTGACTGCCGTTAAGGCGGATGCCCCTGGCGCCCGTATTTGAGCACGTATGTTCATGAAGCCTAACAAACCGAGCGCCTGCCACACTGCCCACTGTTTTCCCGATTCCCTGCTGACCAGATCCTTGGGGTGCCATTAACTCTTCAAGCCCCTGTTCTCTATCCAAAAGGAGCTCTACAAAACAAGATAAAGCAGACCCAAGCAAGAAACTTATGCAGGACGCCGCCGCGGCTACCATTGGAGCCTGCCGTAAGGCGGCATCCACAGTCGCCTGAGTGAATCGCAAACATGAATAACAAGAATGCCTCACCACCCGCACGTCCCCAGCCCCACGGCCCCCGTACTCCACTCGGCTTCACATCTGATCCTGCCGAATAGGCGGCTTCCTCCTTGGATCCATAGGTAGCACGACAAATACAAGATAAAGATGAACCGGAGACTGAAAATCGCAGACGACCGGCTTTACTTGTGCCCAGCCGAATAGTCGGCTGTCCACCCCTGAATACAAAATGCGCACTACGAACAAGATGCAGCACCACCATGCTACTAGCCCCTCTCCCCCATTCCGGCAATAACAGTTCCAGGTCCTGGTAAGTGTGCCGCTTCACTGGCCGCCTATAAAGCTCACTACCAAAACCCCAGCACCCGCACCCCCCGCGCCATGTACCATGTCCCCCGTGCCCCGCCGGCTTACTGATTGACACGCCGTGTAGCCGCATCCCCTTGGGAGACTTAAGTGTCGACATAATATATTCACGATCCCTAGCATCCCCCGCGCCTCCCCACGCCTCCTCCCTGCAACCGGCTTACTGTAACTGCCGGTAGGCGGATGCCACTGGAGACTTTAGTTGCTGTAGCCACTTAACTTGCAAAGTTATTTTAAGACCTATGGCGCATGAACGAGCTCAAGACAAATCCAGACTAGCCGCAGACTGTCGGCTCTGCCGGTAATGACACCACTGCACAGACTGTTTGTTCAACCCCAGATAGTTTACACCTTAAAGATGAACGGTCATAGAATTTCTGTCCAATAGGATCTCGGTCGGACGGCCTCACGAGCCTACAGTAATTGCTGAAGTCAGGTCTAGAAGTACCCACTAATCCGAATCTATCCACACCGGCAACTGTGTCTGCATGTAACGATGTTCCACAAACGTTGTAGATCTAGTCCAAGATCCTGAAGGATAAACCAGAAATAAATCTGTCCAGTTACACAGTAGTACTTTGACCACCGGGTCTATGCGATGCTGTCCCATCCCTTCAAGCATACCCGGCCTTTCGTTGACCTAGATGGGTACATTTTTCAAGATCTGTCACAATTAACCTTAGCAATAAAATACAAACACCCCTTTCTGGTACGCACGGGTAGCCTGGCACATAGAGCTGTCAATAGAGTGTCAAAAAAAGTCGCACTATCTGTGAAGAAAAGCGCAAAACGACCTGTTTGCTTACTGTCCAAGTTAGCAATGCCACTGGAAGACTTTTGATGATCGCACTCCTCCCTGCAAATAACATAAATCCAGAGAATAAAACTCTGAGCACCGCTTTGCCCTGGACTGCCGTTAGCATCAACCTATACACAATGCGGAAACTGTTCTAGCACATGTTTGCCCCTGTCCAAGCCATTAACCGATTTCCGACTGCTCTGAAGCACGCAGTTCTAAGTGCATTGACTGTGCCCATTTTAGCTGGAATCCACTGTATGAACATTATTGATATATGCTAAGATCTAGATAGAACCACCAAATATGATAATCGCAACACGACCGGCTGTAATCTGTGACTGCCAGTTAGGCAGGCTGGAATTGCCACTGGGATCTGCTTGTATGTAGAGTTCAAGATGACAAAGGATCTTCTTCCTCGGCGCTACGGTATGCTCTCCAGTTAGCAGGATCCTCTTCCTCTGGGCTACGGTATGCTGTCCAGTATGCAGGATCTTAGACCACTGGGCTACTTCTTACTGTATAGGTAGCAGGATCTTAGACCTCTTGGCTACTGTTTGCTGTCCTGTGAGCAGGATCTTTAAAATCTTGGGTTCTGTTTGCTGTAGATTGAGCAGGATCTTCCACCTCTGGGCTAAACTTTGCTGTCCAGTTAGCAGGTTCTTTGAACACTGGGCTACGGTTTGCTGTCCTGTTATCAGGATAGAGTACCTCTTGGCTACTTTTCGCTGCTTAGTTAGCAGGATCGTCCACCTCTGGCTACTGCTTGCTGTATAGTTAGCAGGATCTTCGACATCTGTGCTACTGTTTGCTTTCCAGTTAGCAGGATTTTCGACCTCTGGGCTTCCATTTGATGTCCAGTTAGCAGGATCTTCGAGCTCTGCGGTACTGTTTGCACTGCAGTTAGTTGATCTTCCACTTTTGGTCTACTGTTTGCTGTCCAGTTAGCAGGATCTTCGAGCTCTGCGCTACAGTTTGCTGTTCAGTTAGCAGGATCTTCGACCTCTGGGCAACTGTTTGCTGTAAAGTTAGTAGGATCTTCCACGTCTGGCCTAATGTTTGCTGTCCAGTTAGCAGGATCTTTGACCACTGGTCTACTGCTTGCTGTCCAATTAGCATTATCGTCGACCTCTGGGCTACTTTTCGCTGTCCAATTAGCACGATCTTCGACCTCTGGGCTACTGCTTGCTGTCCAGTTAGCATGATCGTCGACCTCTGGGCTACTGTTTGCCGTCAAGTTAGCATGATCTTTTATCTCTGGTCTACTGTTTGCTGTCCAGTTAGTAGGATCTTCGACCTCTGGGCTACTGTTTGCTGTCCATTAAGCAGGATCTTCCACTTCTTGGTTACTGTTTGCTGTCAAGTTAGAAGCATCTTCGACCTCTGGGCTACTGTTTTCTTTCCAGTTAGCAGGATCTTCCACTTCTGCGCTACTGTTTGCTGTCCAGTTAGCAGGATCATTGACCTCTGGGCTACTGTTTGCTGTCTAGTTAGCAGGATTTTCGACATCTGGTCTACTGTTTGTTGTCCAGTTAACAGGATATTTGACCTGGGCTACTGTTTGCTGTCCAGTTAGCAAGATCGTGGACCTCAGGGCTACTCTTCTACTTGTTTGCGTACAGTTAGCAGGATCTCCGACCTCTGGTCTACTGTTTGCTGCCAGTTAGCAGGATCTTTCACCTCTGGTCTGTTTGTTTGCTGTCTAGTTAGCAGGATCTTCGACCTGTGGGATACTATTTGTTGTCCACTTAGCAGGATCTTCGACCTCTGTGCTACTGTTTGCTGTCCAGTTAGCAGGATCTTCGACCTCTGGCTACTGTTTGCTGTCCAGTTAGCAGGATCTTCGACATCTGTGCTACTGGCAGTTAATTTTCCACTGGTCTACTGTTTGCTGTCCAGTTAACATGATCTTCGACCTCTGGTCTACTGTTTGCTGTCCAGTTAGCAGGATCTTTGACCTTTGGGCTATTGTTTGCTGTCAGGTTAGCATGATCTTCGACCTCTGGACTATTGTTTGCTATCCAGTTAACAGGATCTTCGACCTGTGGGCTACTGTGTGCTGTTCAGTTAGCAGGATCTTCGACCGTTGGGCTACTGTTTGCTGTCCAGTTAGCAGGATCTTCGACCTCTGGGCTACTGTTTGCTGTCCACTTTGCAGGATCTTCGACCTCTGTTCTACTGTTTCTTGTCCACTTAGCAGGATCTTCGACCTCTGGGCTTCTGTTTGCTGTCCAGTTAGCAGGATCTTCGACCTCTGGACTATTGTTTGCTGTCCATTTAGCAGGATCTTCGACCTCTATGCTACTGTTTGCTGTCCAGTTAGCAGGATCTTCGACGTCTAGGCTACTATTTGCTGTCCAGTTAGCAGGATCTTCGACGTCTAGGCTACTGTTTGCTGTCCAGTTAGCAGGATTTTCGACCTCTGGGCTACTGTTTGCTCTGCAGTTAGGAGGATCTTCGATGTCTGGGCTACTGTTTGATGTCCTGTTAGCAGGATGTTGAAAATCTCGGGTTCTGTTTGCAGTAGATTGAGCAGGATCTTCCACCTCTGGACTATTGTTTGCTGTCCAGTTAGCAGGATCTTCGACCTCTATGCTACTGTTTGCTGTCTAGTTAGCAATATTTTCCACTTCTGGGCCAATCTTTGCTGTCCAGTTAGCAGGTTCTTTGACCACTGGGCTAATGCTTGCTGTCCAGTTAGCAGGATCGTGGACCTCTGGGCTACTTTTCGCAGTCCAATTAGCTGGATCCTCGACCTCTGGGCTAGTGTTTGCCGTACAGTTAGCAGGCTCTTCCACTTCTGGTCTACTATTTCCTGTCCAGTTAGCAGGATCTTTCACCTCTGGGTTGTTTGCTGCTACGTTAGCAGGATCTTCGACCTCTGGGCTACTGTTTGCTGTCCATTTAGCAGGATGTTCTACATCTGGGCTATGGTTTGCTCTCCAGTTAGCAGGATCTTCGACGTCTGGGCTACTGCTTTCTGTCCAGTTAGCAAGATCTCTCACCTCTGGGCTGTTTGCTGCAAAGTTAGCAGGATCTTCGACCTCTGAGCTACTGTTTGCTGTCTAGTTAGCAGGATCTTCCACTTCTGTTCTACTGTTTGCTGTCCATTTAGCACGATCTTCGACCTCTGGTCTAATCTTTGCTGTCCAGTTAGCTGGATCTACGACCATCGAACTACTGCTTGCTTTCCAGTTAGCAGAATCTTCCACCTCTGGACTACTGTTTGCTGTCCAGTTAGCAGGATGTTCTACATCTGGGCTATGGTTTGCTCTCCAGTTAGCAGGATCTTCGACGTCTGGGCTATTGTTTACTTTCCAGTTAGCAGGCTCTTCCACTTCTGGTCTACTGTTTGCTGTCCAGTTAGCAACATCTTTCACCTCTGGGCAGTTTGATGCAAAGTTTGCAGGATCTTCGACCTCAGTGCTAATGTTTGCTCTCCAGTTAGCAGGATCTTTCACTTCTTGGCTGTTTGCTGTCCAGTTAGCAGGATTTTTTACCTCTGGGCTACTGTTTGCTGTCCAGTTAGCAGGATCTTCGACCTCTGGGCTACGGTTTGTTGTCCAGTTAGCAGGATCTTCGACCTCAGGGCTACTGTTTGCTGTCCAGTTAGCAGGATCTTCGACCTCTGGGCTACTGTTTGCTGTCCATTTAGCAGGATCTTCGACCTCTGGGCTACTGTTTGCTGTCCAGTTAGCAGGATCTTCGACCTCTGGGCTACTGTTTGCTTTCCAGTTAGCAGGATCTTCGACCTCAGGGATACTGTTTGCTATCCCGTTAGCAGGATCTTCCACCTCTAGACTACTGTTTGCTGTCCAGTTAGCAGGATCTTCGACGTCTGTGCTACTGTTTGCTGTCCAGTTAGCAGGATCTTCGACCTCTGGGCTACTGTTTGCTGTCCAGTTAGCAGGATCTTTCACCTCTGGGCTACTGTTTGCTGTCCAGTTAGCAGGATCTTCGACCTCTGGGCTACTGTTTGCTGTCCAGTTAGCAGGATCTTCGACCTCTGGGCTACTGTTTGCTGTCCCGTTAGCAGGATCTTCCACAGCTTGGCTACTGTTTGCTGTCCAGGTAGCAGGATCTTCGGCCTCTGGGCTACTGTTTGCTGTCCAGTTAGCAGGATCTTCGACCTCCGGGCTACTGTTTGCTGTCCAGTTAGCAGGATCTTCGACCTCTTGGCTACTGTTTGCTGTCCAGTTAGCAGGATCTTCGACCGCTAGGCTACTGTTTGCTGTCCAGTTAGCAGGATCTTCGACCTCTGGGCTACTATTTGCTGTCCAGTTAGCAGGATCTTCGACATCTGGGCTACTGTTTGCTGTCCAGTTAGCAGGATCTTCGACCTCTGGGCTACTGCTTGCTGTCCAGTTAGCAGGATCTTCGACCTCTAGGCTATTGTTTGTTGTCCAGTTAACAGGATCTTCGACCTCTGGTCTACTGTTTGCTGACCAGTTAGCAGGATCTTCCACCTCTGGGCTGTTTGCCGTTCCGTTAGCAGGATCTTCGACCTCTGGGTTACTGTTTGCTGTCCAGTTAGCAGGATCTTCCACTTCTGGTCTACTGTTTGCTGTCCAGTTAGCAGGATCTTCGACCTCTGGGCTACTGTTTGCTGTCCAGTTAGCAGGATCTTCCACTTCTGGGCTACTGTTTGCTGTCCAGTTAGCAGGATCTTCCACCTCTGGGCTAATGTTTGCTGTCCAGTTAGCAGGATCTTCGACCACTGGGATAATGCTTGCTGTCCAGTTAGCAGGATCGTGGACCTCTGGGCTAGTGTTTGCCGTACAGTTAGCAGGCTCTTCCACTTCTGGTCTACTATTTCCTGTCCAGTTAGCAGGATCTTTCACCTCTGGGTTGTTTGCTGCTACGTTAGCAGGATCTTCGACCTCTGGGCTACTGTTTGCTGTATATTTAACAGGATGTTCTACATCTGGGCTATTGTTTGCTCTCCAGTTAGCACGATCTTCGACGTCTGGGCTACTGTTTGCTGTCCAGTTAGCAAGATCTCTCACCTCTGGGCTGTTTGCTGCAAAGTTAGCAGGATCTTCGACCTCTGAGCTACTGTTTGCTGTCTAGTTAGCAGGATCTTCCACTTCTGTTCTACTGTTTGCTGTCCATTTAGCACGATCTTCGACCTCTGGTCTAATCTTTGCTGTCCAGTTAGCTGGATCTACGACCATCGAACTACTGCTTGCTTTCCAGTTAGCAGAATCTTCCACCTCTGGACTACTGTTTGCTGTCCAGTTAGCAGGATGTTCTACATCTGGGCTATGGTTTGCTCTCCAGTTAGCAGGATCTTCGACGTCTGGGCTAGTGTTTGCCGTACAGTTAGCAGGCTCTTCCACTTCTGGTCTACTATTTCCTGTCCAGTTAGCAGGATCTTTCACCTCTGGGTTGTTTGCTGCTACGTTAGCAGGATCTTCGACCTCTGGGCTACTGTTTGCTGTCCATTTAGCAGGATGTTCTACATCTGGGCTATGGTTTGCTCTCCAGTTAGCAGGATCTTCGACGTCTGGGCTACTGTTTTCTGTCCAGTTAGCAAGATCTCTCACCTCTGGGCTGTTTGCTGCAAAGTTAGCAGGATCTTCGACCTCTGAGCTACTGTTTGCTGTCTAGTTAGCAGGATCTTCCACTTCTGTTCTACTGTTTGCTGTCCATTTAGCACGATCTTCGACCTCTGGTCTAATCTTTGCTGTCCAGTTAGCTGGATCTACGACCATCGAGCTACTGCTTGCTTTCCAGTTAGCAGAATCTTCCACCTCTGGACTACTGTTTGCTGTCCAGTTAGCAGGATGTTCTACATCTGGGCTATGGTTTGCAGGATCTTCAGTTAGCAGGATCTTCGACGTCTGGGCTATTGTTTACTTTCCAGTTAGCAAGATCTTCAACGTCTTGGCTACTGTTTGCTGTCCAGTTAGCAACATCTTTCACCTCTGGGCAGTTTGATGCAAAGTTTGCAGGATCTTCGACCTCAGTGCTAATGTTTGCTGTGGAGTTAGCAGGATCTTCCACTTCTTGGTTACTGAATGCTGTCCAGTTAGCAGGATCTTCTTCCTCGGCGCTACGGTATGCTCTCCAGTTAGCAGGATCCTCTTCCTCTGGGCTACGGTATGCTGTCCAGTTAGCAGGATCTTCGACGTCTATGCTACTATTTGCTGTCCAGTTAGCAGGATTTTCGACCTCTGGGCTACTTTTCGCTGCTATAGTTAGCAGGATCTTAGACCTCTTGGCTACTGTTTGCGTCCTAGTTAGCAGGATCTTTAAAATCTTGGGTTCTGTTTGCTGTAGATTGAGCAGGATCTTCCACCTCTGGGCTAATCTTTGCTGTCCAGTTAGCAGGCTCTTCCACTTCTGGTCTACTGTTTGCTGTCCAGTTAGCAGGATAGAGTATGCCTCTTGGCTACTTTTCTGGGCTGTGGTTGCTTAGTTAGCAGGATCGTCCACCTCTGGCTACTGCTTGCTGTATAGTTAGCAGGATCTTCGACATCTGTGCTACTGTTTGCTGTCCAGTTAGCAGGATTTTCGACCTCTGGGCTTCCATTTGATGTCCAGTTAGCAGGATCTTCGAGCTCTGCGGTACTGTTTGCACTGCAGTTAGTTGATCTTCCACTTTTGGTCTACTGTTTGCTGTCCAGTTAGCAGGATCTTCGAGCTCTGCGCTACAGTTTGCTGTTCAGTTAGCAGGATCTTCGACCTCTGGGCAACTGTTTGCTGTAAAGTTAGTAGGATCTTCCACGTCTGGCCTAATGTTTGCTGTCCAGTTAGCAGGATCTTTGACCACTGGTCTACTGCTTGCTGTCCAATTAGCATTATCGTCGACCTCTGGGCTACTTTTCGCTGTCCAATTAGCACGATCTTCGACCTCTGGGCTACTGCTTGCTGTCCAGTTAGCATGATCGTCGACCTCTGGGCTACTGTTTGCCGTCAAGTTAGCATGATCTTTTATCTCTGGTCTACTGTTTAGTGTCCAGTTAGCAGGATCGTCGAACTCTGAGCTACTTTTTGAACTGCAGTTAGATGATCTTCCACTTCTGGTCTACTGTTTGCTGTCCAGTTAGTAGGATCTTCGACCTCTGGGCTACTGTTTGCTGTCTAGGTAGCAATATTTTCCACCTCTGGGCCAATCTTTGCTGTCCAGTTAGCAGGCTCTTTGACCACTGGGCTACTGCTTGCCGTCCAGTTAGCAGGATCGTGGACCTCAGGGCTACTTTTCGCTAGTGTTTGCCGTACAGTTAGCTGGCTCTTCCTTTTCTGGTCTACTATTTGCTGCCAGTTAGCAGGATCTTTCACCTCTGGGTTGTTTGCTGCTACGTTAGCAGGATCTTCGACCTCTGGGCTACTGTTTGCTGTCCTGTTAGCAGGATGTTGAAAATCTCGGGTTCTGTTTGCTGTAGATTGAGAAGGATCTTCCACCTCTGGACTATTGTTTGCTGTACAGTTAGCACGATCTTCGACCTCTGTGCTACTGTTTGCACTGCAGTTAATTGATCTTCCACTTTTGGTCTACTGTTTGCTGTCCAGTTAGCAGGATCTTCGACCTCTGGGCTTCTGTTTGCTGTCCAGTTAGCAGGATCTTCGACGTCTAGGCTACTATTTGCTGTCCAGTTAGCAGGATTTTCGACCTCTGGACTATTGTTTGCTGTCCATTTAGCAGGATCTTCGACCTCTTGGCTACTGTTTGCTGTCCAGGTAGCAGGATCTTCTTCCTCTGGGCTACGGTATGCATTCCAGTATGCATGATCTTAGACCACTGGGCTACTGCTGACTGTATAGGTAGCAGGACTTCGACCTCTTGGCTACTGTTTGCTGTCCTGTTAGCAAGATGTTTAAAATCTCGGGTTCTGTTTGCAGTAGATTGAGCAGGATCTTCCACCTCTGGACTATTGTTTGCTGTCCAGTTAGCAGGATCTTCGACCTCTATGCTACTGTTTGCTGTCTAGTTAGCAATATTTTCCACTTCTGGGCCAATCTTTGCTGTCCAGTTAGCAGGTTCTTTGACCACTGGGCTAATGCTTGCTGTCCAGTTAGCAGGATCGTGGACCTCTGGGCTACTTTTCGCAGTCCAATTAGCTGGATCCTCGACCTCTGGGCTAGTGTTTGCCGTACAGTTAGCAGGCTCTTCCACTTCTGGTCTACTATTTCCTGTCCAGTTAGCAGGATCTTTCACCTCTGGGTTGTTTGCTGCTACGTTAGCAGGATCTTCGACCTCTGGGCTACTGTTTGCTGTCCATTTAGCAGGATGTTCTACATCTGGGCTATGGTTTGCTCTCCAGTTAGCAGGATCTTCGACGTCTGGGCTACTGTTTTCTGTCCAGTTAGCAAGATCTCTCACCTCTGGGCTGTTTGCTGCAAAGTTAGCAGGATCTTCGACCTCTGAGCTACTGTTTGCTGTCTAGTTAGCAGGATCTTCCACTTCTGTTCTACTGTTTGCTGTCCAGTTAGCAGGATCTTCGACCTCTGGGCTACTGTTTGCTGTCCAGTTAGCTGGATCTACGACCACCGGGCTACTGCTTGCTTTCCAGTTAGCAGAATCTTCCACCTCTGGACTACTGTTTGCTGTCCAGTTAGCAGGATCTTCGACCTCTGGGCTACTGTTTGCTGTCCAGTTAGCAGGATCTTCGACCTCTGAGCTACTGTTTGCTGTCTAGTTAGCAGGATCTTCGACCTCTGGTCTAATCTTTGCTGTCCAGTTAGCTGGATCTACGACCATCGAGCTACTGCTTGCTTTCCAGTTAGCAGAATCTTCCACCTCTGGACTACTGTTTGCTGTCCAGTTAGCAGGATGTTCTACATCTGGGCTATGGTTTGCAGGATCTTCAGTTAGCA
Organism: Oreohelix idahoensis; assembly: GCA_024509875.1. Lineage (NCBI taxonomy): Eukaryota > Metazoa > Mollusca > Gastropoda > Stylommatophora > Oreohelicidae > Oreohelix > Oreohelix idahoensis. The sequence goes on from JAMPIV010015855.1 coordinate 37,023, forward strand.
GGATCTTCGACGTCTGGGCTATTGTTTACTTTCCAGTTAGCAAGATCTTCAACGTCTTGGCTACTGTTTGCTGTCCAGTTAGCAACATCTTTCACCTCTGGGCAGTTTGATGCAAAGTTTGCAGGATCTTCGACCTCAGTGCTAATGTTTGCTGTGGAGTTAGCAGGATCTTCCACTTCTTGGTTACTGAATGCTGTCCAGTTAGCAGGATCTTCTTCCTCGGCGCTACGGTATGCTCTCCAGTTAGCAGGATCCTCTTCCTCTGGGCTACGGTATGCTGTCCAGTATGCAGGATCTTAGACCACTGGGCTACTTCTTACTGTATAGGTAGCAGGATCTTAGACCTCTTGGCTACTGTTTGCTGTCCAGTTAGCAGGATCTTCGACGTCTATGCTACTATTTGCTGTCCAGTTAGCAGGATTTTCGACCTCTGGACTATTGTTTGCTGTCCATTTAGCAGGATCTTCGACCTCTATGCTACTGTTTGCTGTCTAGTTAGCAATATTTTCCACTTCTGGGCCAATCTTTGCTGTCCAGTTAGCAGGTTCTTTGACCACTGGGCTAATGCTTGCTGTCCAGTTAGCAGGATCGTGGACCTCTGGGCTACTTTTCGCAGTCCAATTAGCTGGATCCTCGACCTCTGGGCTAGTGTTTGCCGTACAGTTAGCAGGCTCTTCCACTTCTGGTCTACTATTTCCTGTCCAGTTAGCAGGATCTTTCACCTCTGGGTTGTTTGCTGCTACGTTAGCAGGATCTTTGACCTCTGGGCTACTGTTTGCTGTCCATTTAGCAGGATGTTCTACATCTGGGCTATGGTTTGCTCTCCAGTTAGCAGGATCTTCGACCTCTGGTCTAATCTTTGCTGTGGAGTTAGCAGGATCTTCCACTTCTTGGTTACTGAATGCTGTCCAGTTAGCAGGATCTTCTTCCTCGGCGCTACGGTATGCTCTCCAGTTAGCAGGATCCTCTTCCTCTGGGCTACGGTATGCTGTCCAGTATGCAGGATCTTAGACCACTGGGCTACTTCTTACTGTATAGGTAGCAGGATCTTAGACCTCTTGGCTACTGTTTGCTGTCCAGTTAGCAGGATCTTCGACGTCTATGCTACTATTTGCTGTCCAGTTAGCAGGATTTTCGACCTCTGGGCTTCCATTTGATGTCCAGTTAGCAGGATCTTCGACCTCTGGGCAACTGTTTGCTGTAAAGTTAGTAGGATCTTCCACGTCTGGCCTAATGTTTGCTGTCCAGTTAGCAGGATCTTTGACCACTGGTCTACTGCTTGCTGTCCAATTAGCATTATCGTCGACCTCTGGGCTACTGTTTGCCGTCAAGTTAGCATGTTCTTTTATCTCTGGTCTACTGTTTAGTGTCCAGTTAGCAGGATCGTCGAACTCTGAGCTACTTTTTGAACTGCAGTTAGATGATCTTCCACTTCTGGTCTACTGTTTGCTGTCCAGTTAGTAGGATATTCGACCTCTGGGCTACTGTTTGCTGTCTAGGTAGCAATATTTTCCACCTCTGGGCCAATCTTTGCTGTCCAGTTAGCAGGCTCTTTGACCACTGGGCTACTGCTTGCCGTCCAGTTAGCAGGATCGTGGACCTCAGGGCTACTTTTCGCTAGTGTTTGCCGTACAGTTAGCTGGCTCTTCCTTTTCTGGTCTACTATTTGCTGCCAGTTAGCAGGATCTTTCACCTCTGGGTTGTTTGCTGCTACGTTAGCAGGATCTTCGACCTCTGGGCTACTGTTTGCTGTCCTGTTAGCAGGATGTTGAATATCTCGGGTTCTGTTTGCTGTAGATTGAGAAGGATCTTCCACCTCTGGAATATTGTTTGCTGTAAAGTTAGCACGATCTTCGACCTCTGTGCTACTGTTTGCACTGCAGTTAATTGATCTTCCACTTTTGGTCTACTGTTTGCTGTCCAGTTAGCAGGATCTTCGACCTCTGGGCTTCTGTTTGCTGTCCAGTTAGCAGGATCTTCGACGTCTAGGCTACTATTTGCTGTCCAGTTAGCAGGATTTTCGACCTCTGGACTTATTGTTTGCTGTCCATTTAGCAGGATCTTCGACCTCTTGGCTACTGTTTGCTGTCCAGATAGCAGGATTTTCTTCCTCTGGGCTACGGTATGCATTCCAGTATGCATGATCTTAGACCACTGGGCTAGTGCTGACTGTATAGGTAGCAGGACTTCGACCTCTTGGCTACTGTTTGCTGTCCTGTTTAAATCATCTTCCACTTTTGGTCTACTGTTTGCTGTCCAGTTAGC
>JAMPIV010015856.1:0-110428 GCA_024509875.1 Oreohelix idahoensis
TAGAATGGATTTGGTTGGGGGGTATGGTTTTTTTAATTGGGTGGTGTGTTGAAGTTAGTTGAATGGGGATAATTATGAAGGTTAGGAAGTAATGAAATTTTTGTTGTTGGTGAATGATATGGATTAGGTAATTTGTTGGTGAAGTATGGGGATTATTTATGATTGGGGGGGTAATGGGTTTTGGGGTGTTATTGGTTTAGTAATGATGAATGATTTTGGGGGAGTATAGTTTTTGTATGATTGGGGGTATTTTTTTTAAATTTAGGGGATAGTTTATGTTTGGGGGTTGGATTGTTGATGTTTATGGGTAAAACTTTTTGTGAAAGATGTGTGGTTGTTTTAGGGTTGTAAGTATTGATTAGTGGTTTTGATTGTGGGGATTTAGGGGTTTTATTGGATATGAGGTAGGGTGGTGCTTGTAGTTGGAGGTGCCTTTTACCGGTGGGTCCACAAAATTAAAGGTCCATTTTAAACGGTGTTATTAGGGGACTGAATTGATAAAGGCAGAGAAATATTAACATCCTCATTACCAATATTGTATGATGTTAGTTTTTTATGATAAGTGGCAATGTTAAAATTTGAGGACAAGCCATGAAAAACATGCTGCCTATTTGGTAGGTTTGTGTTATTTTTGGTTGTGGTACCCGGTAGTCAAAATAAGTTACAAATTGGATGGCAAGGTCCATATACAGTTCTAGAGAAGGTGTCTAGAACCAATTATAAGATAGATAAGAAGGGGAAAGAAAAAATCTATCATGTGAATCTCCTGAAGAAATATTTGGAAAGAGAACATCAGGAAGAGACACACTTGTTGACCTTGTCCATTGCCATGGAGATGAAAAAGGAACCACTTTCATCATTTGAATATCCATTACACCCCTGTGAGACAGCGGCACAGGTGAAAATCAGTATACATTTAACGAAAAATCAGAAAGAGAGAGTGCAACAGGTTCTAGATAATCATACAGAGGTGTTAACGGACAGACCGGGGCATACAAACTTATTGGAATATGATATGAAACTGATAGACCCCACACCTGTCTGTATGAAACCCTATTCGATTCCTTTTGCTAAGGAGAAAGCTTTGAAGGAAGAGATAGACTATTTGTTGAAGGAAGGAATTATTTCACACAGTGAATCTTCGTATAGTTCCAGTATTGTACTCTTAAGGAAACCCTCTGGAGAACATAGACTCTGTATAGATTACAGGAGACTGAATGCTATTACAAAAGGACAGGTGGATCCATTGCCGGATACAAATCAGTTATTTGCCAGGCTAAATAAAGCTAAATATTTCTCAAAAGTGGATCTGAGTAAAGGATACTATCAGATTCCAGTAAAGCCTGAGGTTAGACCATACCTAGCTTTTAGTACCTCAGAGGGACACTATGAGTTTAACAGATTGCCATTTGGATTGAAGAATGCGCCTAGTGTATTCTCTAGAATGATGAGAAAATTATTGGACCCTCTGAATAATCCATACATCACAAATTTCATGGATGATATCCTTATAGCAACAGAAACATTTGAGGAACACATTGACTCTCTGAATATGCTGTTTAATCGACTTAGAGAAGCGAATTTAACAGCCCGACCAACCAAATGTTGCGTTGGATATAAAGAATTAGAATTCTTGGGACACACAGTCCATCAGGGAAACATGATCCCTGACCCCAAGAATTTAGAGAAACTAAAGAAAGCCCTGAGACCACAAACCAAGAAAGACGTGAGATCCTTTGTCTCATTATGTGGTTTCTACCAAAAGTATATCAAAAACTTTAATTCCATATGTGCACCGTTAACTGATTTGACCCGTAAAGGAAATCCAGATCGAATTACATGGACACCACAATGTGAATTAGCTTACCAGGAATTGAAGGAAAAGCTCACAAGCAAACCTATTTTGAAATTACCTGACTTAAGTCAAGAATTCATTGTAAGGACGGATGCCAGTAATATTGGGTTAGGTGCGACTCTGCTACAGAAATCAGATGCATTGGATGGGGAATTAAGCCCAGTGGCATATGCTAGCAGAAAGTTAAAAAAGCTGAAACCAACTACTCAACTAGCGAAAAAAAGAATGTCTTGCAGTAATATGGGCGAGAAAGAAATTCAATATTTATCTGTATGGGAAGGCATTTAAGTTGCAGACGGATCACAAACCCTTGTCGTTTCTAGCGCAGGCTAGACATGAAAATTCTAGATTACTCCGTTGGTCATTACTGATGCAGCCATTTGAGTTTAGCATAGAGTATATATCTGGAAAGACAAATCTGGGAGCGGATTTTTTAAGCCGCCATCCGTGTGATGATATTCACCGTAAGCCCCAGAACTAATAATAAATTTCTCTATGTGTATATAGAATTATAGACTGCCATATAACGTCTGTTTTAAGAGGGGAGAATTTGTCGTGAAACATTCTAAATCCACATAAATAAATTAAAAGGTAAATGTAAAGCCTAACACATAAATTCAATAAAAGGAAAGAGAAATGGTAAAAGTACAGTGCTGTCACAATGGCGTACAAAAATCCCCCTTGTTTTCTACTTCGTCTGCAAATTGTAACGTTTCACGTTGATAGTAAAGCCTACTGCATCACTACACGCTTTCTACAATAAAACGTGTACTGTATTTCTAAGAAAACCTTGAGCTAGGCACACTGCGTAATGACCTAAATTAATACTTCCATTAATTTCATTTTATACACTACGTTAACATAAACGGAAAGACAGATGAACTTAGGATAGAGAGAGGGAGGGCTGAAAGCAGGAACGCATGCAACACGAACACGCGTCTCGCGATATACAATTAATGCCACCCTCCCCGCGCGAAAGGCCAGAGGCACTAACTTTTTTTTCAAATAGACCGTGATTAAAAAAAACACTACAACTACGAGAGTTAGGGTTAAAAACCTGAAAAACGCTTATTAGGAAACATGACATTATACTGGTTTACGTTTGAAAGCCTGACAGTACAGCAGACACCCTAAAAGTTTGGAAGTGAGGAGGTGGTAACAGCACGACTATCCTAGAAGAAAATACATATTTTGAACGCCGCCACTGAGCTCCCTTAAAACTTATATATTTGGGTTCCTTAGGACTTGCTGACAAAGAATATATTAAGTGTTACGCAAATAGTCTAGGAATTAACAAATTATAGCCAAAAGAAAATAGTGAGGGTGTCAGACAACACACAAAAAATAATCGCACAGTGGCATGTTTTGAAACCACTATTTTACGGGAAATGGGCCACCATGTAAAATCCTATTTGATTGGATAGAAGTAAATGTAAGGCTAAGCACGATTAGTCGGACTTCAAATACTAATTCTTTGTTGTTAGGGGAAACGGTAGTAAGGGTACTTTTTTTTTGAAAAGCTGTGTAAACATGGCCCGATTGGTTAGACCCGCCAATATAGTCAATTAAGAGCGTCAGTTCAGTGCCACACTTTAAAATAAACTTACTAAGAAACAGTGCGTTGAGAGCCAGATCATATTTTTCTAAATAAAAGTCTGGGACAGAGGCAGATCGGAATTTGTGCCATTATTCATCGCCAGTCAACGTATCTGTATATTATTTCCATGAATTGTGGTAAGCTTGATATATTCGATATCTTTTTAATGAAAATTGAATGTAAATTGATAATTTATGTCTGTATATGTGCGTGGTTCAGTAGCAAACATGAGGCAAGGCCTAGATACTGCTCCAACCTGAACATGACGTGTCGGAGAAAAGTAAAACTGCATGGAATTGCCAAACAGTACACTGACACCTATCTTATTGACTAGGTAGAACTAATGCTGGAATTGCAGAGGCGTAGTAACCATTTAGGAGGAGAATACTGGTGTAAATTGTTCCAGATGAAGCTAGCAGTTGGCCTACCGCTCTAAATTCAGTGTTTGTTATGTATTGCGTTCAGTGTGGAAATAGATTATAAATTAGTTATGAAGTAGGAGGTACCACCTTCTTGTTTCAGGGACTGTGGTCCTAGTTATTGAAGCAGCACCTGGTCTGAGTTTTGCTGAAATCCAGAGGCTGACAGCATACTCCTTGGTCCAGATAGCGACCAGTGAGGTGTCTCCAGAACACGGGAAGCAATCGAGCAGAGGAGTCTTTTCCTGCCGCCATCACGAAAGATAAGCTTCTGTGGCCAGAGTAGCTCAACATTATGTGCCCCCTCAAAAACTGACATTTTGTTAAACACAGAGGGAAAATTAATTGGTTCAAATGACAGGAACTGTGAACTTTTCCAAATACTATTTCCCCGATAATCAAACACTTGAAGTCATGATGAAAAACACCAACCAAGCTTGAACAAAACCAGTATTACCTCATATTACTACTGCACAAATTACACACATATAATAATAATAATAAACTATGTCAATACAAAGTTAATATATATAAACTCTGTACATAATACTTGTAATTACATTTGATTGTGATTCCTGGTTCACTGTGTAGTTGAATCAGGATACCCATTATTGAAAGAATTAATACATATATTTTTAAACTTAAACACTTGACTCATTTAAGATAGTCTTATAGAGTGTTATATGTGTGTGAGTGTCACAGTGTTGTAAGTGTTGTGGAATAAATTAAATTGTTTATCTGTCTGTTGTTGTTGTGACTTACACTTCATCACTTTCATAACCCTAGACATTTAACGTAGTCATCACAATATTCCAGAATAATTCTGACTGAGGTATAAATGTGGTAGCAAGTAAGGTCATCTGTAATACACCACACTTATTAGATACAGATACCTTCACAGCTGTTCTCAGTCAGTACACTAAGTCCCCTATAAATATTTATAACATCCCACTTTACCACATCAGCACAGTTCGCGAACTCTGTAGCACCGGCGGGGTTCACAATGTGTGTATACATGAAACGCACATTCTAAAAATATTTTTGTGGTCGGTAGGTTTTCCTAATTTTGAAATTTTGCCAGGGCAATGGCCGTACGGCCGACTCTTTACGATTTCCAACTGCGGAGGGATTTTTAACTTGCACACGAGACTTTTTCGCCAATATCCGAGAAGGCTAGGTATCCGATCTCACTACCAAGGATATTGATAAGGGTGGATTTGTGCTGAAGTGGTAACTTGCCACCCTTATCGACACCTGGTGTTAAAGTGTAAGATGTAGGTGTCTTCTCTGATTTAGGATGTTGCTGTGTATGTGGTAGTGGAACAGTTCACAGGGTTATCACACAGGCAACATGACGTGTAGAGTCATAGAAAGGGTACTTCGTTGTATAAGTTTCTTTCATTTATTGCACGCCACAAAACAGTCATGATACTTATGACATCAACATGGTTAACGAGTTCAGCAAGATGATATGGCACATTGAAAACAATTTCTGTAGTCAGCAATGATAGCTGTTGTATATATGCGTCATAAGACATCACAGTTCAATAGATTCAGAAATTCATCAATCATCGAGTGCTAGTTCGTGAAGCTGTATAAATAATAATAATTTCTATAACTTCTGCAACAGTGTCAGCTACAGATCTTCAATGTTCATAAACAATAATAAATGCTCCCATTCTGATGCTAGCAGATCAGTTGTATACAATAAGTCCGTTCACTGTCTGCACGTGAATAGCATACATGGGCTACAGGTCAGCTCGACCTTTATAATGTTCCTAAGTCTAACCATCTGACTTGGACGTGATCTCTGATATAACGAATCCTGGAACACAGACAACAGTCTTGTTGGTCTAGAGCGACCCATATATATTTAACTAGTTCAGGTATACAGATACTGGTGACTTAATCCTAGTCAAAGTACCTCTCCATTTTGCATCACACAGGCGAGCAAATAGGCGACAAAATGACGAACCTCTAGATGATAGCATAAAGTTCGATACAAGAGGAATTACCTTATTTCGGAAAATCAACCATGAACATATGCCTCCAGGCAGGCTGCATAATACTGGGAAATAGTCTAGTTAGCTAACTAACTCACTAAGACACTGTATTTCCCTCAGAGAATCACAAGACGCAGTTGCGTCTGCTCGCTTCTTAAACCATTTCTAAACTGCCCCAACTGGGCGGAACACACAGAACGAACTCCCGGTTTGACATGCGCAGAACGACAATCTCTGAGTTGCCGTTCACAATAAGACGATTCGAAGAACATTCGAGATAAAAGTCTTACACAGTCGCGCCTTTTATGGTCATGAAAAGAAGCGTTAAGAAAGGTTTCAGACATCTACCATAGTTGACTGGTACTACCAAATAAGGAGATGTGGTCACGCTTCGTTCAAGAAATTATAGACCGAACGTGTCTCTATACAAGAGAAGGCAACTCCTAAAAAATTGTAGTTTCGATAACTCGGATTATGTCCCTTTGACCATAGAAAACATAATACACACTTCAGTCAAAAAATGATCATACATATCAAAAAATGTTTATACAAACGAAAAATAATAATGATCCGTGCGTAACATTACCGCACCCTCCCTGGAAAAAAAAAATGAAACATTTTTTTTTTTTTTTTTTAAATCCTGGAGCCGGAAAAAATCTAGGCTCCTAACGCACGTATGATGCGTGGATATATACCTAACAAATTAGCTCAACGCATGGAGCGACACTGAGATCATATCTCAGATCCTTAGAGAAAAAATTTATCTAAGTATACGCTGATATATTCCAGGAAGGTGCCACCAACACACGCCACAATGATGGCAACAACATAATGACAATCAAATTATACTCATACCAATATATAAAATTAAATATATTATGTGTTATCATACAATGTGTTGCAAATAGCGGTGTAATTTACTAATATACCGCACTATATTATTACATTATATAAAGTAACAGTAATTAATAAGTAATACATGTGTTGCTCTTCGGTGACATAAAACATTCAATAGAAGAAGATGTGGACATCATCCGCTCCCAATGTAGGACAGGACTTGATATCCTCAAAGTTCCACAATGGACATAAACTCGCAGACTTCAATGATGTGCTGCGAAAATATCAATAACACAAATCTTAAAGACAACTGGTAAATTTCTTAATACAATCCTGAAAATAATTTATTTAAATGTGGCCGAGTGATCTTTTGGCCCGTATATCACTAACTAAGCCTTCTTAGATAATTACATGGTACAATGTTATAAATTTCCCTCAAAAAAAAAAAAAGTGAGACAAAATCTACTAACATGTCATTATAACATTGGACTGTATATCAGGAAATATATATATATGACAGAAGAATCATGTGGAATCGTGTGGACATCTGGACAGAATGTCTGCCATTACATTATCCGAACCACGGATAGCTCGAACCGAGAAATGAAATGGTTGAAGAGCTATGGCATAACGAGTGGACCTCGAGCTCTTCAAGTTTTTGCTCTGAATAGCAGTAAGCGCTTTCTGGTCGGTTTCCACAATGAAATGTGCGCCTAGAAGAAATCTTTGTAACTTCAGAATAGACCATACCATAGCCAATAACTCACGGTCTAAAACCGAGTAATTCTTTTCTGCAGCGTTTAATTTCCTAGAGATATACATCACCGGATGCAAAGTATCAGAATACTCCTGCATTAGTGCTGCCCCAATCCCTGTTGACGAGGCGTCACTTCGAAGAACAAAAGTCTTCTCAATAGTAGGTAACTTAAGAATAGGTGGAGATGAAAATAGGGCTTTAACCTGGTCCAATGAGGATTGACATTCTTTAGACCAGCGGATCAGATTAGGCGACCCTTTCTTCAATAAAGTAGAAAGCGGTGCCATAATGGAGGACAGATTCGGAATGAATCGTCCGTAGAATTGAATCAAACCTAATAGACTCCTTACTTGTTTCTTCGTCTTAGGGACCGAAATGTTAAGTATTTTTGAAACATTGTGGTCCTCTGTCTTTAAAAGACCATGACCAACCCGATGACCTAGGAAAGAAATCTCGCTAAATCCTATAAAGGCTTTAGAGGGTTTTGCAGTCAAGTTATACTCGCGAAGAGTAGACAGTAATTCGTATAAACCCAAATAATGATCTTCCCAAGAATCACTGAATAGACAGATATCATCTAGGTATGCTATGACATCTGTACGATATGCGAGAATTCGCCGCATCATGCGTACGAATGTAGCAGGGGCGTTCATAAGACCAAAAGGCATGAAATTCCATTGGAATAAACCCCTAGGTGTAGAAAAAGCTGTAAAAGGTTTGGCACGTTCAGTTAGCGGGACTTGCCAATAACCTTTAGACAAATCTAGTTTGGTAAAGAATCTAGAATTAGAAAGTTTATTGAGTAGCTCTTCTAATGAAGGCATAGGTTCAGCATCGAACTTCGTAACTTGGTTCAATTTGCGATAATCTACGCAAATGCGAATGTTATTATCCTTCTTTCGAACAATAACCATAGACGAAGAGTATGCTGAAGTGGATGGTTCAATGATTTCCAAACGTATCATTTCATCCAACTCTTTTTCGACTTGAGACTGGAAATGAATAGGTATTGGATATGGTCTGACTCTGATAGGATTGTGATCAGTTAGCACAATGTCATGTTCTATGACATGTGTGTGTCCCGGGATGTCTGTAAGAACATCCTGAAATGTTTGCAACATCGAAGAAACTTGTCGATGTTCCTCAGCGGAAAGATTTGGAGAAACGGTCACGTTTTTCCAAGATTCCGTAGAATAAAGTGGGACCATAGAAAGAGGAAGATTGACATCAGAAAAAGTAGTTTCCTCATCCTGTATAACTGACAGAGATGAGTACTGACCACGAGTTGCTTGTGAATTGTCCGTAGCCTGGAAAATAGGCTGCAAATAGTCAGGTCTTTCATAAAATTCTGTGAGCATATTTATGTGGAAAGTTTTATGCTTTCCATCAATATCGACAACATAGTCGACATCAGAAATTTTGGAGACTATTGCATATGGACCTTTCCATGCAATTAGAAGTCTGTTCTCCCTTGAAGGAAGTAGAACGAGAGCTTTGTCACCTGGACAAAGTTGTCGTAGACATCTATTCTTATTTGCAAACTGCCTTGCCTTTTCTTTAGCAAATTCTGAAGACGAAGTTGCTAGTTTGCATGCCTCGATGATCTTTTGCCTAAGAGCAATGACGTACTCATAAGAAGATTGAGTCTCATCGCTAATATTATCGGCAGTGATTAGATCGTGAAGTAAAGACATAGGGCCGCGCGGTTGCGCGCCAAAGACAAGTTCAAAAGGGGAAAACCCCGTATGTTCATTGGGGACCTCTCTATACGCAAAGAGAGCCGCGGGTAAGACCCTGTCCCAATCCTGAGGATGATCCTCAGTTATTTTACCAAGTAAAGTTTTCAGAGTCCTATTTAAACGTTCGACCAACCCATTAGACATTGGGTGATAGATACTGCTGAGAGACCTTTTAATGTGTAGCATAGACATTACCTGTGACATAGTGTCTGATATAAGTTGAGTGCCATGGTCTGACAATATTTCTCCGGGAAAACCCAAGCGAGAAAATATCAGCCAAAGAGCGTCTGCGATATCAGCAGTTGAGATGCTCTTGAGAGGTATTGCCTCTGGCCAACGTGTGCACATATCGACACATGTAAGGATAAATTGATGTCCTCTAGCCGACTTAATTCTAAAAGGACCGATAATATCTATTGCCATTTTTTGAAAAGGGCGAATAGGAATGTCAGCAGCCTGGATAGGCGCAGCATGTCGTGGTCCTTTAGATTTGACCTCCTGACATACTTTGCAAGAGCGACAGTACATTCGTATGTCCTTGCTCACAAATGGCCAAAAGAAAGCCGCAAGAACCCTCGACTTTGTACGGGAAAAACCCATATGTCCAGCACATTGCGAGTCATGAGCATGTTGCAATATTTGCAATCTCATGCTCTTAGGCACAAGAATTTGTGAATGAGTGGACGTAGTCGAGTCTTGTACCATACGTACAAGTACGCCGTTCTTCATAGAAATCCAAGATTTCCTATTAGTGTTCTGATTAGGATCACCTTTTTTTGCTAGAATGAAGAATTTTTGTAAAGAAGGATCTTCTTCTTGCAATTTGATAAATGAGTCACGTGTAATAGTCAAGTGACTATCTTGGTCATTTACTTCATCATTATTAGTTAATGAAGTTTGAGGTGGATCCAGAGCATGTGCTCTTGTGACCACCGCATTGGTAGCTTCAATGTTTTGCTCTTCCCAAACAGCAATCTGCTGTGGGGTACATTCCCTAACTCCGTGAATACGACCAATAATAAGGTCCGCAATAGGGTTTGGAAGTAGACACGCGTGGACCTCTCCCGTGAAGAAAGGAGTAGCAATGTGTATTATAGCAGTAGGATACTTTTCTAACGTGCCACCAAATGTGACACATTTGATGACTTTTCCTGTAGCACAGGATGGATCTACAAGAGATTGCCTAACGCCGACAGTAGTACATCCAGAATCAAACAACACTGAGACTGGATTACTATTTACTAGCCCCTTATGTAATATAAGAGAACCTCTCCCATCATGAGCAACATTAGCAGGAAGAGCGGGCAAAGGATGACCACAGCTTAAAGTACTAACGGTTTTCGGATCAAATAAAGTACTGCATTGGATACATTTATTTGCCCTACCAAAATCAAAAGATGAGCATCCGATAGCATTATGGTCTTTATCATTATTAACCTGTTTATCTGCTCCCTGAGATTCTTGTTGAACAGAGTTTGTCTGTTGATATCTTTTTCTCTTATGTTGCGATCTACCGCGACCATTATTGCCTCTGCAATTATCATTAAAGTCCCTACTGTAATTTTTATCCTGGTTTGAGTTCCAGTTTCCATAACTGTCATTACTATCTCTATGCTGTTGAGAACCTCTATTATCTTGGTATTGAGGTCTCTGCATAAAATATTTTCCTCTATACCGATTACCTTTGTGAAAATTTCTAAAGTTAACCGGAGTAGAATAACGTGTAGTATTAGGTTGTCTCCAGTTCTGGGAAGAAGAATCACCCTGGAATTGATCACTATGGTTCTGGGCATAATTACGATTACTCTTTTTATTGAAATTTTTCTGGCTACCCTGAAATTTACGCATAAAATTTGGGCCATAAGGTGCTGCCGAAGCAACTGGCAGACCTTCTTTCACCTTAGAGTTACTAATGGTTATGTGCGGATGCGCAGTAACATACTGGCTACAGTATTCTTCCATTTCTTTTATGTTTTTAGGCTTACGCTCATGAAGAAAAGATAGAAAAGCTTCATTAACAGAAGACATAACCTTATCTCTAAGTAGTAAATCCATAAGAGCTTCAAATGTATTTTCTGTCTTAGACAACTCAACCCATCGTAAAAAAGTAAGACGGATGCCTGAGATGAATTCAGAGAATTCAACTCCAGTTTCTGGTAACATGGTTTTAAATTTAAGACGATATCCGTCCTCGTTAAGTTGGTACTTCTTTAACAATGCCGCCCTGACAACCTCATAGTTGTTTTTGTCAGGCACATCTACCATACTCAACAAAGTCAAAGCATCACCTCTAAGTATCTTGGACAGATGATACACATATAATGTTTTATCTATATTATGCACATTACATGCACTTTCAAATCTATCTAGATAAAATGTTATATCATCGATTGAGGGATTAAATGCTGGTAGATTAAGCTTGAAATCCTTAGCATTAGTCTTATTTGACACCTTATTTGCCTCATTAGCATTACCAGTGTTCAATAACTTTAACTTCTCTAACTCTAAAGCTAAGACTTTTTCATCATGTTCCATTTTTGCTTTTCTCTCATCAGCCTCTCTTTGTAACCTTCTTTCTTCAGCCTCAGCCTGTAACTTTCTTTCTTCAGCCTGGGCCTGTAACTTTTTTCCTTCAGCCTCTATTTCAAGTCTCTTATTTTCAGCTTCTTTTTCAAGTCTCTTATTTTCAGCTTCAGCCTGGGCCTGTAACTTTTTTTTCTTCAGCTTCTTTTTCAAGTCTCTTATTTTCAGCTTCAGCCTGAAGCCTCTTCTCCTGAGATTCTGCTTCTCTTTTTTTGTTTTTTCCATTTCCATTTGAAATCTTTTTTCCTCCACCTGCATCTGCAGTTTCTTTTGTTCTATTTCAGCCTCTATTCTCTTTTGTTCAGTTTGTTCTTTCATTTTCTTTTCTTCCGACTTCAATGCCTTGGCATATTGAACAGTCGCAAATTCTTCTAATTTATCACCTGTCTTCCCAAGGGCTTTACCCTGCTCAATAAAGTACTCAAATGTAGACATGATGTCCAAAATGTGAGTACAGAACCTGAAATAATTAATTATCTTATTTCAATGTTAAATAGCAACAAGACTTAATAAAGTGCTTGTATAATCTCTATGTTGAACCCAATCTCTGTGGGAAACAGGAGTTGACACCAACTTGTATTATCAAATGTATAATAATATCACAAGTCACCTCTTAATTAACAGTGCACTACCCAAATCAGTGCATAATCATCAGTTATTTATCATAACTGCACTACAATAGTGCATAAGCAAAAACACCAGTTTGTTATGATAAGTGCACTATAGACCAATAGTGCATGAGCATATATCAACAATAGTGAAAGCTAACTATGCAAGAACTATGTAAACAATAACAAGACAATGTAAACAATAGCAAAGGTCACCAACAATGTAAACAATAACAAAGATCAAAGTCAATGTAAACAACAACAAAGATCCGAGTCAATGTAAACAATAACAAAGATCAGAGTCAATGTAAACAATAACAAAGATCAGAGTCAATGTAAACAATCAACAAAGATCAAACAATACGAAAACATTCGCATAAGTCAAATACACAAACAGCAAAACTAAAAAGAAATATGCGAAGATATGACTAACAAATGACGCTACAGTGTATACACAAAAATATACGTAAAGAACTGAATAATAGCAAAGGGGAGACCTACAAATACAAACAATCGAAATCGAAACTAAAAACACAAAGAAAGAGAGAAAAGAAAAAAAAAAAAAAATATATATATACAAGAAACAAAAATAAAGCACAACTCGTCACAACTAAACAGATATAGCAACGATTGTCGCTAGCAAATTTCACTGTAGGAAATTCGCACAGTCCCTAACGAAAACGCTAACAGTAGAACCTCTGTGACGTGGTATCTTCTACTGTAAGACTCCGCCCAACCGAGAAAACCCGCTGAAATATAAACATATAAATATACAAATAACAAATAACATATAACATATAAACATGTATCATGAAAACAATAGGAGAAAGTGTGAAAGTACAGAAGGCTCAGTTAGAACATAAGGGCACAGTTCACAAACAAAACAGGCCACTTAACTTCTATAAATCCAGCGTCAGCACGGTGCAGAACAGGATGTAATCAGCATTCTGAGGATAATGATCCAACGTTGATTAACTTCTGCTCCCATAAACAGCCATGACGAAGGAAAAGAGCTTCTAATACTGCAACAGTTGTTACGGCACTTGACCTTCTGAATCTTCTAAATTGATTTAACCGGCACTTGACCTTCTGAACCCGCAGCAGTACCCCTGAGACCGGAACAGTTGTTACGGCACTTGTCCTTCTTTTCACCAGATCAGGAAATCCATTCGCTCGGTACTTGTCCTTCTAATTTTACATAAACTTCAATATTGCCGAGCAGCGCCGGGTAGTTTCAAAATCAGCAACTGTCAGAAAATCCGGATACTTTCAATAAAATTTCTTGTAAGGTGGTAGTTGATGCTGTAGTTGTATCTAGTATGATGATGATGTCTGGGTTTGCTGACCCCCTTGATAGCTGGAATCAGAGTGAACCAACCTATGGCCACCAAAAATGATATGGTGCGCCAAAATATCAGATGATAGAACCAGCTCTGGCCACCAAAAATGATAAGGGTGGATTTGTGCTGAAGTGGTAACTTGCCACCCTTATCGACACCTGGTGTTAAAGTGTAAGATGTAGGTGTCTTCTCTGATTTAGGATGTTGCTGTGTATGTGGTAGTGGAACAGTTCACAGGGTTATCACACAGGCAACATGACGTGTAGAGTCATAGAAAGGGTAACTTCGTTGTATAAGTTTCTTTCATTTATTGCACGCCACAAAACAGTCATGATACTTATGACATCAACATGGTTAACGAGTTCAGCAAGATGATATGGCACATTGAAAACAATTTCTGTAGTCAGCAATGATAGCTGTTGTATATATGCGTCATAAGACATCACAGTTCAATAGATTCAGAAATTCATCAATCATCGAGTGCTAGTTCGTGAAGCTGTATAAATAATAATAATTTCTATAACTTCTGCAACAGTGTCAGCTACAGATCTTCAATGTTCATAAACAATAATAAATGCTCCCATTCTGATGCTAGCAGATCAGTTGTATACAATAAGTCCGTTCACTGTCTGCACGTGAATAGCATACATGGGCTACAGGTCAGCTCGACCTTTATAATGTTCCTAAGTCTAACCATCTGACTTGGACGTGATCTCTGATATAACGAATCCTGGAACACAGACAACAGTCTTGTTGGTCTAGAGCGACCCATATATATTTAACTAGTTCAGGTATACAGATACTGGTGACTTAATCCTAGTCAAAGTACCTCTCCATTTTGCATCACACAGGCGAGCAAATAGGCGACAAAATGACGAACCTCTAGATGATAGCATAAAGTTCGATACAAGAGGAATTACCTTATTTCGGAAAATCAACCATGAACATATGCCTCCAGGCAGGCTGCATAATACTGGGAAATAGTCTAGTTAGCTAACTAACTCACTAAGACACTGTATTTCCCTCAGAGAATCACAAGACGCAGTTGCGTCTGCTCGCTTCTTAAACCATTTCTAAACTGCCCCAACTGGGCGGAACACACAGAACGAACTCCCGGTTTGACATGCGCAGAACGACAATCTCTGAGTTGCCGTTCACAATAAGACGATTCGAAGAACATTCGAGATAAAAGTCTTACACAGTCGCGCCTTTTATGGTCATGAAAAGAAGCGTTAAGAAAGGTTTCAGACATCTACCATAGTTGACTGGTACTACCAAATAAGGAGATGTGGTCACGCTTCGTTCAAGAAATTATAGACCGAACGTGTCTCTATACAAGAGAAGGCAACTCCTAAAAAATTGTAGTTTCGATAACTCGGATTATGTCCCTTTGACCATAGAAAACATAATACACACTTCAGTCAAAAAATGATCATACATATCTCCGTGCGTAACAGATATCAAGGGGGAATATGGCATCATATGGAACCACTGGCTCTGACAAAAAATGTTCATCAATTATATTCCCTGTACTGGGAAGTGAACCCGGGTCCTTTAGAATTACAGGCTGATGCTTTACCTCTTAGCTACTCCTACCCCTGTCAAATTATTTAAAAGTCCGGTAATGGTATACATAGATGTAAAGGAACTTGAATAAAGATGAATAAAGTAGAACACTGGGACAAAATAAAACTAAAACTTAGTTCAATATATTGGTCCTGAAAACTGGCCTCCCGTCACTAGCGTGTTGGGAAATCGGCCCTGAATACTGTCATCTAACAGTTTAATAATTTTGTAACAATTCTGATACTGAAAAATCAAGAATATACAAAATACTAGCAATAACCCGTCAAACTTGACGGGTTTTTAATTATAGTGTGCTGTTTCCGTTCCCAGATGAGCAGATAGAAGCACATTATTAGAGTGTTTTTGGTTTCTTTCCATTATACGGTGTAATCAAACTGTTCATGAACACCGCCATTTGAACGCTTTTCTTTGTTGATTGTAATTATTTTCGGGAGAGCATATATACTGAAAACAATACAATTTTTCAACACGGTTGCATTCCTCAGCTGCGACCAACGTACACACGGCAAGAATTATGTTATTTTAGATTCAACTTAAAAATTCTTTGATGACAACATTTCGTGTGAAAGTGCGTGGATTCTTTTCAAAGAGTGTTCCCTGATATTAAGTGGTTTTAACAAAAACTTTCAAGTTTTTATGATTTGTACATCGGGTGAGGGCTCATGCACACCAATTTGTACGCACTTTTTCTTTGTCGAGCGCTACTAATTTCGTGAAAGAATAAAGAAAAAAAAATAAATAAAACCAAAGTATTTGCCGCGCAAGTTGTACACCATGCGTTGCGAACTTTTTTTCTGGCGCGAGTTACTATTTTGAGTGAGACCGACCGACGTAACATACATCGGTAATTATGTTAGTTGGGATGGTAACAATTCTGATACTGACAATTCAAGAATATACAAATTATTTATTTATTTTTGATTCGCTTTTAAGGACTATCTTCATTGCACACGTACAACTCCATCAGTGCTCCGATCTTCTCCCTTAGATCACACAAGGAGGATCTCAGCACAGTGCACAGTAGCATCGGTTCTAATTTTTAAAAATTATATAATCTAATTTTTTTCTTCTTAGAGGTGTGTACCGTTCTAAAAAATACCCTGAATGTATATTGCATATAATTCTCATTTCCTATACATGTTGTATCCAGTTAATTAAATTAGGTCAACCCCTTGAGGGGTCACATTTTGCATCCTATCCATGAAACAACGAACCTTATTTTTATGAAATAAACCAGTCCAAATAATCCACGCCGGGTTTTCAAAATTTCCGTCCTCTTGCAAAAGGATATCGACTTCATCCGCTTACGCGTTCAAGTTCTGCCTGACCCGCGGCGTCTGCAGAAAAAACTGTAACCATGCGAGATGACAAAGAAAGAGGGCACGTTTAATGGAGTATAAGAAATGGACGCCAAAAAGGATGTGGTCGCGTTCTAGAGTCTGAAGTATGACATTTAATGGCCCATGACATAAACGGAAATTAGCTGGTGAATTCAAGTACTGGTTTTAATAAAATAAATCACAATTATTCTGGTAAAATGTTTCTCTTGTTTTATATTTATAATTGTATGGCAATTATTTTTTTTATAAGTTTGATGAATAAAAGAAACTTCTTGGTTTTTAACGGTCATGTTCAAGTATGTTTGAAAAGACGACAAAGGACAAAAGAAAGCTGTGTAATGTTTAAAAAATGGGACAGCGCAATAACAGAAGACTATAGTGCAGCGTTTTCATGTCATGGACCACTTTGATTGCCTGATTAAGGCTACGGACCAGTTTGATTATCCAATGAAAGCTACGGACCCCTTCTTGCAAAGCACTGTTAAAAATAATAATAATAACTTTATATTTCAAATTTGTTGCTATGTACACGCGCCCCCTAGAATCCATTCATCGATACCGAATATATTCGTATACTGCAGATTAAGAAACCCTGGAATAGAGTAAATATACTCCTTCTATTTTCAGGGTGTCGCTGACTAGACAAAGAAAGAATATGGTAACCGATATTACACAATTAAAAACATCAAGGAAACTCTCAGAAGGTACTGCAATCTAGAACAACCAGAAAGATCATCAATGTATAAAAGACTGTCAGCATGTTTTATACTGTCATCAAAATTCAAGCAACTGTCAAAATGTATTATATTATCATCAATATTTTCAAATATATCAGCAGATATTAATCTACCATCAACATCAATAAAACTGTCAGCGGATATTAATATACCATCAACATGTAGACACATTTCAGCACGCATTATACTATTATCAACTTGTAGAAAACTGTGATCATGTATTAAACTATTATCAACATGTAGAAAACTGTTAGCACGTAATAAACTATTTTCACCATGTATAAAGCTGTAATCATGTATTATACTATCATCAAAAATTTAGAAAACTGTCTTGTTACCGGTCTTTTTGCAGTAACCTCTTCTGTCTAAATAAATGTTACCATAAATGTTATCGTTCTTATTGATGGGGTTGAATGAGTGATGTGTAGGGATGTTGAAGTGAGTGGGTGTTAAAACCGACACTCACACCACAGGTACGTGAAAATCATAGAAGGAGTGAAGCTGCTGGTGACGTTTTAATAACAGTTTATTTACATCACTACACGTTAACATTGAATACACACATAGTCAAATTACAAGTCATAGCAATACAATACTCCACTTCTCAGCTACTCCACTTCCCAGCATCATCCAAGATACTCTTAAACATTCATCAGCAGATATATATCAAGGCCTAAAGTCCTCACGACTCATTTCTGCGCTATAAGACTGCACACAGCAGTTAACATAAATAAAGGCCTAAAGTCCTCATTACTCAATTCTGCGCTATACGACTGCACCCACGGCAGTTAATAATAATATCAGCGCTATAATGCCCTCACGACTCAGTATACTCATAAGACTGCAATATCCATAAACTCTACCTCCGCGGGAAATAATGGCCTCTTAAATAATATCTTCACAAAATATCCTCTACTAGGAAATACTGGCCTGTACATATTAAGGCCTCTAACATCTTCGCATCAAATATCCACTTATCTAAAAAAACACAGCGAAAACCATCGCTAGACATATTCCTAGTGCTCTGCGCAGACACACACTTACAGGCTGACTCCCTCAGTCAACGCCCAGGACAGAATCCTCTCTCGTACACACCCAGGGCACACACTGTGAACTCCCTGTCACGAGACTCGGCTGTTTGAAACCCAACTCAGTCAAAATACATGCGGGCTAGCCGCGAGCTTAATCACAGCTCAATACAACTCAGGGATAAATTCCTCACAGGCGTGACTCAACGCTGTGAGTAGCGATCATCGCGTTGTTCTCGATCATACGAGAAGATATTATTCCTATCCCAAATTTAAACAAGCATCAGTTTAATCGGGCATCAAGTGCCACAAGCCATAATTTAACTTGTCCAAAAAACATTCCAAAGATCACTTCCCTTCCATAGGATCTACTCGTAACATGTCCCTAGGTATTTTACTATCATTATCATCTAGAAAAATGCCAGTAGGTATTATACTATCATCAACATCTAAGAAACTGGTAGCAGGTATTATACTGTCATCAACATCTAGAAAACTGATTGCAGGCATTATACTATCATCAACATCTAGAAAACTGATTGCAGGTACTATACTTTCATCAACATCTAGAAACTGGTAACAGGTATTAAACAATCAACAACATCCTGATAAATGTAGTAAGAAATCGAAACGTTAAACCGTCAACATGCTCCAACTACAGCTGCTCAAAACGATCCACACAAAATAAAACAGTGCTACATAAGAGCAAGAAAAAATAGGACGGTCTGTTAGAAGAAGATAAAGTAAAATTAGATATGTGTCATGTTTATTTTGGTAAAACCACTGAGACACCACTGACAGTCATACGAGCCTGAGACTCCGGATGTCCGTCCTGCAACAAAGTTTTTTTTCCATTTGTATCCGTTTCCGTAACATGTGCGATATTTTACTTAGACAGGGGTGTCTGCCCTGTGCTAAAACCCTAACCTGTAGGACCAGGGTACCAGCTTTTGTCTGACCCCTACCTACACCGACCAGTCCAGCTTGGTTGAGCCTTCCAGGAGTAAAACAACCACTGGCATAGCTCTGGGGATTGTCAGGGTACACAAGCTGCCATACCGCTACAAGTTTTAGGTACCATTGCTGACTTAACCAGGAGGACATGCACACCATCATAGCTGGCAGACGCTGTAGTTGGGTTGGCCACGTCCTCAGAAGGAACCCTGATACCATCACAAGAACAGCTATGATATGTACCCCCGAGAGAAAGCGAAAGAGAGGCAGACCAAAAACAACTTGGCGGAGAACTGTGGATACCGAGATGCAAAGAATGAACCAGAGTTGGGGCACTGTACGAAGGATGGCCGCCGACCGAGCAAAGTGGAATCAATTTGTTGCTGCCCTACAAGACGCCACCAGGCGTGATGGCCACTGACTGCTTTGACGGTTGGTGGTTATGGATCAAAGAAGAAGAAGATAGTGAGACACGGAAGCGAATTACACAAATATAAAATTGCATTTTGCACCAAACTTTGAATAGAAGCAGAAAATGTATAAAATTAATTTATAATAATATGCTATTGAATGTAAATAATAGGTCTCACTCTGATATTGCCCAAATTCTCTATACTCTTTGCGCTTTTTCTGCATCCAAAGCTGTGCATGTCTACTTCAACTTTTGCTGTGTTCCAGCGTACATGGTTTGCAAGTTGTCAGAATACATTTTACCTGCTACGGCTTATCGCATTTAATATAATCCTATTAAATTAACATTGGTTCCTTCATTTTCCCTCATGATTATTTTTTTTTCTTATACTTTATATAGCACAAGTATTCGTATATTTCAAGTACCTCTGATTAAAGTATACTTAATTGTAAATTTGCTTACAGTAGCTTGATGACGGTCGGGTATCACCTGCAGCACATGATGCTTCCTACGGCACTAGCTGCTCACTCTGGAACGTCCCTCAACGTTGTTCTCTTTCTGATGGAAGTTTTTCCGACTCAAAACTGCAAAGGAAAACATACGACGGCGAGTGCCCTTGACCTCCGATGGTTTATATGTGGTGTTAATCCCCTCTTGTCACTGACTAAATTTCCTATCCCACAAGGAAGCTATGATATGTTAACTGTCCGGAATAAAACGTCATAAACATTGCTCCGTATGGACTGCTTTTGCCAGGACAGAATAATTTATGAATGCGACTAATCCGCCCTCACCAGTGACTCTATTCTATCTCGCTGACTGGTAATGATTCATTTTGATCTTCCAACGCAATCCATTTTCACGGATCAGCCGGCTAAATTTCTCTAGGGGCGAGCGACAATACGGGAAAAACCTGTTCACGTGATCCAACCGCCTACTAGCACATCAAATGTAGGTACTTTTATGCACAAGATAAACGTAATGTTGTTGTTGTCCTTTATTATTAATTTATTCCTGCTCTATTATGGTATAACAAAACAAAAACAAGAAACAAGAAGGTAGATACTATCATAAGTGGGTGCTTGCGAAGAAAAAAGGGCTTGAAATGGTTTGACAAAATCATCTATGTGAAACTGATGACAAGAACCAGACAAGGGCCAGTGGAACAAGAGATGAGACGAAGACGCTGGCAATTGATAAGATGCAGAGAAGGATAATTGTTAATAGAAGAAGCACAAGGCAGTCATTGTTGTGCTATCCCCAGGGTATACGGTAAAAAGGTAAAGTTAGTCCCCATAGCAGATACTGTCGTATGGGAGTGAGGTGTTTGAGACTTCGCCATACTAGGTCCAGCATCGAGATATGGAGTGATCATTTCCCTTCCTCGCTGTCTTTTCCTTGCATAACTAAAAAAAAAACAGTCAGGTCCCCATATAAAGCTGTGTAGACTTAAACAAATGTCGGTACCGTGATTTGAACCAGGCGCATAAGCCGCTAGCAGCCAGGGCTCTAACCACTGTGTCAGTCGGACGCTCCAGGGTATGAGAGGTAGGCAAACAACAAGGCAAAGGTAGCCCTAAAGCAGATACTGCTGTAGAAGAGGGAAGTGTTAGAGACTTCACCATACAAGGTCAAGCATCGTGAGGTGAGAGGTGAGAGGTGACCAGGTCCCTTCCCTCGCTGCCGATTTTTGTCTTCCCTAACTCATGAGAAAAGTAATGGTACCCATTTACAGTCGAACGATCTTTGGTGTGGTATAACAACACAAAAACAACAATCAAGAAGATATAGACTATCATATGTCGGTGCTTGCGAAGAATTATGGATTCAAATGTTATGAAAAATATGGAACTAATGACAAGATCCAGTGACAAGTCAGTGGGACAGGAGATGAGAAAGAGGAGCTGGCAATGGATAAGATGGAGACAGACTATAGTTGTTGACAGAGTAACAAGGCAGTACTTGTTGTGGTATACACAGGGTATGATCGTTAAGTTAAAAAAGGTAAAGATAGTCCCAAATCAGATGCTCCCGTAGGGGAGTAAAGTGTTAGAGATTTCATTATACTATATCCAGCATCACAGGGTGGAGTAATCAGCTCTCTTCCTAACTCATGAGCAAACGTATGGTACTCGTTTACATCTGGGCAGACAGCGTGTCGATACCGTGAATCGAACCCAGCACCATTGCGATGAGAGACCAGTGCTCTGATCACTCTGTCAATCAAACGTTCATGAGAGATAGATGGAGATTTTAAAAAAACTCACAGAGATGAGAACTGGAGACACAAATTAAAGAGATAAGGAAGACATTGAGAGATCTTAAGCTGATGGTACAGGACAGGAGAACGTGATGCGAACTTAATGAAGGCTGCTGCTTTTTTTTTTTCGTGTGGAGCTGAAATGTTTTTTTTTTTTTTCGTGTGGAGCTGAAATGTTTTTTTTTTTCGTGTGGAGCTGAAATGTTTTTTTTTTTTTTTCGTGTGGAGCTGAAATGTTTTTTTTTTTTTTCGTGTGGAGCTGAAATGTTTTTTTTTTTTCGTGTGGGGCTGAAATGTTTTTTTTTTTTTTCGTGTGGGGCTGAAATGTTTTTTTTTTTTTTCGTGTGGAGCTGAAATGTTTTTTTTTTCGTGTGGGGCTGAAATGTTTTTTTTTTTTTTCGTGTGGAGCTGAAATGTTTTTTTTTTTTCGTGTGGAGCTGAAATGTTTTTTTTTTTCGTGTGGAGCTGAAATGTTTTGTTTTTTTCGTGTGGAGCTGAAATGTTTTTTTTTTTCGTGTGGAGCTGAAATGTTTTTTTTTTCGTGTGGAGCTGAAATGTTTTTTTTCTTTTTCGTGTGGAGCTGAAATGTTTTTTTTTTTCGTGTGGAGCTGAAATGTTTTTTTTCTTTTTCGTGTGGAGTTGAAATGTTTGTTCTTTTCGTGTGGAGCTGAAATGTTTTTTTTTTTCGTGTGGAGCTGAAATGTTTTTTTTCTTTTTCGTGTGGAGCTGAAATGTTTTTTTTTTTCGTGTGGAGCTGAAATGTTTTGTTTTTTTCGTGTGGAGCTGAAATGTTTTTTTTTTCGTGTGGAGCTGAAATGTTTTTTTTTTTTCGTGTGGAGCTGAAATGTTTTTTTTCTTTTTCGTGTGGAGCTGAAATGTTTTTTTTTTTTCCGTGTGGAGCTGAAATGTTTTGTTTTTTTCGTGTGGAGCTGAAATGTTTTTTTTCTTTTTCGTGTGGAGCTGAAATGTTTGTTTTTTTCGTGTGGAGCTGAAATGGTTTTTTTTTTCGTGTGGAGCTGAAATGTTTTTTTTTTTCGTGTGGAGCTGAAATGTTTTTTTTTCGTGTGGAGCTGAAATGTTTTTTTTTTTTTCGTGTGGAGCTGAAATTTTTTTTTTTTTATCTAATGCCTGTTGTACTAACTGGTTATTGAGCTTAATCTTGTTTTGTATTGGCAGACACTGTTTCTTCATACTTGCCCACAAATCTTTGGTAAGAGATCCGAACCCAGCCCACCTAACTGGTGTCATCATCTGCCAGTGGTTATTGTGGTTTTCATGGTTCAGAATCGACATATTTCACTTTGGACAAAGGCATAGGTGCTCAGTCTCTGTCATCAAATATCGAAGTGTATGAATTCTGGTTGCTCTTACGGTGCGCTGGTTGTAAATACGTTTGACCCCGTACTCTATTAATTCATCCGTTCTAGTTTTACGTTTCAGGCCAAAATCCAAAAGCCTGTAAGAAAGGACGACCTTAGTAATCGCGTTGCACAATTTGGACCACTTCTGTTGGGCCCCGGACTTAATTTGTTGTAACATGTTTCACGTCAGCATGTAGTTAATATACATACTCGTATATATATATATATATATATATATATATATATATATATATATATATATATATATATATATATATATATATATATATATATATATATATATATATATATATATATATATATATATAATTTATCTTTGATACAAAGTAATTGCATATATTCCCGATATCTAATTTAAAAGAATCTTCTATCCTTATTTTTTTTTAAAGCTGGAGATGAGAACCCGAGTACGGAACCCGCTGTGAGCGTGAAGCCAAATAGGGGCAATCAGGTGAAAACGGCCTGGTTGTAAGAATGAAAAGTCCTACTTACAGTGACACTTTGCTACATTACAATAAGTTCAGTACACAATAATCCTACAGCGATAAACACAAAATCATGTTAGCTCGCACTTCACAGCTGTCACTGGTCTTTGGAGAACTAGAATTCTGAACACAATTTTACCAAAACAAAAGGGGAATCAACTGGTGATCGTTCAATGTCCAAAATCGAGTTATCCAGGGGCTTTCTGTAGTTGCAATTTCGGAAACGTAATAGCGTCGAACGTGATCGAACCAGATATCGACATATTAATAGTTCTCTTAATTAAAGTGTAACCTATGAAACAACCCGAGTAGCTTTTTGGGGAAATGTTGAAACGGTATACATTTCACTGTGAGAGTTAAATTTGAACACTCCTTAAAATATCACGCATGCTTGTAATCTTTTTATGGTGCATTGTTCAGTGTGTAGATAAAATTATGTCCTTTTTAATGTTTCATGGTATCTGACATGTAGAATAAATCTAGTCTATATGTATCTTGTATCTCTGCCTCACGATCTACATCCTTCAATGCCATCATCAGAGCGGTGAAAAATTAAAACTAAATATTTTACCAATAGTTAACTTCGCTTCATAGGAAAGAAATAGTTTCTATGTTATACAGTTCACGATTAAAGTAAATTTCAGCATGTTAACTTGTGAATTTTTCACTGAAAATACAGTGAAAATACCTTTAAATCTGGAAACACCATGGTATTACTTATCGGTCTGAGACGGCTTGTCCTAAATTTACTTAGGTTTAAAATGCTTGTTTCCCCCTTCCCCCCCCCCTTTTCATTGCCAAATGATGCCCTTGCGATCTACCTCTAGATCAAGAACGACCATTTGCAGACACCTGTTTTAAAGGTTAGGATAGAACTGCCTGTGCCCAACCCTCCTTAATCGCCTGCACGATTCTCCTTGTTGTGGTGGGTTGATGTTAATATAGTTTGTTGTAAAGAAATCTTAGTGTACTGAATGAGGTCAGCTGTGAAGGTCCCTGAATATAATAAATATTAGAGTAAATTTCCAGGGCACCTTTCTACTTCCACCACTATGATCTCATTCAGACTTATTCTTGATAGACTATAAGATGACTACGTTTGGTGTCTAGGGTTATGAAATGTAGTGTAAGGTTGCATTAACCAACTAAACATATAAACAATTACACAAATTATTTTATTATCTACTACAACACAACAGTGCCACGACAATCACATACAAACTACACTTTAAAAGACTATCTTTAGTAAGTCTGTGGTTGAAAGTTAAGGTTTTTCAATTTATTGTCCTGAATCTGATTTATTTGGAATCAGGACTGACAATCAAAGTGAAATCATAGAAATTAATTAAATCAATCAATTTATACAATGGATCTTCTGTCCATAATACATATATTATTATATAAGGGTGTAGTTG
Organism: Oreohelix idahoensis; assembly: GCA_024509875.1. Taxonomy (NCBI): domain Eukaryota; kingdom Metazoa; phylum Mollusca; class Gastropoda; order Stylommatophora; family Oreohelicidae; genus Oreohelix; species Oreohelix idahoensis. Next base: position 25,339 of record JAMPIV010015856.1, read on the forward strand.
TATTGTTTAACTGAGGTGACTTCTAGTATACACTGGTTGATTGTTTACTATCATCATCTCTGCATGTTGTTTGTAAGTTTTTATGGACACTGATGAAATGTTTATTTCACTATTCCCAGTCTCTTTTCTAATATAATGTTAGTTTAGCGACCAGGTGCCGAAACATGCACCTAACTTGGTAATATGCTGTAGGAATCTTCCCGCACTTCGCTGAACGACAACCTTCAGCTCCCACTTCTTCAAAAATGATGGTGGTTTACAGTTGTCTCCGAAAAAGGCAAGACTGTGGCATGAATATATCGGCCCACTGTAGTCTGGCACCAGTTATTGACAGCAACCAAATACCTCTGAAATCAGAAGGATATGCCTCCTTCGTAATCAACAGCCTACACTAATACTCAACAACCAGGACAGGCACATTACAAACAAACATGCAAGATCAGCTCTTTACGACAATCCCTTTCACCAGTTTCTTTTGATGTGACCAGGTATACCAGTACTCCTCTCCCCTAATAGTTACAACGCCTCTGCAATTCCAGCAATAATCTGTTGTCCATACCATAGGATAGGTATTATGCTGCTGATGATAATCCTATATAATTTAGTTGGTCTACACCTCTCTGATAGTCTTTCATATGCTGGATTTATCTCTAGACTCTGTTTTGAGTCTGCCATAGACTCACTTACTTATAATCGTATGTTAGTATCTCACATTCAAATTTTATTTTAAATAAATTATTAAGAAAATCAATCTTACCACAGTTGTAAGGAAATAACACAAGTAAAACGATGACTAGGCAATAGAATCTGGCACATTTTCGATCTGCCTTTGTCCAGGCTTTTCCTTTATTAGAAAATTCTTAGCCTGTTCTCAACGTACTTGATTTTCACAGAATTTATTTTCAAAAATGGCAGTGAACCGATGCTTCTACTTGACCATATCTAACGTTCTAACCAATCAGGCCATGTTTACATGAGCCTTTGAAAAAAAACTATCCATCCTATACGTTTCCATTAACAACAATATTTGTATTTCCAGGTCACCCAATAATGTTTCACCTTACATTTTACTACAGCCAATCAAATCGTATCTAATTTGTTGGTCTCATTTTCCCCAAAGCAGTGTTTTCCAAACATGCCATAAAAAAATTATGCAGATATGATCTTGTGCTGTCAGTCAACTCCACTATAGTATTTTGGCTATATTTTGTTAATTAATAGACTATTTGCGAAACACATAATATATTCTTTGTCAGCAAGTCCTAAGGTACCCGAATATATAAGTTTAATGGGGCTAAGTGGCTTCGTTCAAAATATGTATTTTTCTATGATAGTCGTGTATTTGCTGTTACCACCGTTCACTTCCATACTAGGGGATGTCTTCTGTACTTACGATAGAATTTCGTCATTCCTAATAACAGCTAAAGTCGTTTTAGTGACACGTGTCGTCTACATGTTCTAACTTTTTCATCGTATTTTGGGGGAACCCCTAAGGCAAGGCTTGCCACTTGCTATAGTTGGCTTTTAGTTTAAAATCAATGCGAAACGTATTTGCATTTTCATCTCCTTGCCCCTCCTCGTTCCACAATGCATTTGTAAGCAGATGTTTTCTTAGAACTAGGAAAAGTGGTGTCAAGGACGAATTTGAAAATTTGAGTACTGTTTTGTTCGTCTTATGCGTTAGCAATTAATAATCTGAAGGCGTAGGCGATAACCACGCGTTCTAGCCGAAATTTCTTTTATATTTTCTTATTTTGCCTTTATGCCCTATATTGTTATATATTAATTTAGCTATTGTATTAGAAATTCACTACACTTGTACGGCAGAATGTTACTATTCTTTGAAACTCTGACAGGTCCCAGTAACACGTTGGCAAACTTTAAAATCAAGTCAATGATTCATTTTATAAATAGTTCTCCGTTTATTGACCCGTTCTCTCTATTAAAAGGCTTCACCCCCTCTTTCCCGCCCGTTCTACGAGCTCACTCAAGGCCGAAATTATAGCCGTTCCTTCACGAGTCGGGATCAGAGAGTATGACATGATAATGCCATCAGAGCGGCGGTTCCAGACAACGGGCGCCAATAACAAGTCCACGTTTTCAGTCACCTAGAGTCGATATCGCCTGCGTGCTCCTTCACACATGAAACTCTTTGGTTCAGGGCCGGCTCTATGCAAGAGCGAATGATATCAGCGGCTCGGGGAGACAACGTTGAGGGGCACAAAAACTGTCTCACAGAAATAAAACAATTTAACCACAATGAATCGTCATAGGCGGTAACTTTTTTTTAGCGTTAATTTTTTGCCCACATCATTTTTGTTCTGCTAATCCACTTTTTGTTTATTATTTCTTTTTTTCCATTATCATAATAAAATACGAAACGATGCAACGGATAATAAATATTTTAATATGACTTCTTTTCCCTACTGATTTATCTTCTTTCTTATTTGATCCTTCGCCTCCGACTGTCAAAGCATTCAGTGACCATCACGCCTGGTGTCGTCTTGTAGGGCAGCAACAAACTGCTTCCACTTTACTCGGTCAGCGGTCATCCTTCGTTCAATGTCCCAGCTCTGGTTCATTCTTTGCATCTCGGCCTCTAAAAATTTAAAAATTAGAAACTAGCTTTCTGATATAATCTTAATTTGGTGTTTCTGATGTACTGAGAGGACTTCCACATGTTGTTTAGACTAGCAAAGGCTGTTCTCGCTTTACTCATTCTGCTGTTGATGTCTTTGGTTGTTCCACCGTCTGGTGTTACTATGCATCCTAGGTATGTAAATGTGTCTGTCTGTTCCAGATTTTGGTTCCTTATTGTTAATGGTTCAAGATTGCCCACATTGAGTGTCATGATCTCTGTCTTTTTTAAATTGATTTTCAGATCCAGCTGCTGGCTATACTTATTCAGTCTATCTGTTTTTCCTTGGATGTGAATGTGCGAGTTGTGCAATGTCATGTGCATATTCCAGATCTTCCAGTGTAGAAAACGTTGTCCATCTTATTTCTCGTGGACTGCCTTCTGTTGTCTGGCGAATGACCCAATCTGTGACTGTCAAAAATAAAGTTGTTGATAAGGGGCATATCTGTCGTACTCCTGTCTTCAACTCAAAAGTTAGGTTGCTCTGCCCAGCACTACATGTTATCAATACATTACTTATCTGTACAGGCTGAATGAGCAGATACTCCGTATGTTTAGTTTTATGTTCTGATTACAATTTAAAAAAAAAATAGATACAAATTTTGCCAGCATAATGCGTGGCTACAACAATGGGCAAGCATCCTTTATACCTCAGCCCACAGACACCCTCCTGTTGCGTGCATATTTTGACGCACATATTACAAAAATACGATATGGCTATTTAATATGGAAAATATATATTTGCATTCATTTGTGTATGAAAATGATTCCTCTGGTAAAGCTAGATAATTCATGATTGATTTACACTTTTGATTATATGAGTGATCTTTCTTGATATTGATTCGGCGCATGGATATTGTATTCATGTCCGTTCTTATTTGTTCGGGCCAGAAAATAGATTAATTTTGCTTGTTATGTTTATGGCCTGAATTCATGTGTACTACTTGTCTAGTGCAAGTAGATTCAGTCGTATATTGTATACCTTTGTATGTTCAGGTCGGACTATATTCTTTCTGCCAGAATCTAGCGCAGGTTTTCGTAGTCCTACTGGGTTGTGAAGAGTTCCGATAATGTCGCCAAGAAATGGCTGAGTGCTTTTTCCAGGGCTGGCACTGTTTAAGGTTTAACAGTGATAATTCATAGATGTTTTTCTAGGAGAAGTTTATGTCTCTGCAAGAGTCTATTTGTCAGAGATCCTCCTCATATGTGTGATTCGGACTCCAGTTATGCCAGACCCTATTTTTTGATGATCTCGAGTCGATTAGACCTAGATGGAACATTGTGCTTCGTATCGCTAGGGTCGTGTTTTGTATCGACGAAGATGACAGGCTTTCCTACAGCAGTTATGTCTACGTGAATTAACTTGATTACTGTAGAGCTGTATGGAAAACTTTATGAAATTATTTATATGCACATTATAAATTAACTTTGGCTTATATCTACCTTCCTACGAGTGAGTGAGCGACAACTCAGGAAGGCGGCCATGTTATATTCCTGTCATCATATTTTTTTATCACTGTCAAGAGAACAGATTATGTATCCTACTATCGGGCAGTGGTATCGAGATCTTGTTATGAGGTGAAATCCCACTATCGTGGTTTATGATTATTATACAAACATTGGACATATTTCAGCTTAAGAACTTAGCCATGAAATGAAGGTTCGGCCAATGACTTTTGTATGTTTACCGATCCTCATTGACGCGTTCAGTCAGTAGAGGATACGGCGATTAGTTACCAGAACAGTGAATACTACCTTGGGTTGAATGATATTTCACTACTACATGAATGTATCATCCACGATTCAAATAACCAATGAATTTTTGTCAACATATATCCATGACTGTATCCGTGCTGTCCAGTTTGCGTGCCTTCATTAAACTATTGAAACTGTCCCCGGCAGCTCCACATGATATTCTACAGTGGTGAACCAGATTCCTGGGGTTATGATAACCAGACCATCCCTGACGCCGCATACGACACGCATGAACACCAGTGTACAAGTTACAACGGAGCAGTCGATGTCAGCTTGACCTGTATTACCGATCGGATGCTGTATCTAGGTCAGCGCTTGTTGACAGTTTTTCGCTGTACAGACGGTATTACACAGGACAGTTGTATCAAGTGTATAAAATATCTGGAACAGTACTGTTGACATTTCTCATCGCACAGAAGAAAGAAGTGATTGTTGATCCTGTACAAAAGAATCACAGTGTTGTGAACATAAAGTGCATATTTCATCGTTGGATCTTCATATGCTCAAAAAAAAATTGAACATTGTAATAGTGTAGAAAACAAATCTATTATTTAATTGTTCATTAAAAGTGGCAGGTTATTGTTACAACACTATACCAGCATCACATTCTATCCACAATACATTCTATTAAGTATAAGATATGTATGCATTTATGCTATTAAGTTTTACATGTATTTATGTTTATATGTTATTTGTTGTGTGTTAAGTTAGTTTGTATTCTGCGGGTCTGGATGGGAGGTGACTAGAACAGGAAATACCAAGTGACATTGGTCTTGCTCTAGCGTTCTGTAGGAAGAAAATTTCTTAATTGAAATTTGCATGCAACATTGTTTGCAAATATTTGTTAGCTGTGACGAAATTGTCCTTCTTGTTGTTTTTGTAATATTTCTATGTTCTTTAGTTTTGTTTGATTTGTTTGTATAATTGTAGGTCTCATCTTTCCTTTCATTTCAGTTCTTTACACATTTATGTTTATACACTGTTGCGTTATTTGTCTTGTTGATTTCATTGCGGTTATCATCACAGATTCTGTGATCATTTGTTTTTTGATTTTTTCTATTTGATTTAATTTGATTCCCGCAATTGTTTTCATATTGTCTTTTCTTGTTTGTCCTTGTTAATGTCTTTGGTTGACAAATAATATATAAGGTATATTTGAATATATTTATATTATAGTACAGAGCAGTACTTAATTACTATCATTGGTGTACAAGGAATTATAAAGTAGTTGGGATAGAAAATATTATTTTCCACAGGTACTCAAGTGATCATTGATTACATTAAGGAAGTATACAAGACCTTTGTAAGGCTTGTCTCCCACAGTGTTTGGGATATACAGATATTGTTTTCCACAGGTACTCAAGTAACCATACAAGTTTTTCACTAAGACTAAGTCTATAGTATAGACTTGCCTCCCATTGAAGTGGGATAAGGTAATTTGTTTAATTTTTCAGGTTACTGATCTCACATTATCAGACATAATGTCAGACATGATGGATATTGTACATCATTTTCTTCAGGAAGGAAGAAAAAAATTACATTTATTTGGTGAAGACTGTGAGAATTATGCCACAGAGCAGTTTCTGTTTCAAGCGAGTGATGTTCTTGAAGAATATGCTAGGTATAATTATAAAAACGGCTATTCAATAGAGAAAGCAGTGAGACTTTCTAAGTTTATATCTACTGTTTTTTTGCAAGGAAGCTGAACTTACGACTCAAGGCAGTAATATTGTTACTTTGAAAAAAACCATAAATGAGCTTCAGGGTAAAAATAAAGCTCTTACTGATGAGCTACAACGGTTGAAAATGCAGAATGAGAAGAAGTTCTCAGAAATGGATTTTGAGAATACTATATTGAAGAGTAAAGTGACAGGATTGATAGCGGATAATAAGAAATTTGGTGAATTCTCTCTTAGACAGAAAAAAGAGTTAGAAGATGAAGTTACCTCATTAAAACAATTAATCCAAAATAAACTTAAAAAAAGGAGAAAGAAACTGATGAAAAACAAAAAAATATTGAAAGATTACTCACTGAAAAAAAAAAAGTTGGAAGTTGAATTGAGCTTATTAAAGAACAATCATCTTGATAAAGAACAGTCTCTTAATAGTGAGCTAAAGCAAGTCAAAATGGACTGTGAGATGTTAAAAATTAATGCTCAGGAACGGGAAAAGTCCTATAATAAAACACTTCTTGGTCTCTTGCATGATAATAGTAATCTCGAGAGCCAACTTAAAGAAAAAAATGCAATATTCCCTGAGAAGGATATGGTTGTTCCTGGAGAGACTGAAGCTAGAAGACATGAAGATGACTTACATAAAGCAAACTTAGAACTTGCTAGTGCGCAAGAAATGTGTCGCAAAGTACAACTTCAGGCCGGACAAGACAAGAAGTCTTATGAAGAAACAATTCTGGAGTTGACACAGTTAAGAGCGATGAAGGAAAACGATAAGAAGGTTGATGAACTTAGTCATCATAGTGCTATGGAAGCACTGAAACTTGAACTTGTTCAAGAAAAGGCTAAGGTTTTAGAGACTACATTTCAGATGACAATATTGAAAAAGGATCTTAAAGATAGCATTGCTAGAGAGAAAACTCTTGTATCTCAGTTACGTGTTACAAAGTTAGATTATAACTGGGAAGTGAGAACTAATGAGAAAACTCAGAAAGCTTTTTCTAGAGAGAAAGCTTTGGCAGAAGTGGAAGTTACAAAACTTCGTAAGAGGGTCGACGGTTTGTTAGATATTGTTTTGAACAATAAGATGTTGTCTAATAATAAGGTGAATAGATTTGAACACAAATCTGATGGTCACTATGTTAGTGCAAAGAGTCAACGACATGCTAGTAGTAACATGAAACAATATGTGAGCAAATCTTTTCGTGGAAAATATGGTTTCCCACGAAATAACGATACTGCCTCTAATGGGAGTTGGCGTGAGGCCGACAAAAGTAAATCAAGTGTCAGTTTTTTGGATCACGGTGAGGACTTTGATAAATGTCATGACAAGATTCCTCAGAAAAACCGTGCATCAACTTTTCAAGGTTCTGATAGATTGGTAAAAGAGAATAAAACTGTTAGTACACATCGTACTCAGCCCAAGCAGTACGATCCTTCTGTTAAGCACATTGCCACAGGCAAAAATAACAACAATTGTGCTAGAAAAGATAATCATAATTATGAACAGCGCCAAGGGCGTTCATCACGTGTTAATTTTCATTTTTCACGTAATGGTTCTTTTTCAAAGAACTGGAAGCAATTTGATGTTGCTCAACATTATAATTCCACTAACTATAGGAACTTCAATAGAGGTTGCCAACCTTATGATAATTATTTTTGTGGACAACAAAACCCTACTGATAGGAATTTTGATCATAAGGGGAATAATAAGTACAATTATGGTAACTTAAGTTCAAATAAGAGAAATGGTCTCAACAGGGATCATAATTTTGATAGATCTCGTTACGACGGTAGATCTTCACATGATTCCACTTAACCGTCAGATCTTGATATTTTTACAGATCTAACTCTACTACATGGTTCCTATGTTGAAATGTGTACACATATGGAATATATCATATATTGATTGTAACACTACTTAGCGGTTCATTGATGTTTATTCACCGCTGATCTTCCAATGTTGTTTTTTTTCGTCTTTGATGATCATGATGTTAAGATATCTAAGATGAAATTTATGTATAAACTGATGTAAAAAGTGTGGCATTGCCAGTATTGTAGTATGCGTTGGTGACACCTCTCTGGAAATATTTATACTTAGAGAAATACTTTCTCTAAGTTCATGAAATATATTCTCAATGCTTATCATCTGCGCATTGTTATTGGTGCGTTGTGAGCCTATTGTATGTTGCTCCTAGATGTATTTCAAAAAAAAAAAGTACCATTTTTTTTCCCCGAGGGGTGTGGTAATCTGTTGCGTGCATATTTTGACGCACATATTACAAAAAAATACGATATGGCTATTTAATATGGAATATATAAATTTGCATTCATTTGTGTATGAAAATGCTTCCTCTGGTAAAGCTAGATAATTCATGATTGATTTACACTTTTGATTATATGAGTGATCTTTCTTGATATTGATTCGGCGCATGGATATTGTATTCATGTCCGTTCTTATTTGTTCGGGCCAGAAAATAGATTAATTTTGCTTGTTATGTTTATGGCCTGAATTCATGTGTACTACTTGTCTAGTGCAAGTAGATTCAGTCGTATATTGTATACCTTTGTATGTTCAGGTCGGACTATATTCTTTCTGCCAGAATCTAGCGCAGGTTTTCGTAGTCCTACTGGGTTGTGAAGAGTTCCGATAATGTCGCCAAGAAATGGCTGAGTGCTTTTTCCAGGGCTGGCACTGTTTAAGGTTTAACAGTGATTCATAGATGTTTTTCTAGGAGAAGTTTATGTCTCTGCAAGAGTCTATTTGTCAGAGATCCTCCTCATATGTGTGATTCGGACTCCAGTTATGCCAGACCCTATTTTTGATGATCTCGAGTCGATTAGACCTAGATGGAACATTGTGCTTCGTATCGCTAGGGTCGTGTTTTGTATCGACGAAGATGACAGGCTTTCCTACAGCAGTTATGTCTACGTGAATTAACTTGATTACTGTAGAGCTGTATGGAAAACTTTATGAAATTATTTATATGCACATTATAAATTAACTTTGGCTTATATCTACCTTCCTACGAGTGAGTGAGCGACAACTCAGGAAGGCGGCCATGTTATATTCCTGTCATCATATTTTTTTATCACTGTCAAGAGAACAGATTATGTATCCTACTATCGGGCAGTGGTATCGAGATCTTGTTATGAGGTGAAAACCCACTATCGTGGTTTATGATTATTATACAAACATTGGACATATTTCAGCTTAAGAACTTAGCCATGAAATGAAGGTTCGGCCAATGACTTTTGTATGTTTACCGATCCTCATTGACGCGTTCAGTCAGTAGAGGATACGGCGATTAGTTACCAGAACAGTGAATACTACCTTGGGTTGAATGATATTTCACTACTACATGAATGTATCATCCACGATTCAAATAACCAATGAATTTTTGTCAACATATATCCATGACTGTATCCGTGCTGTCCAGTTTGCGTGCCTTCATTAAACTATTGAAACTGTCCCCGGCAGCTCCACATGATATTCTACAGTGGTGAACCAGATTCCTGGGGTTATGATAACCAGACCATCCCTGACGCCGCATACGACACGCATGAACACCAGTGTACAAGTTACAACGGGGCAGTCGATGTCAGCTTGACCTGTATTACCGATCGGATGCTGTATCTAGGTCAGCGCTTGTTGACAGTTTTTTCGCTGTACAGACGGTATTACACAGGACAGTTGTATCAAGTGTATAAAATATCTGGAACAGTACTGTTGACATTTCTCATCGCACAGAAGAAAGAAGTGATTGTTGATCCTGTACAAAAGAATCACAGTGTTGTTGAACATAAAGTGCATAGTTCATCGTTGGATCTGCATATGCTCAAAAAAAAATTGAACATTGTAATAGTGTAGAAAAAACAAATCTATTATTTAATTGTTCATTAAAAGTGGCAGGTTATTGTTACAAACACTATACCAGCATCCACATTCTATCCACAATACATTCTATTAAGTATAAGATATGTATGCATTTATGCTATTAAGTTTTACATGTATTTATGTTTATATGTTATTTGTTGTGTGTTAAGTTAGTTTGTATTCTGCGGGTCTGGATGGGAGGTGACTAGAACAGGAAATACCAAGTGACATTGGTCTTGCTCTAGCGTTCTATAGGGAGCAAAATTTCTTAATTGAAATTTGCATGCAACATTGTTTGCAAATATTTGTTAGCTGTGACGAATTGTCCCTTCTTCTTGTTGTTTTTGTAATATTTCTATGTTCTTTAGTTTTGTTTGATTTGTTTGTATAATTGTAGGTCTCATCTTTCCTTTCATTTCAGTTCTTTACACATTTATGTTTATACACTGTTGCGTTATTTGTCTTGTTGATTTCATTGCGGTTATCATCACAGATTCTGTGATCATTTGTTTTTTGATTTTTTCTATTTGATTTAATTTGATTCCCGCAATTGTTTTCATATTGTCTTTTCTTGTTTGTCCTTGTTAATGTCTTTGGTTGACAAATAATATATAAGGTATATTTGAATATATTTATATTATAGTACAGAGCAGTACTTAATTACTATCATTGGTGTACAAGGAATTATAAAGTAGTTGGGATAGAAAATATTATTTTCCACAGGTACTCAAGTGATCATTGATTACATTAAGGAAGTATACAAGACCTTTGTAAGGCTTGTCTCCCACAGATATTGTTTTCCACAGGTACTCAAGTAACCATACAAGTTTTTCACTAAGACTAAGTCTATAGTATAGACTTGCCTCCCATTGAAGTGGGATAAGGTAATTTGTTTAATTTTTCAGGTTACTGATCTCACATTATCAGACATAATGTCAGACATGATGGATATTGTACATCATTTTCTTCAGGAAGGAAGAAAAAAATTACATTTATTTGGTGAAGACTGTGAGAATTATGCCACAGAGCAGTTTCTGTTTCAAGCGAGTGATGTTCTTGAAGAATATGCTAGGTATAATTATAAAAACGGCTATTCAACAGAGAAAGCAGTGAGACTTTCTAAGTTTATATCTACTGTTTTTTGCAAGGAAGCTGAACTTACGACTCAAGGCAGTAATATTGTTACTTTGAAAAAAACCATAAATGAGCTTCAGGGTAAAAATAAAGCTCTTACTGATGAGCTACAACAATTGAAAATGCAGAATGAGAAGAAGTTCTCAGAAATGGATTTTGAGAATACTATATTGAAGAGTAAAGTGACAGGATTGATAGCTGATAATAGGAAATTTTGTGAATTCTCTCTTAGACAGAAAAAAGAGTTAGAAGATGAAGTTACCTCATTAAAACAGATGATGGATAATCAGGTAGATAAGGTGAACTCTTCTACGCTTGATTTAAAACTACTTTGGAAGATTATAGAAACATTAGCTCTTCCTAGTGAGAATAAATTGAGACAATCTCAACTGGAAAAGGAGAAAAAAAAGTTAGAAGTTGAAGTGAGCTTAATGAAGAACAATCATCTTGATAAAGAACAGTCTCTTAATAGTGAGCTAAAGCAAGTCAAAATGGACTGTGAGATGTTAAAAATTAATGCCCAGGAACGGGAAAAGTCCTATAATAAAACACTTCTTGGTCTCTTGCATGATAATAGTAATCTCGAGAGAAAACTTAAAGAAAAAAATGCAATATTCCCTGAGAAGGATATGGTTGTTCCTGGAGAGACTGAAGCTAGAAGACATGAAGATGACTTACATAAAGCAAACTTAGAACTTGCTAGTGCGCAAGAAATGTGTCGCAAAGTACAACTTCAGGCCGGACAAGACAAGAAGTCTTATGAAGAAACAATTCTGGAGTTGACACAGTTAAGAGCGATGAAGGAAAACGATAAGAAGGTTGATGAACTTAGTCATCATAGTGCTATGGAAGCACTGAAACTTGAACTTGTTCAAGAAAAGGCTAAGGTTTTAGAGACTACATTTCAGATGACAATATTGAAAAAGGATCTTAAAGATAGCATTGCTAAAGAGAAGTCTCTTATATCTCAGTTACGTGTTACAAAGTTAGATTATAACTGGGTAGTGAGAACTAATGAGAAAACTCAGAAAGCTTTTTCTAGAGAGAAAGCTTTGGCAGAAGTGGAAGTTACAAAACTTCGTAAGAGGGTCGACGGTTTGTTAGATATTATTTTGAACAATAAGATGTTGTCTAATAATAAGGTGAATAGATTTGAACACAAATCTGATGGTCACTATGTTAGTGCAAAGAGTCAACGACATGCTAGTAGTAACATGAAACAATATGTGAGCAAATCTTTTCGTGGAAAATATGGTTTCCCACGAAATAACGATACTGCCTCTAATGGGAGTTGGCGTGAGGCCGACAAAAATAAATCAACTTTGGATCACGGTGAGGACTTTGATAAATGTCATGACAAGATTCCTCAGAAAAACCGTACATCAACTTTTCAAGGTTCTGATAGATTGGTAAAAGAGAATAAAACTGTTAGTACACATCGTACTCAGCCCAAGCAGTACGATCCTTCTGTTAAGCACATTGCCACAGGCAAAAATAACAACAATTGTGCTAGAAAAGATAATCATAATTATGAACAGCGCCAAGGGCGTTCATCACGTGTTAATTTTCATTTTTCACGTAATGGTTCTTTTTCAAAGAACTGGAAGCAATTTGATGTTGCTCAACATTATAATTCCACTAACTATAGGAACTTCAATAGAGGTTGCCAACCTTATGATAATTATTTTTGTGGACAACAAAACCCTACTGATAGGAATTTTGATCATAAGGGGAATAATAAGTACAATTATGGTAACTTAAGTTCAAATAAGAGAAATGGTCTCAACAGGGATCATAATTTTGATAGATCTCGTTACGACGGTAGATCTTCACATGATTCCACTTAACCGTCAGATCTTGATATTTTTACAGATCTAACTCTACTACATGGTTCCTATGTTGAAATGTGTACACATATGGAATATATCATATATTGATTGTAACACTACTTAGCGGTTCATTGATGTTTATTCACCGCTGATCTTCCAATGTTGTTTTTTTTTCGTCTTTGATGATCATGATGTTAAGATATCTAAGATGAAATTTATGTATAAACTGATGTAAAAAGTGTGGCATTGCCAGTATTGTAGTATGCGTTGGTGACACCTCTCTGGAAATATTTATTCCTAGAGAAATACTTTCTCTAAGTTCATGAAATATATTCTCAATGCTTATCATCTGCGCAATGTATAATTGGTGCGTATGTAGAGCCTATTGTATGATGCTCCTAGATGTATTTCAAAAAAAAATGTACCATTTTTGTTCCCGAGGGTGTCGGTAATCTGATGCGTGCATATTTTGGTGAAGCAATATTACGTGGTAATATGAAAATATATCTTTGCATTCATTTGTGTATGATGATGCTTCCTTCTGGTAAAGCTAGTAATTATGTTATTTACCACTTTGATATATGGAGTGATCTTTCTGAAGTGGGATGTTCAAAAATATTTATAGGGGACTTATTTGACTGAGATCATGGAACAGTTACAATTAATAAGAGTAGTGTATTATAGAAACCTTACTTGCTGAACATATTATTATATATCTCAGTCTGAGGATTCTGGACTAGGGTGATGACTTACCTCTGGTAAAGTATAGTATGTTGAAGTGTAAGTTCATAACAACTGATAAACCAATTTAATTTATTCACCACATTTGGCGGCACACATACATTAAAACACTCTCAGGATATTTAAAGGAGTTGCTGATAACTTTTCAAATAAACTATGTTATTCATTGCTTGTCATGAATGAATATGTGTCCTGATTCAATACAAAGGAACCAGGAATCACAAATAATTTTAACTTACAAGTTATATGTACAGAATCTTATCTGATAATGATTATGGCTAGTGCATGGATTATTGAATTCAAGTATCCTATGTTGAATGTTTATTTTGTGTTAGTCGCCCAAAAATGCTTTGTAAAACGGGTTTGGTTAAAGATTTTGATTTTAAGTTCTTGTTTGTATGTGTCACTTTTGAATTCAAACAAACCTTTGCCCCCCCCTTTACAGACACCCCCCTAGCCCCCCCACCCCCGCCCCGACACAGATGATCTCAGTTTGCCTGATATTGTTTTAAAAGGAATTGTATTCCGCTCTTTGTTGTTGTTACCTATGACTTATTTTAAAGCTTAGGGAATACATAATCTTTTGAGCTTGCTTTACACATCAGCCTTTATCTAGCGTGAGTGTCTTTCTTGAAAGACTCCTACTGCTCGTGTTTCGCGCTGTGCTCATGGCGAGATACTCGATATATACGCGCCAAGAATGGAGTGGTATTGATTCCATGCTGTACTCGTTTTTAAGAGAATTAAACAGTGATTCGTAATGTTTGTCCAGGAGCTGTGTAAGGACTCATGCAAGAGTATAGGGTCAGATCCTTCCAAAGTTTGTGAATCGGACTCCAGGTAATGGCCCTTTCCCTTCTTAATGATTGATCGTTAGTTCTAGACAGGCATTGTGCTTCGCATCGCTAGGAAACATTGTTTGTATCGAACGAGCGATGACAGGCTTTCCCTACCCCCAGCTATGTCTATCATGAAGTAAACTTACTGTAGAGCTGTAGGAAAACTTTAATGGTTATTTAGCCTATGTCACATTCACAGCATTATTTCTTTCTAGTGCAATGATTCCCAGATGTCAGTGGTACGACAATTGGTATTACATGCGGCCATGTTAAGGTTCGCCAGACATTAAATTCTTTCAGCTGGAAGAATCATAAGGCAGATTTTATCCTACTATAAGTTAGGCTCCTGGTAATCTGAGATCTTGTTAATTATGTGCATAAACCCACTTTCGTGATTTACATTTGATCGCCAAGTCTTTGCAATACAAAGATACTGACATGTCTCGAGCTTACCAGAGAACCGCTGAAGAAGGAAATACCAGAGACGTTGGACCAATGCAATGTTTCTTATGGTTTACAAATTTACTGGATTCATAGATGCTTATGAATAACAGATGCTTATTATTCTAGAAAAGAAGAAGCTGGCTTCAATTTACTGTTGCTTTATCCAAAGGTTTAAGACTTTAACTAGCTCCGGCCGAATGATAACGCTGCTAAGAATGCAGAGTCTATATTGTGAGATCCGACCCATTATGCTATGCACAGGTTTAGACCAACTGCATATTGAACGAAGTTTTACAAACGTTCTACGTCTCCCATATTAGTGGCCAGAAAGACCCTATAATTTCATGATTCCGAAGGGAGATCTGTTCGTGTCTTGTCTTAAATGAGATGGAATCACAATTGGTGCTTCATGGTCCCAGCTTAGGGTCCGTAGGCACGTGTTTTTTTCGACACGTTAAGAGATGACAAATTTCAATGAGGCAGATAGAATTACATGCTGTTCAGGCATGACCACTAAGCTTGATTATTTTAGGCTGTATAACTTTATGAAATTATTTTGTAGGACATTCTAATATTAACTTCAGGAACATTATATCTAGCTTTGCTCAGCAAGTGATAAAGAGCCCAGCTCTCATAAAAGATGCTTAGTGGCCCATGCGTTCAAAATATGCAATGTTCATCATACAGTTTTTGGAAGATACACTGTTCAGAGGCTACTGGAATTCCAATGCCTATTGCTCAAATCGTAAACCAGTGGGTCTTGTCATCTTTTCTACTAAGCAGTTTGTCAGGCAGTGAGTCAACCATAACCTCTGGTGAAAGACGAAAGTGTAGTGAATGGTGATGCCCTGTTGTTGAAAAACTAGGAAAAGATAAAACATGTGGCCATAGACGCGGTGATAGTTAGTAAGTGTGTATTCGCCGTCAACGCTTGTTGGGGTGGCAGAGGAAATAGCGAGACGCGTGTTCAATTTTTGGCATGCGTTTCCTGATTTCAGCCCTCCCCACTTCTCTCTATCCTGGTAGTCCATCAGTCTTATAGTTTACGCTGAAAAAAATGGGATGAATGAAATATTAAATTTTAGGTTCATGTTTTTCAACATCAATAGTAACATGTTTTCATTGAAGGAAAGCGGGAGTAATTAATATAGTAGGCTTTTTACTTATCAACAACGTGAAAGCGTTACAATTTGCAGACGAAGCATAAAACAAAGGGGGATTTCGAGTACTGTCATTGTGACAGCACTGTTCTTTACCATTCTTCTTCCTTTCTT
This sequence comes from Oreohelix idahoensis, assembly GCA_024509875.1. Taxonomy (NCBI): domain Eukaryota; kingdom Metazoa; phylum Mollusca; class Gastropoda; order Stylommatophora; family Oreohelicidae; genus Oreohelix; species Oreohelix idahoensis. The sequence continues at coordinate 41,543 of JAMPIV010015856.1, forward strand.
TATTATATGTATTTATTAGGCTTTATATTTACCTTTTAATTTATATATGTGGATTAGAATATTTCACGACACTTTCTTGATATTGATTCAGCGCATGGATATTGTATTCATGTCCGTTCTTATTTGTTCGGGCCAGAAAATAGATTAATTTTGCTTGTTATGTTTATGGCCTGAATTCAATGTGTTACAACTGGAAGTCCTAGACCCAAGTAGATTCAGTGGTATAATTGTATACCTTTGTATGTTTAGGTAAGAGACTATATTTCTTTCTGGCCAGAATCTAAGCGCAGGTTTTCGTAGTCCTACCTGGGTTGGTGAAGGAGTTCCGATAATGTCGCCAAGAAATGGCTGAGTGCTTTTTCCAGGGCTGGCACTTTCTTTTTTTAAGGTTTTTAACAGTGATTCATCAGATGTTTTTCTAGAGAAAGTTTATGTCTCTGCAAGAGTCTTATTTGTCAGAGATCCTCCTCATATGTGTGGATTCGGACTCCAGTTATGCCAGACCCTATTTTTTGATTGATCTCGAGTCGATTAGACCTAATGGACATTGTGCTTCGTATCGCTAGGATCGTGTTTTGGTATCGACCGAAGATGGACAGGCTTTCCGTCACAGCAGTTATGTCTACGTTGAATTAACTTGATTACTGTAGTAGTGCTGTATGGATTGAACTTTTATGAATTATTTTATATGCACATTATAAATTAACTTTGGCTTATATACTACTTCCTACGATGATGTGAGCGACCCCAACTCAGGAAGGGCGGGCCAATGTTTTATATTCCTGTCATCATATTTTTGTTCACTGTCAAGAGATCAGATTATGTATCCTACTATCGGGCAGTGGTATCGAGATCTTGTTATGAGGTGAAAACCCACTAATCGTGTGGTTTATGATTATTATACAAACATTGGACATATTTCAGCTTTTAAGAAACTTAGCCATGAAATGAGGTTCGACCAATGACTTTTTGTATGTTTACCGATCCTCATTGACGCGTTCAGTCCAGTAGAGGATACGGCGATTAGTTACCAGAACAGTGATTACTACCTTGGGTTGAATGAAATATTTCACTACTACATGAATGTATCATCCACGATTCATAATAACCAATGAATTTTTGTCAACATATATCCATGACTGTATCCGTGCTGTCCAGTTTGCGTGCCTTCAGTTAAACTATCGAAATGTCAGAGGCAGTTCAAGTCGTCATTGCATTACATGAGAGTGTGTGCAGAGTTGATTATCAAGTGGTCTGTTACACACCGAACTACTACACCATTCGCGTTACTTGACACTACCCACTCAAGGTCTACATGACAGGTTCATTCGATGATGCAGAGGTAACTGAAGAAGACTGTCTTCAGTAATGATCAGTAGTGACAAGACATAGAACATCCTTGATATTCTACAACCCCCCCCCCTTTCTCTCTCTCCCCCCCCCCCGAACTTTAACCATAACGAAATAACGCCCCCGTAACGATAGTTGTTTTTGTTTTTTTTTTATGTTTTTTTGTACTGTCCCTACTCACTTGTGTCCTAATTACATAAGATTTGAACCACTCGTCACAATAAAAGGTTCCATAGCTGTCCCCATTGTGAATTGTCAGTTTGTGCGTTTTTTATTACTTTTTTTTTTTTAAAACGGAACACAAACAACAATCACAAAATCTAAAATGACCAATCCACGGACGTTACCATAGACAGCAACAATTACTGACCGCTATGATGTCATGTATAGACCAGGCCGAGGACTCCACGTCGACCAATGAGGTTTTATGTACATACCATTATGTGTAATAAAGCATATTTTGAATCTTTATATCGTAGCGTATTTCATTTGAATTAGTTGGATATGAATGAAAAAAAAAGTTTAAAAATAGGAAGTGGCTTTTCAAGCACTCTGTATAATATCATATATAGTAAGAGCTGGGGGCAGCAAATAAGTATTCCCGAGAAAGGACGGGGTGTCCCCCACGTTTTTCTATCTGTAAACACCAGTTGGCTCGGGTCGAATGAATCACTAGTGCCGACCCTGCAAATAATTTTTTTTTTTATTTTAAATATAAAATCTGCAGTGACAACTAAACATTCTTTAATTCAGTAATACAAGTTTTTGTACAGTATTTTTTTTTTTTTTTTTTTTTTCGTACGCCCGCTATTACTCGAGGCGAAATTTCAGGTTATTATTTATGTCTAACCTGACATTGATTTTACGTGAGTATCCCTTTATTTCTTGTACAGAGACAGGTGTCCCTCGCCATTCAGGCAAATACTCGCCGATTTCGGAGGTACCCATTGCAGCTGGGTCGGCTCAGGAGCCGCCAGTCCCTGGTCGACGACACTCCTTCAATTGTATTCGCCAGGTCTCGAGTTCATCCAGTCCACATCCCGGCCGACGAAAAATCCTCAAATGCCGTCGCCCCGGTCTGATCCTGAATCACCCGGTCGCCAGAGCGGTGTTTGTAAACTTTAATATTCCCATATACAAGTCGATCCCAAACCCCAACAAGATGAGCTATTGATTTCTAGTTTCAGTTGCTAATAAAAAAAAAAACTGTTTATTTAACACCCCTTACTCCGACTATTACAATTACACTACTTCTACAACTACCACCACCACTACGAGTACTACTACAACCACCTCTATTTCCACTACTATCAACACTACTTCTACAGTCACAACAGCAACTAGCACTACTACAACCAACACTATCACTGCTACTAAAAAAATATTTTTGTAACCAACACAACTACTACTACCGTTACTATCAATATTACCATCACTACTACTACTACTACTACCAACACTATCAATACTATTAACTACTAATAATACATCTACAATTATTATCAACATTACAACTACTATTACTACCAACAAAGAATCTACAGTACTACCAACAATAGATCTACAGTTACTACCAATACTACCAATAATAATATTACTACCAATAATCAGAGCCGGATTAACGTAGTAGCAAAAGTAGCATAAGCTACGGGCCCCGCGCTTTTAGGGGCCCCGCGCCAATAAATATGCACATAATTTTTTGGTCATCTTCTAATACGAGCGTTAAACCAATGATCTTGTGATTTATGCCATCTTTAGCGCCTTTTCATTTGATGTCACGAAATTGTGAGAGAAAGAGCATAAAAGGGTGACTTAGTGTGACTCTTCATTATTTTTATCTTAACTGTTTGCGGACGGAAGCCATTTAAGTGGCGTTGAAAATTTGGTCACGTTTGGAACGGAAGCCACTTTTTTTGGCTCTAGGCGACTGCCCCCTGTCATAATCTAATTTTGTTTCGTTCTTTGTGAAATGAATTTGCATTAACAAATAAAAACTAAATTTAAGGGGAAACGGAAACTTTCCTGTTTTAATTGATGTATACGGCGTGCTCACCACTCTCACTTTTGATCTTGATTAAAAATTTCTTGATTTGTAAGGTTAAAAACTCAAAACATGAGCAGTAGACACAGAGAAATATTGGATGTAATTATGCTTCTGGAAGTGAAAAAAACGTAAAGCGAAGGAAGAAAAAGAAAGAAGAGATCAACTTGTGATATCAAAAATACGTAAGCTGACAGAATATTTTGATGTTCATGGTGGTGGTACTCTTACCGCTGACGCTGGAAGTACAGGAACAACTAGTACTAGTGCAGGCTGTGTAGCAGAAAACATACAGCAAAACCCAGTATACACTGAGTCTGAATGTGAAAGAATAAGTGAAACGAAGAAGTACTTTAATGATATTGGTGACTGGCTGAACAATATAGATGACTGTGAGTGTGAATATTGGATATCCAAGGAAAATGAAAGATGTCAACATGTTGATAGTGCCTTCTCTTTATCCGTGCGATTGTATGACACTGAAAAGAAAACTTGATACTGTCAGAAGTCTTATTTTACACATATTCATTAACTTACAAACAAGCAATATGCAAGAAAATAGTTATGCTATNCGGAAAGTNAAGGGCGCCTATTCTGTTTCCCANGCAAGCTTATGAGTTCAGAAAGTTCATCAAAGTTTACTGTGGAAGGGTTTTAATGACTGGAAAAATGCAAGCAATCTATTGCGTCGACATGAAGAAAGCTCCTCACATAGACAAGCTTTAATTTCACTGTTGATGCATAAAAACAAAGGTGAACGTGTCGATTCCCAACTTGTGAAACAAATGGACATTCAAGAAAAGTATTGGCACAAACTTCTAGAGCGAATAATTGAAGTTGTGAAGTTTTTAGCAGAACGAGGCCTTTCATTTCGTGGCAGAGATGAAATTGTTGGGTCCCCTTATATAACGGGAATTACTTAGGGTTGTTAGAATTACTGGCCAAGTTTGACCCTTTACTGGCAGAGCATATAAGTACTCATGCAAACAAAGGATTTGGACATACATCATATCTATCTAAAACAACGTGTGAGGAATTCATCAATCTGATTGGATCCAGCATACTGGATCACATTCTCTGTGAAGTGAAGAAATACAAGTATTATTCCGTTTCATTGGGTTCTACTCCAGATATATCTAATATGGACCAACTGACTTTAACTCTGCGCTATGTTTTGCCATCTGGACCAGTTGAAAGATTTGTGACATTTTTGGATATGGAAGGTCATAGTGCTGAAGAGCTTACTAAAAGTCTACTTAATTTTTTAAAGGCAAATGACATTGATATTAAAGACTGCCGTGGTCAAAGTTATGACAACGCCAGCAACATGAGTGGCAAGTTTATAGGATTACAAGCACGAATTAAAGAGATGAATAAGTTTGCGCATTAAATTCCGTGTTTTGCACATTCACTAAATTTGGTTGGAAAATGTGCTGCTGAAGGTTGTCAAGAAGCAGTCATTTTCTTTGGATTTGTTAAAAGCCTGTACACTTTCTTTTCTGCTTCTACCTACTGGTGGGGTCTCCTTTCTACTGCATTATGTACTGGCGGTACTCATAATAAGTCCCATTTGCCTTTGTGAAAATACTGTCAGATACCAGGTGGTCCGCTCGGGCAGATGCAACAAAAGTACTTTTACACAGCTTTTCTGCAATAAAACAAGTCTTGGATGATATTTCAGATAACAATGATCAGAAGGCAGAGTGTCGTCAACAGGCTCGTGGTCTACTTTCAACCATGATGAAGTTAGAAACAGGAATAATGATCATACTGTGGAATAAAGTATTACAGCTTTTTCAAATGACCAGTGCTTCTTTGCAATCTTCTGACCAAGATTTGAATACAGCTTGTGCACTCTATGAATCCCTGCGGGGGGTATATTCAAGCTATGCGGTCTACTTTTGCAGACATAGAGCAAAAGGCCAAGGATCTGACTGAGTGTGAACATTATCAAGAACAACCTCGAAAAAGAAGAAAACACAAACGAAATCGAGAGTATGATATGATTTCAGTGGTTCCAGCACACTTGATCCACTTGTTGAATCTCAAACGCCTTTCTCAGTAGTTTAAAAGCCGAACATTTCTTGTCCTTATTGATAGCTTGCTCTCTGCCTTGTCAAAACGTCAGAAAGCTTATCAAAAAGTTGAATGATGTATTTGGATTTCTTCGTCAGTTACAGTCGTTTACACCTGAAGAGGTGGTTACGAGATCATCGAATCTTATTAAATCATATCCGGAAGATCTGGAAGAAAGTCTTTGTGAAGAACTTGTGCAGTTTACAGAACTGTTGAAAACTGATCTTGCTTCTCATATTGGCACTACTGTAGACCTTGTAGAGTTACAGTTTTACCATTTGATAATTGACAATTCTTTGGAGTCTTGTTTTCCAAATGTAGTAATCGCCTTGTGCATCTATTTGTCACTAATGGTAACCAACTGCAGTGGAGAACGATCATTTTCAAAACTGAAACTTATTAAAAATGAATTACGGGGCACCATGGGTCAAAAGAGATTGAACAATCTCACACTAATGAGCATTGAACATAAACTTCTGCGTGAAATTATCAACAAATTTGCTCATGCTAAATGTAGACACATTAATATTTAAACAATTACGTTGACTGTGTTGTTACTTTTGATAATGATAATTCCTATGCAAATTAAAAATGTATGTATTCAAATATATTTGTGTTGTTTTTTTGTTTTTTTTTTAAATATAGGGCCCTTTTCTTAACATATGCTACAGGCCCCGTGCTAGCTTAATCCGGTCCTGCCAATAATACAAGTACATCTACAATTATTTACAACATTACAACTACTATATCTACCAACAATACAACTACTATTAATACCAACACTACTGCTACTATCAATACTACTACTATTACCAGTGTAACTATTTTTTTAGAAACTACTATTACCAACAGTACTATTATTACTATCAACACTACTACTACTATTACTATCAACACTACAACTACTATTACCAATATAACTACTATTGCAAGTATAACTAAATTTACCAACACTACTATTACCAACACTGCTACTACTATTACTATCAACAATTCTACTACTATTACCAATATTACAAATATTACCAATATAACTACATTTACCAAAACTACTATTACCAACACTACTACTACAAATACAATCAACACTTCTACAATTACCAATATAATTACTATTACCAATATAACTACTATTAGCAATATAACTACTATTACCAATATAACTACTTTTACCAATATAACTACTATTACCAATATAACTACAATTACCAATATAATTACTATTACCAAAATATATAGTATTACCAATATAACTACTATTACCAATATAACTACTATTACCAATATAATTACTATTACCAATATAACTACTTTTACTAATATAACTACTTTTACCAATATAACTACTATTACCAATATAACTAGTAATACCAATATAACTACTTTTACCAATATAACTACTATTACCAATATAACTACTTTTACCAATATAAATACTTTTACCAATATAACTACTTTTACCAATACTATTACCAATATAACTACTATTATCAATATAATTACTATTACCAATATAACTACTATTACTAATATAACTACTGTTACTAATATAATTAGTATTTCCAATATAACTAATATTACCAATATAACTACTATTACCAGTATAACTACTATTACCGATAAAACTACTATTACCATTATAATTACTATTACCAATATCACTTCTTCTTCTTTGATCCTTCGCCGCCGACCGTCAAAGCAGTCAGGGGCCAACACGCCTGGTGGCGTCTTTCAGGGCAACAACAAATTGATTCTACTTTGCTCGGTCGGCGGCTATCCTTCGTACAGTGCCCCAACTATGGTTCATTCTTTGCATCTCAGCCTACACAGTCCTCCGCCAGGTAGTTTTTGGTCGGCCTCTCTTTCGTTTTCCTTCAGGGGTCCAAAGCATAGCTGTTCTTGTGATGGCATCTTGGTCTCTTCTGAGGACATGGCCAACCCAGCTGCAGCGTCTGCCAGCTATTACCAATATAACTACAATTACCAATATAACTCCAATTACCAATATAACTACTATTACCAATATAACTATTATTACCAATATAACTACTATTACCAATATAACTACTACTACCAATATAACTACTATTACCAATATAATTACATTTATCAACACTACTATTGTCAACACTACTACTATTATTACCAACACTACTACTATTACCAATATAATTACTTTTGCCAACACTACTATTACCAACATTACTATTGCTATAAACACTTTCACTACTAACACTACTACTATTACCAATATTACTATTTTTACCAACATTTCTACTACCAGCACTACAACTTTACTACCAACACTACTATTGCAAAAATAACTACTTTTACCAACAATACTATTATCAGCACTACAACTATCACTTCCACCAACACTACTGCTGCTACTATTACCAATATAATTACTATTACAGATATAATTACTATTACCAATATAATTACTGTTACCAATATAACTACTATTACCAATTTAATTACTATTACCAATATAACTACTGTTACCAGTATAACTACCATACCAATATAACTACTATTACCAATTTAACTACTATTACCAATATAACTATTTTACCAATATAACTACTTTTACCAATATAACTATTTTTACCAATATAACTACTTTTACCAATATAACTACTATTACCAATATAACTAATATTACCAGTATAACTACTATTACCAGTATAACTAATATTACCGATATAACTACTTTTACTAATATAACTTTTTTGCCAATATAACTACTATTACCAATATAATTTGTATCACCAATATAACTACTTTTACCAATATAATTACTTTTACCAATATAACTACTTTTACCAATATAACTACTATTACCAATATAACTAATATTACCAATATAACTACTTATATAATATAACTACTATTACCAATTTAATTACTAATACTAATGTAACTACATTTACCAATATAATTACTATTACCAATATAACTACTATTACCAATATAACTACTATTACCAATATAATTACTATCACCAATAATATCAATAACTATTACCAATATAACTACTAGTTGATATTGCTTCAAATGCTGACTCCCGGGCTTGAACCTTGAAAACCTGGTCGCCAGCGCAACGCTATAACCATTACACTAGCGCTGCTCCACTATTACGAATATAACCATTATTACCAATATAACTACTATTACCAATATAACTACTATTACCAATATAATTACTATTACCAATATAACTACTATTACCAATATAACTACTATTACCAATATAACTACTATTACCAGTATAACTACTATTACCAATATAATTAATATTATCAATATAACTACTATTATAATATAACTACTATTACCAATATAACTACTATTACCAATATAATTACATTTACCAACACTACTATTGTCAACACTACTACTGTTTTTACCAACACTACTACTGTTACCAATATAACTACTTTTGCCAACACTACTATTACCAACATTAGTATTGCTACAAACACTACTACTACTAACACTACTACTATTACCAAAATTACTATTTTTACCAACATTTCTACTACCAGCGCTACAACTTTACTACCAACACTACTACTATTGCCAAAATAACTACTTTTACCAACAATGCTATTATCAGCACTACAACTAACACTTCCACCAACGCTACTGCTACAACCAACAATACTAATATTACAAACATAGTTACTTTTACCAGACTTCTATTACCAACACTATCGCTCCAACCAACACTACAAATGGTACTACTACCACAGTAATTGGCGTGTCTTAGTCGTATATGGCTTCTCACGCGTAGTATGCGATTATTCCATTTCCATGTCCTTTGTTTCTCAAAATCAATGTAATTTATAAACATTTCTTGCGTAAATGTTCTTTACATATTTTGTTAACGAACTTTTTACACTCACCCACTGGCCACAATTTCGTCGACTACTACGGCAATATTCACATTACTATTCTGCCTCCCCACCCCGGAAATTACACGTGCTTTAAAACCGTATGCATGCAAACATTCATTGAAAAACGCACTAAGATATTTCGAGCAAACATGCTCATGCGACCGCACGAACAAACTACTATACGGGCCTTTAACCCGCATGCATGCACACAATCAATGAAAAACCCGCACAAATAGTTTGATCACACATGACCACACAAATAAACCCATGTTAGAAAAGATATATTTGATGTACAGACAAGTGGGAACTATGAAAAAATTCTAGACTTAAAAAAACTGAAATAAATAAAAAAATTAAAGTGCTCTTGAATGTTTCAGTTTCGCTCAACTCATGCGCGCACGTTGCAACCCGAGCATAAAATACAGTTTTGACATATGCCATAAAAATAACAAATGGATTTAACAAACACACAAATAAATTGTATTAATATTATGAGCTAGTAAACGGCCAAAACAAGACGGCAAAGAACTATCTTCTGCTTCTGCTGAATGTCTAAATGTTTGGCTCTGAAACATCAGACCTAAGGGTCTCTTATATTTGGACATGCGCCCTAATATAACCGACTAAAAAAGAAATGGAGAACAACAAAAACAACAACCAAAATGCTGCAAACTTTCATAAATGTATACTAGCGTGGAATAGAAGGTGCAGGACAAGATCACTAACGTGGAACTGATGACAAGAACCAGACCATGTACCAGTGAAATAAGAGATGAGAAAAGGGTGTTGGCGATCGATAGGACACACATTGAGAATACCTGTTGATAGTATTACAAGGCACGCCTTGTTCTGGAATCCCTACGCTAAGAAAGGCAGAACGTTAAAAATATGTAGTTCCATAGTAGAAACTTCACGGGAGTGAAGTTTTAGAAACTTCACTATACTAGGTCCAGATTTATGAGATGGGGTGACACGTTTTCATGTCCTTTTCCTTTGCCTTCTTTCCATAACGGAGTCAGGTACCATTTACAGTTGTGTTGCCTCGAGCGCGACACTTCCAGGTTTTACTCCGTTAACTTTTCCACCAGAGGCAAGCGCTTTACTTGGTATGTGTTGCGTGATAAATTCTCGCAACATCGTTTTTTACAATATCTATTTTATAACGCAAGGGCAACAACTGCTTGAAATTTATAGTCACTTTTCTCGGTAAGCATTTGTCTTCTCGCGTTGGTATCGAATGCAGTTAAGTTTTGAGCTGTGGTCATTTTGCGCTGGACTGCGCATGACTTGTCTTGCTTTTTGGTCGATCGGTTTCCGCCCACCACTAGTGGAGTGAGCGATTTGGAATGGCGAAAGAGATGCCTCGTTGAAGAGGGGATCTCCGCTATTTTTTGTTCTGTCAGGGATGTGTAGTCCTCTTATGGATATTTCGTTTATTCGGGATAATACCTCTAGTGTATTTGCACATGCCGGGAGGCGTGATATTTCTGTATTTCTTGGAAGCAAGGTAAATTGACTTTTTTCATTAACTCTATCGATTTTGGGTCGTGAGCGATTTCGATTCATAGCCTGTCTTCGAAAGTCGTCGTCACGAGATGTTTTTTCCCAGCTCACATGTCGCTGCATTGTACTGCATCGGTTGATGCATGTACCAAGGACCATTACTTGCTACTTTGTTAAATGAACTAGGTTTGGAAAACCTTTATTATCTAGAGGATATTTTTGAGGACATTATTTATACTTCGGCAGACGTGTCTGTCTTGCTGAAGTCAGACTAAGGAGAGTGAACTGATCTCATACATCTGGTTATCTCCTGGCTGTTATAGAAAAGGATGGAGTTTTTTCACCTGACTACATTTACAGCACTATGAAATATAACATGCATCTGACTCATCATTGTAATGCTGTCTACCGTCTATTGCTGTATTGAATGTTGCTGTGATAATGACTGTTTGATGTGCCTACATATTCGCGTAACCATTTTGTCACTGTGGCGTCCACAATAAATAATGAAGAAAAACGTCAACGGCTGTTACAAGAATCATTGACTTTATACGTCGTGAGTTTACTGACGTCCTATGTGGATTGCCCTGTTATTTTTGTATGAACATTGTTTTGACTGAACACATCTGCACACCACACAAAACCAGACATGCGGATACCATCCATCATCATATGGCATCACGCATCATTTGGTGGCCATAAGCTGGTTTGATTCTGGTACTAGCAAACACGGGGTCCCTTACCCACTTCCCGGTTGAAACGGGTTGTTTTCTGAAGAAGGCCAAGTACCGATTTCCATCAACTTACTTTGGATTAGAAGGTCAAGTGCCGAAACAACTCAACACACAGTATTTCAGAAGCTCTTGTACCATCGTGTTAGCAGTGGAAGCAGTTCAGATGTGCCATCATCGTTGGAGCTTCGCTCTTTAGGACGTTGATTGACATCCGTTTTTTCTGCTGTTCTACGATTGGAAGCCTATAAGTTAAGTGGCCTGTTTGTATGTAAACTGTGCCCTTATACTTCTGCTGAGTCTTCTGTGTATCATCTCATTCTATATGTTATATGTTTATATGTTATTTGTATATTTATATGTTTATATTTCAGCGGGTTCTCGGTTGGGTGGTGTCTCCGTTAGATTATGCCACGTCATAGAGGTCGTCTATTGTGAGCGTTTTCTGTAGGGTTTGCAAATTTCCGATACTGGAATTTGCTAAGCGACTTCTGTTGCTATTTATGTTAGCTGTGATGACATGTTTTAATATTGTTTTCGTTATTATTTCACATTCTTTAGTTTTGTTTTGATTTGTTTGTATTTGTTAGCCTACTCTTGTCTATAATTTAGTTTCATACAACATTTTTGTTTATACACTGTGGTGTCATGTATTTTGTTTAATTATAGCGCAGATATCGTCACATTTTTTGTGACATGTCATTAATTTCTGCTTTATTTTTAGTTGATTTCTGCGAACGTTTTTGTATTGTTGCTGATCTTTGTTATTGTTTACATTGTTATTGTTTACATTGTTTGTATTGTTTACATTTTCAATGTTTACATTCTGCATGTGTTTACATAGTCATTGTTTACAGTTATAGTAATTAGTTAATGGACTATGCTAATGCACTGTTACTACTACACTGATGATAAATGAATGATGAATAGTGTCGTGCACTATTGAATGAGAAGTGCACTTATGATCAAGAATTGATTGTTGATATTTCATATACAAGTTCTTTGATTGGAGACTTGTTTCCCACAGAGACTGGGATAATATAAGGTGATGTGAATATACAAGTGCTTAATTAAGACTTGTTACACTTAGGTTTGAAATAAATTAGTTAATTATTTCAGGTTTTGGACTTATATATTACTCATCATGTCTACATTTGAGCACTTTATTGAGCAGGGTAAATTGCTTGGGAAGACTGGTGATAAGTTAGAAGAATTTGCAACTGCTCGATATGATAAAGCAATGGAAGCTGAACAAAAGAAACTGCAGATGCAGGTGGATGAAAAGAGATTCCAAATGGAAATGGAAAAACAAAAAAGGGAATCAGAAGCTGAGGAGAGAAAACTCCAGCTACAGCTAGAGGCTGAGAATAAAAGACTTGAAAAAGAAGCTGAGAATAAAAGACTTGAAAAAGAAGCTGAAAATAAAAGATTTGAAAAAGAAGCTGAAAATAAAAGACTTGAAAAAGAAGCTGAAAATAAAAGACTTCAAATGCAGGCTCAAGCTGAAGAAAGGAAGTTACAAAGAGAGGCTGATGAGAGGAAAGCAAAAATGGAACATGAAGAAAAACTCTTAGCTTTAGAGTTGGAGAAATTGAAATTGACGAGCATGAGTAATGGTAATGATTCAAACAAGGGTTCATCTTCTGGGAAGGCTAATAATGATACTTTTAAGATTAAGTTACCAACATTTAGTCCTTCCAGTGATGACATAATGTTCTATCTGGACAGATTTGAACAAGCATGTACAGCTCATAACATAGACAAAGCAAAATATGTTTATCAGTTATCAGGGATACTGACAGGTAAAGCTCTAAGTATATTACATATGGTGGATGAACCTGACAAGAACAATTATGAGGTTGTCAGGGCCGCTTTGTTAAAGAAATATCAGCTTAACGAAGACGGCTATCGTCTACAATTTAAAAACATGTTACCTGAAAATGGAGTTGAATTCTCCGAGTTTATTGCAAGAATACGCATTACTTTCTCACGATGGGTTGAACTATCTAAGACGGAAAAAACTTATGAAGGACTTATGGACTTAATACTTAGAGACAAAGTCATGTCGTCTGTCAATGAGTCTTTCCTTGCTTTCCTTCATGAACGTAAACCTAAAACAATAAAAGAAATGGAAGATTTCTGTTGCCAGTACGTAACTGCGCACCCACACATAACCATGGGTAACTCTAAGGTGAAAGAAGGTTTACCAGTTGCTTCGGCAGCTCCGTATGGCCAAAACTTTGCTCGTAGATTCCAACAAAATTTTGATAGAAAGAGTAGCGGTAATTTCTGTCAAAATCATGGAAACCAATTTCATAGTGATTCTTCTTCGAAGAATTGGAGACAACCTGATAGTACTCGTTACTATCACCCTAATAATTATAAGCATTTCAAAAGAGGATATGGTAATAGAGGTTATTCCTGCCGAAGACCTCAGAACCAAACAAATAGATGTTCGCATCAATGTGAACATGATAGTAATCGTGGAAACTGGAATTCGAACCAGGATAACAATTACAATAGAGACAATAATAACTGCAGAGATAATAATAACTCTGATAACTTCAGAGGTAATAATAGTCGAGGTAGATCTCAACACAAAAAAAAGAGATATCAGCAGGCTAATGCTGTACAACAGGAAACTGAGGGAGCCTGTAATCATGTTGTTGATAGTAAAAACTTTGACGCTGTCACTGGTTTTGCTTTTGACTTTGAGAGAGCAAACAAATGCCCCCAATGCAGTACTTTATTCGAACCGGGTACCATAACTACTTTGAGTTGTGGTCACCCACTTCCCGCTCTTCCTGCTGCTGTTGCGCATGACGGGAGGGGTTCTTTAATTCTACATAATGGTCTTGTTAATGATACTCCGGTCTCACTACTTTTCGATTCCGGATGCACCACTATTGGTGTTAGACAATCGCTTGTAGATCCATCTTGTGCTACAGGAAGGGTTATTAAATGTGTCACATTTGGCGGCACTCTAGAAAAATATCCTACTGCTGTAATTCGCATTGCCACTCCTTTCTTTACTGGAGATGTGCATGCTTGTCTCTTACCTAATCCTATTGCGGACCTTATTATCGGTCGTATTCACGGAGTTAGGGAGTGTACCCCACAGCAGATTGCTGCTTGGGAAGATAATAACATGCAAGCTACAAATGCAGTAGTTACAAGAGCACAAGCTCTACAAACACCCGAAACTTCACTGAATAGTGATAATGAAGTTGATAGCCAAGATAGTCACTTAGTAATCACTCGTGACTCTTTCATAAAATTGCAAGAAGAAGATCCTTCTTTACAAAAATTCTTCGTTCTTGCGAAGAAAGGTGATCCGAATCAGGATACAAATAGAAAATCTTGGATTGCAATGAGAAACGGCGTACTTGTACGTATGGTACAAGATTCGACTACGTCGGCACATTCGCAAATTCTTGTTTCCAAGAGCATGAGAGTGCAAATATTGCAACATGCTCATGACTCGCAATGTGCTGGACATATGGGTTTTGCCCGTACGAAGTCGAGAGTCCTTGCGGCTTTCTTTTGGCCTTTTGTCAATAAGGACATTCGTATTTACTGCCGATCATGCAAGGTATGTCAGGAGGTCAAATCTAGAGGACCACGACATGCTGCGCCTATCCAGGCTGCTGACATTCCTATTCGGCCGTTTCAGAAAATGGCCATAGATATTATTGGCCCTTTTAAGGTCAGGTCGGCCAGAGGACATCAGTTTATCCTTACATGTGTCGATATGTGCACACGTTGGCCAGAGGCTATTCCTCTTAAGAGCATATCTACTACAGATATCGCAGATGCTCTTTGGTTGATATTTTCTCGCTTGGGGTTCCCCAGAGAAATATTGTCAGACCATGGCACTCAACTCATATCTGACACTATGTCACAGGTAATGTCTACCTTACATATTGAACGATCTCTCAGTAGTATCTACCATCCTATGTCTAATGGGTTAGTTGAGCGTCTGAATAGAACGCTCAAGACTTTGCTTGGTAAGATAACTGAAGATCATCCTCAAGATTGGGACAGGGTTTTACCCGCGGCTCTCTTTGCCCATAGAGAAGTCCCTAATGAACACACAGGATTTTCTCCCTTCGAACTTGTCTTTGGCGCGCGTCCACGCGGCCCTATGTCTTTATTACACGATCTCATCACTGCCGATGATATTAGCGATGAAACTCAATCCTCATATGAGTATGTCATTGCTCTTAGACAAAAGATCATTGAGGCATGTAAGCTAGCAACTGCTTCATCAGAAATTGCTAAAGAGAAGGCAAGACAGTTTGCTAACAAGAATAGATGTCTACGACAACTTTGTCCAGGTGACAAAGCATTCGTCCTACTCCCCAGTAGGGAAAATAGACTTCTTATTGCATGGAAAGGTCCGTATGCAATAGTCTCTCGGATTTCCGATGTTGACTATGTGGTCGATATTGATGGAAAGCATAAAACTTTCCACATAAACATGCTTTCGGAATTTCACGAAAATCCGGACTATTTGCTGCCTATTTTCCAGGCAACGGATGATGCTCCTGCACCTCACGGTCATTATTCATCCCTGTCTGTCATACAGGATGAGGAATCTACCTTCTCAGATGTCAATCTTCCCCTTCCAGTGGTTCCATTACATTCCACGGAATCTTGGAAAAACGTTTCTGTTTCTCCTAATCTTTCTGGTGACGAACATCGACAAGTCTCGTCGATGTTACAAACATTTCAGGATGTTCTCACTGACATTCCTGGACACACAGATGTCATAGAACATGACATAATTCTTACCGACAATAATCCAATTAGGGTTAGGCCGTATCCTATTCCTATACACTTTCAGTCGCAAGTGGAAAAGGAATTGGATGAAATGATTCAATTAAATATAATTGAACCATCGACTTCACCATATTCTTCTTCCATGGTTATTGTCCGGAAGAAGGATAAGAACATACGAATTTGCGTTGATTATCGCAAATTGAATCAGGTCACAAAGTTCGACGCTGAACCGATGCCTTTGTTAGAAGATCTACTGATTAGACTTTCTAATTCTAGATTCTTCACTAAACTTGACTTGTCTAAAGGTTATTGGCAAGTGCCTTTAGCAGAGCATGCCAAACCTCTTACTGCTTTTTCTACACCTAGGGGTCTATTTCAATGGAATGTTATGCCTTTTGGTCTCATGAACGCCCCTGCCACTTTCGTTCGCATGATGCGTCGAATTCTGTCACATCGTTCGGATGTCATCGCATACTTAGATGACATCTGTCTCTTCAGTGATACCTGGGAAGATCACTATTTAGGGTTATATGACTTACTGTCCACTCTACGTGAGAATAATTTGACAGCGAAACCTTCTAAAGCTTTTGTTGGTTTTGGTGAAATCTCTTTCCTGGGTCATCGTGTTGGTCATGGTCTCTTGAAGACAGAAGACCACAATACTTCCAAAATACTGAACATCTCTGTTCCTAAAACGAAGAAACAAGTTAGGATTCTCTTAGGTTTAATTCAATTTTATGGGAGATTTATTCCAAATTTATCTTCGATCATGGCACCTCTATCAACATTGTTGAAGAAAGGTTCGCCTAATCTGGTCCGTTGGTCTGAAGAATGCCAATCTTCACTAGACCAAATCAAGAATATATTTTCTTCTCCTCCCATCTTAAGATTACCTACTCTTGATAGGACTTTTGTTCTTCGGAGTGATGCTTCATCCACTGGGATTGGAGCAGCACTGATGCAAGAATATGCAAATACTCTGCATCCTGTTATGTACATTTCTAGAAAACTAAATGCGGCAGAGAGGAACTACTCGGTTTTAGACCGTGAGTTGTTAGCGATGGTTTGGTCAATTCTAAAGCTACAAAGATTCCTCCTGGGCGCACATTTCATTCTAGAGACTGATCAGAAAGCTCTTACAGCTATTCAGACTAAGAATTTGAAGAGTTCGAGATCCACTCGATATGCTATAGCTCTTCAACCTTTTCACTTCACGGTACGAGCTATCCGTGGTGCGGATAATGTGATGGCTGACATTTTGTCTAGATGCCCACATGACTCCAACTAATACTTCTGTCCTATATTTCCATATATTACAGAGTCATAACACACCTATATTTCTACAATAGATTAGCACATCTGTACTGACTCTATATGTACACACTATCGTGCTTTGTTGTCATCTTCTTCTGTTCGTTTTTTAAGATGATAGAGGAGGACTCAGTAGTTAATATAAGGGCCGTTAGTTTACTAAACAGCCACAATTATTAATAATGTATTGTACCTTATGAAGCATATTAGTTATTAATTAGCATTATATTGCTTGTACTTTCTCAGAATGTCATTGTTGAGCTGAGGACTTACCTTACTAGTATCAAGCATGACGAGTTCTAGATTGTGTACTTACCCTCGGAATACCAGAGCATATGTCCTGGATCGTCATGTAGTTTAACTTTACTATGTACTTATGTCATTACATGTCAAAGACTTTACTATTTAAATTTTCCTATTAGATTTGTACATCCATTTTTAAAGACAATATTAGAGTATGCTGTTTAATGATGATTATGGTAACTTGCATACGTATATTGTGTTTACATGCTAACGTGATGTGTGTTGGTGACACCTCCCCGATGTGAATATTTTTTGAGACATATTTATTTTTCTGTTGAGGTATATCCTCACCAGACACTCTATAATTAGCCTCATGTTAGGCAATTTAATTAATTATCAGCGCATAATTCGTGCGTTTTGAGCCGCTTATCGCATGCTCTTTGATATTTAAAAAAAAAATATGTTCCACATTTTTTTTATTTATCGGGAGGAGGTGGTGATATGTTG
This sequence comes from Oreohelix idahoensis, assembly GCA_024509875.1. Classification (NCBI taxonomy): domain Eukaryota; kingdom Metazoa; phylum Mollusca; class Gastropoda; order Stylommatophora; family Oreohelicidae; genus Oreohelix; species Oreohelix idahoensis. The sequence continues at coordinate 59,986 of JAMPIV010015856.1, forward strand.
CGTGATAAATTCTCGCAACATCGTTTTTTTACAATATCTATTTTATAACGCAAGGGCAACAACTGCTTGAAATTTATAGTCACTTTTCTCGGTAAGCATTTGTCTTCTCGCGTTGGTATCGAATGCAGTTAAGTTTTGAGCTGTGGTCATTTTGCGCTGGACTGCGCATGACTTGTCTTGCTTTTTGGTCGATCGGTTTCCGCCCACCACTAGTGGAGTGAGCGATTTGGAATGGCGAAAGAGATGCCTCGTTGAAGAGGGGATCTCCGCTATTTTTTGTTCTGTCAGGGATGTGTAGTCCTCTTATGGATATTTCGTTTATTCGGGATAATACCTCTAGTGTATTTGCACATGCCGGGAGGCGTGATATTTCTGTATTTCTTGAAGCAAGGTAAATTGACTTTTTTCATTAACTCTATCGATTTTGGGTCGTGAGCGATTTCGATTCATAGCCTGTCTTCGAAAGTCGTCGTCACGAGATGTTTTTTCCCAGCTCACATGTCGCTGCATTGTACTGCATCGGTTGATGCATGTACCAAGGACCATTACTTGCTACTTTGTTAAATGAACTAGGTTTGGAAAACCTTTATTATCTAGAGGATATTTTTGAGGACATTATTTATACTTCGGCAGACGTGTCTGTCTTGCTGAAGTCAGACTAAGGAGAGTGAACTGATCTCATACATCTGGTTATCTCCTGGCTGTTATAGAAAATGATGGAGTTTTTCACCTGACTACATTTACAGCACTATGAAATATAACATGCATCTGACTCATCATTGTAATGCTGTCTACCGTCTATTGCTGTATTGAATGTTGCTGTGATAATGACTGTTTGATGTGCCTACATATTCGCGTAACCATTTTGTCACTGTGGCGTCCACAATAAATAATGAAGAAAAACGTCAACGGCTGTTACAAGAATCATTGACTTTATACGTCGTGAGTTTACTGACGTCCTATGTGGATTGCCCTGTTATTTTTTGTATGAACATTGTTTTGACTGAACACATCTGCACACCACACAAAACCAGACATGCGGATACCATCCATCATCATATGGCATCACGCATCAGTATGGTGTCCGCCTCGAATTCTAAAGGTTCCAGGTTCGATTCCTAGTAGAAGGAATATAATTTATGGAATATATTTTGTTTAGAACCAATGGTCCTAATGATGTCATACTCCCCTCGGGTCTCCTGGGTAGTGAGATCGGATGTATAGTCTTCTCGGAAAAGGGAGTAAAAATAGGATGTCCCGTGTGCAAGTTGCGCACGTTAAAAACTCCCACGGCAGTTGGAAATCGTGAAGAGGCCGCTGCCCAGGACAAAATTTAAAAACAAATTAGAAACCTACCCACCACAAAAATATTTATAGAATATGTGATTCCTATAAACACATATTGTGATTCTCGACGGTCTTACGGAATTCGTACACTTTTCCGACATCCTCCTTGTGTTGTCTAAAAGAGAAGATCGCAGCACAGATGGAGTTGTCCGCGGGAAATGAAAATAGTCCTTAAGACCAACCCAAACCAAACCTAATGTAAAAGTCATTTAAATGTTAAATAAGACAGTAACACTTTTGTTAGTAAAGGAAATATTAGAACTCGCTATAGAAGAGGCAATTGATGTCAAATTTTTAATACGAGGGGCGTTCAGAAAGTAATGCACCACATCGTTTTTCTGATCTAATAATGAAGATAGAAGCATGAAATTTTGCACACTTCAAATATGATACGTGCCAATTGTGTGCAACAAATTGCACCGCAACCAGTCATATAATACGGCTGCCCTAAACCGTTGAAATGGTGCGTGTTAGCAACTTGCGTTATAAACAGCGAATTGTGATAGAATTTCTCGTTGCAGAGAAGGAAACTGTTGTGAATATTCACAAGCGTATATGTGATGTGTATGGAAGTTTTGCAGTCGACAGGAGTACAGTCAGTCGCTGGGTTCAGAGAATCAAAGAATCAGGAAGTGGAGATACGGAGCTGCTTGATCGGCCGCGCTGTGGACGTCCTGCCACAGCTACCAACGCAGAAATGTTGAAATGCGCTGAGGGCATTATTCTTACTGATAGGCGAATCACTACTCAACAACTGGCCTTACAGCTGTCAGTCAGCATTGGTAGTGCAAATGCAGTTATAAAAACTCTCGGATTTTCTAAGGTTTGCGCAAGATGGGTTCCTCGAAGTCTCACAAATGACCACCGATTGCAAAGGAAAGCAATTTCTTCTGAATTGTTGGAGCGTTTCAGTGCTGATGGAGAGAACCTTTTGGCTAAGATCGTTACAGATGACGAAACCTGGGCACATCATTTTGAAACTGAGACAAAAAGACAGTCAATGGAGTGGCATCATCCGCAATCACCAAGAAGAAAGAAATTCAAGACAATTCCTTCAGCTGGAAAGGTCATGATCACTGTCTTTTGGGACATTGAAGGTGTGATTCTTGTGGACGTTATGCCAAGAGGAGAGACAATCAATTCGCAAGCTTACATTAAGACATTGAAAAAACTCAATCAACGTTTTCGCAGAGTTCGGCAGCACAAGAATCTAGCAGACCTGCTTCTCCTTCACGACAATGCGCGCCCTCACACAAGTCTGGCAACACGGGAAGCAATCACCTAATTGGGTTGGACTGTACTACCCCATCCACCCTATAGTCCCGATTTGGCACCCTCTGATTTTCATCTATTTTGTCCACTTAAAGATGCACTCCGTGGGACAAGGTTTGAAGATGATGAAGGAGTGATTCATGCAGAGAAGAAATGGCTACATGATCAAGACAAAATCTGGTACGGGCTAGGAATACATGCACTTGTTTCGCGCTGGCATAAAGCCGTATAGTTGATGGGGATTATGTTGAATAATACCGATGTTTACTTGACATATCCGTGTATATTGTTTACAAATTTCATGCTTTTTGAATAAACAGCTCCTGGGAAAAACGATGTGGTGCATTACTTTCTGAACGCCCCTCGTACATAAGTTTTGTTCGAACACGAAACTAGTTCAAAGGATATTGTAGACCAACTTGTGAAGCCTGCTGTGATAGGAATACAAGTTTATAATGCGTCATTTAATATTGCACTTGGCGTTGAAACAACAGCTGATACGTGGTCCAAAAGATGCAGAGTAGAACTTGATACCTGGGTTACAAAAAGGCACAGTAGTGAGAATGTTTTGCTGTGGGAATAATTGTTTGAATATGCTTTTGATAAATTGGAAGTTGTTTTGAAATTTATTTGTGGTTTAAAATTTTCAACAGAATGGGGTAACCGGCCCTATGCCTAACCCTATCTACTTGTTTCTTACGACATGCATGGTATGTTACGGTGTTATTATTCACTGCTCCCATTTTGAGCATCGAAAACACATAAGAGAAGAGAGCTAATCAACTAACTCGTTGGCGGTGGATAAAACACACACTGAGGAAACCTGTGAACAGCATTATAAAGCAGTTGTCTGGAACCCCCAAGGGAAGAGAGGCAAAGGTAGACCAAGAAACACACGGAGAAGAGAACTGGAGAGAGAAGTGACAATGATGAGGACAACGTGGAAAGAACTTGAGCTAATGGCATGTGTCAGAAAGACTTGAGATAAGTTGAAGGCCTATGTTCTTTCGGGAGCTAAAGGGTGTTGATTGATTGAATCTTGTATTTTCTTCATGTGCGTGTGGTTGCGTGTTTCTCTGTGTGTCAATGTAAACATGTGTGTATATGTGTGTATTATGCTAAATGGTCCTTCAATGTGTATCTTACAATATGTGTGTTCAGCTGCAAATGCATTTGTGTATGTGTAAATATGTAAGGGAATAGTAAGCTTGTAGCATAAGTAATTGATGTGTATGTTTGTGTTGTGTATTCAATCATCATCATCATTCATTTCTCCGTATCCAGAATGGAACCACCACTATAGGAAGCCTGCACCAATCATTCACATGTTCACGCAGCTGTGGTTTATGTCGTAATTTGTTTGACCTGATGAGATTTACCAGCTCCATGCATAATCTCATGTCAGTTGCCTTGTACTAAATGCTTGAGGGTGTAATAGCCATTTTCTTTCTTGATCTCTCCAGACACACACGGGAACTACACGGGGCTAGTGTGTATGTCTATATGTGTATTCGTATGTGTGTGACTACGTGAAGGAATAGTAATCTCATGCCTTTGGTAATCTATATGTGCGCTGCTTATGAGTGTGCCTACGTCTACGTATTCATATGTGTGTGTGTGTATGCCACGGTGTGTCTGCTCATGCTCTAATCGTTTGAATGTGAGGTGTGTTTTGGTGTGTGTAAAACGCATATGTCCCTGTAGTGAAATTGTGTTTAACCACACTACTTATTACCAAGAAGAGATCAAGCGGTAATTTTCAGATTAAGAGCCATGCGTATTACCAGCTCAGCAGAAGTGAACAATTGGTAATGTTTAGACTTCGCACAGGTCACAACAGATTGGGATACCATCGATTCAAGAAACTAAAGACAGGAACTACCGATGAAGGTAACTATGGCATAGATTGAATGACTGTTGATCATCTACTTCAAAGGTGCCCAACAAATGAGGAACAGAGAAAGCGTATGGCCATCACCAGTACCATTCCTAGAAAAATTCTACGCAGATGTCAACAACCTCAGACTGACCACTACTTTCTTTGATCATACTCAAGTTAACGTCTGAGAGTGAAAGAAGAAGATTGAAAGCCGGCCATTTCAGACTCAAATATCATCTGTTCAACGAAATGAAGAACAAAAACGAAAGAACAGACAAATATGTGTCCACGTGGGTAGGAGAAACAAATAGTCGAACATATCCTCCATGATTTGTAGCTGAATGGGAGACAAAAATTGGCGGCATGACCTGCTCCAACCCAGTTAAAGCAGAAACTGTTGTGACGAGAGACGCCTGAGACAGATAGCTAAGTCTATATGGGAGATAGACGTGAATACTGGGCGCAAAAGAAGAAGAAGAGTGTTTGTACGTTGTGTAAATATCTGGCATTGTATTTGTTTGTTTAATTATATGTGTTTTAGTTACTTTAGCAAGGATATGAGATTCTCCCCTACCTCCTTCTGGCATGGATCAACTTTCATACATGATTCCAGGAGAAACTGATAATCAAGTTATCTCTCCAAATCCGGAACTAATTGCGTGAAGAAAAAAAAAGTGCGGAAATAATTTTAGCCACATTTAAATTTAGAAGAAAATAAACACATGATCAATTAATCAATTAATGAGGTCGGATTCTGGAAGGAGATGATTAAGTGGGAAAAAAGAAAACATTTAATTCGGAAGGCACGCACATATAAAGTGTTTATAATACATAAGTAAGGGAAACCCGAGGCCTGTAAACAGTACATAAAGTACACTGACAACAAGAAACTGAAAGAACAGCACACATTCACATACACACACTTATACAAAATTCGCAACGAAGATAAAATAATGGCATAGACAAAAAATGAGAAACAACAATTTTAATGAGGCGAAAGACATAACGAAAGAAGTAAAACAGAGGTTGGATATAAAAAAAATAAAGAAATTAAGTAAATACAGTGAGCAAACGCATGATCATGTATGGTATGGGAGCTCGCCAGGTGGACAAAGCCGAGAAAACTAATACGAGGCTTGCATGTCGCTGACAATCTCATCATGTTTTTTTTTTTGTTTTTTTCGCTAACCAGATGCACTCGAGCTTTCCAGCTCTTTTGGCCCAATGACATGTCATTGCGAGGCTGGGGGGTCAGTGGACTTTCCTTCCAACCCGGTCAGGAGCTTCGCTCCTTTCCATCCACACGGGATTTATGTGCAGGAGCCGTTCAGGTTATTCAGTCAAATTTCCGGTCGTAAACATTCCTTCAAATGCTGACGCCCGGGTTTGAACCATGAAAACCTGGTCGCCAGTACAAAGCCGTAGCCATTACACCACCCTGGCTCCCATCTCATCATGTTAAAAAAAAAGTGCTGCAAAAGGCACAATCTTTTAACGCAGGTTTCGTGTAAGCCAGCGGTTCTCAAATTATGGTCCGTGAACCCCTGGGGATCCCCGAGACCCTTCCAGGGGGTCCGCTGGGTCAGAACTATTTTCATTATAATATAAGACGTTATTTGCCGTTTTTTCATTCTCATTCTCTTACGAGTGAATAGTGGAGTTTTCCAAAAGCTATATGACATATAATGACGTCATTACTTTGATGGTTAACGGAATTTGTGCTTTGTGTCCACTTGTCGAGTTTTGGTGTAGTATCAAAAAAGAAATTTCCACAATTATCTGACAAAGTTATTTAAATATTCCTCCCTTATCCAATTACATGTCTGCGTGAGGCCGGATTTTCTTCTTTGATCCTTAGCGCCGACCGTCAAAGCAGTCAGTGGCCATCACGCCTGGTGGCGTCTTGTAGGGCAACAACAAATTCATTCCACTTTGCTCGGTCGGCGGCCATCCTTCGTACGGTGCCCCAACTCTGGTTCATTCTTTGCATCTCAGCCACCACAGTCCTCCGCCAAGTTGTTTTTGGCTTTCGTTTTCCTTCAGGGGTCCATAGCATAGCTGTTCTTGTGATGGCATCTGGGTCTCTTCTGAGGATATGGCCAACCCAGCTCCAGCGTCTGCCAGCTATGATGGTGTGCATGTCCTCTTGCTTGCTTCGAGTAAACAGATCTTGGTTGGTGATGGTATTCGGCCAAAAGATTCGGTGAATTTTTCTTAGGCATGTTGTGTGAAAAGATGACAATTTCGACATTTCCTTCTCTGTAACTCTCCAGCATTCCGCACCACAGAGAAGCACAGAAAGCACATAGCTCTGATATAATCTTATTTACTGTACTAATAAACTTTAATAAAAAAAAACAATTACTAATAAAAGAATTAAGCAATGCTAACACTAACATACCAGTTTATTAATAATACTAGTATATCCCGTCACCATGCTAAGGTGTTTGAAATTTTTTTAAAATTATTACCTGTTAGGTGGAAGTGGTGCGGGGGGGGGGGGGGGGGGGAAAACACCAAAAAGCCTAGAGGCCCTTTTTGGTTTAATCCGTCCCTGGTATTACCTGTGAGGATTCCAGAACACGGACTACCTGGTAATGCTACCAATAAGTTTCTTCAGTGTGTGTTCTATCCATCTCCATCGTCTTTGTCCCATCTCTAGTTCTACTGCCACCTGTCTGGTTCTTGTCATCAGTAAGTTTACTTCTGGTGCGAGTTATTCGCTGTGATTTTTTTTGGGAACACCGACTTAGCTCATTTACTTGTAACATAAAAAGTTACGACCTAAATGGACTGCGATCTCAGTTCAGCATTCAAGGCTAAGAAAACATTCAGTGTCTTTATAATCAGAGCGTGACACGAGAGTTAACGGATCACGTGACCTCACGATATTTTCCTTATAGAGTGCTATTTTGTCAAGAATCGGTAACACGAGAGTTCACTTTTCTTCCTTTCTTTGTGCCGATGCCGGCAACAATACAAAGCCGGAAGTGGAACATTGTTTTCTGGTCGGAAACGCTAAAAATAGAACAATGCGTTCTTGTATGGGATCAATACTAATCGTTTATTGTAATTGTTTGAAAAGGTTTTATAAATACCAGAGAGTGAATTTGCCAGGTTGGTTTGTGTTTCTATTGAGTTACGGCACGTCCAAACTGATATCCCATCACTATCATCCAGTGTCTTGCTTGTTGGCGTTGATAGTTAATTTTCTTCATTTTGTAATACTGCTCTGTTAAATTCCATAGGAAGAGAACAAGGCAAGAATAGGGCTAATGGTCCACTTGGCTTAACGTAGGAGACAATTAATGTGAGATTGTACATGCGCCTGCCAAGCTCATTATGAAAAAAAAACTAGTGTAAAAGCCCGTCATAAGACGGGAATTAAATTTAAAAAAGTGTAGCCGCGCTGGTGTAGTGGTTACCAAAGATTTTCGTCGACCGGGATTTGGACTGGATTAACTCGAGCCCTGGCGAGTACATTTGAAGAAGTGTCGTCGACCAGGGACTGGCGGCTCCTGAGCCGACCCAGCTCTAATGAGTACCTCCGAAATCGGCGAGTATCTGCCTGAATGGTGAGGGACACCGTCTCTGTACAAGAAAAACAGGGATACTCACGTAAAAATCTGTCTCAGGTTAGACATACTAACCTGAGATTTCGCCTCGAGTAATAATTTAAAAAAAAAAAAAAATTCAAAAGCACCAATACCTAACGACAATTTTACTTATACCAATACCCAACTGCAATTTTACTTATTCAAAATTTAAAAAAAAAAAAAAACCACTGCGCATCATCACAGTACACGAACTACGTAACAGCAGCGAGGATCCCAATACGGGATCACACATTCTATAAATATATTTTTGCGCATTGTTCTTTGGTAAGTGTTACTATTTTCGGGAGAAAATGATTAAGGGAAACAATACAATTAATGTCTTACTTTCTACCAAAGTTGCACCCTTAGCGTTAGTGACAGAAAAAAGCAGGGATTTTATATATAGTGATAGCTACAGAAACCACTGCTACTAGAGCACACGAATGCCCCTGTACAGCCCTACTGGAAAGACCAAAGAACACATGAATAAGAGAACTTGAAGAAGACATAAGAGGATGAAGCCGACATGGAAAGACCTTGAGCTGATGGCGCGGGACAGGAAGATATAGCGTACTGAAGGAATTTGCTCCGTGCGCAGTTGAAGGGAGACGACTGAAGCTCTGCTGCAGGGAGACCTGGTAAAGTTGTGGCCACATAAGGAACTACGCAGGGAAAAGACAAATAATATGAGAGTAAAAAGGTAAACCACGTCCCACAGAGGATATTGCCGTAGATGAGTGACGTGTTAGAGATTTCACAACACTAGGTCAAACTTTTTTAATGAATTTTTTTTGCCTTCCCTAATTCAAGAGCAGAGTCAGGTACCAATTTACAGCTGGGTAGACTGGAGCGTGACGCTTCCATGTTTCGATCCCAAAATCCGGTAACTTAGTTCCAAGAGTAAAGCGTTCTAACTGCTAACCCGATAGGACGCCCATTATGGGAATAGAAGGTTACAGGGAGACCCTTAACACATCCTGCCATAGGGGTGTTAAGTATTAGAGACTTCACTATATTAGGTCCATCTTCACCCCAGTGGGGTTGACCAGTTTCACTCCTCGCTGCCTTTTCTCTTCCCCAACTCGACTGAGTCAGGTACCCCTTTACAGCTGGGTAGACTGGCGTTTGACGCTGCCAGATTTCGATTTGGTAACTTGGTCGCGAAAGGTAAGCGATTTATTCTCTTATCCAGTGTTTCTTAGCCTTTTAGAGGCTCCACACCCCTTTGCAGCATCTGAAGTGGCCTCACGTCCCTTTACAGCATCTGAAGTGGCCTCGCACACCTTTACAGCATCTGAAGTGGCCTCGGACCCCTTTACAGAATCTGAAGTGGCCTCGCACACCTTTACAGCATCTGAAGTGGCCTCGCACACCTTTACAGCATCTGAAGTGGCCTCGGACCCCTTTACAGCATCTGAAGTGGCCTCGCACACCTTTACAGCATCTGAAGTGGCCTCGGACCCCTTTACAGAATCTGAAGTGGCCGCGCACACCTTTACAGCATCTGAAGTGGCCTCGGACCCATTTACAGAATCTGAAGTGGCCTCGCACACCTTTACAGCATCTGAAGTGGCCTCGCATACCTTTACAGCATCTGAAGTGGCCTCGGACCCCTTTACAGAATCTGAAGTGGCCTCGCACACCTTTACAGCATCTGAAGTGGCCTCGGATCTATTTACAGAATCTGAAGTGGCCTTGCACCCCTTTACAGCATCTGAAGTAGGCTCGCACCCCTTAAACTTCTAGCTCGTAAAACATGCCAGAAATGGTTAAAAGAGATAACATTTTAATTTGAGAAAATCTTACTCACAGAATGCGACTAATGGTTCGGTATCAAAATCTCGTTGTCAATGTTATATTTTGTACAAACACATTTGAGTAACTGTGTATTATACATCTGGCATGTCTCGCATCCCTGGAAGGTACGTCTTGCACCCGCAGGGGGTGCATGCAACCTTAAGTAGCAAGCTCAGACCTAATAGGGCGGTCGTTATGGCAATACTCTCAGCAAATGAAAGTCTGAATGCAGATGAAGACATATCTTCCAAGATGTGGCCTCGTAAATACATCTTGGCAGTAACTGAAACAAAGTTGGAGGAACAGACAGTGATATCAACTTAAGAATGCAACAAGTCAGGTAGCTTTTACTGCATTGGAAAATACATGAATATCACAAGACACCAAGTACATTAGAATCATTATAATTTTCCTTGTTTTAAATTTGTTACCGAGAACACGCGCCATTCAACCATTATTCATATGTATGGAAGCATCGGTTATATCAGGACGAGCTCTTTCAGTGTTATATTTCCTGATTATGTGTACTTAATGTAATGTTATGTATTAATTAGTAATGATAGCGCTTTGTTACTATTGTTGGTGTTATTGTATGAAAATTAGTAAGCATCTTCAACGCAAATGTCACGGCTATCCTATATTTTGCTCTGAATAATGGACAACAATAAAAACAGCAACCAGAATGATACAAACACAAATATATTAACTTACATAACAAAAGAAATAAAGATATTATTATCTGCCGGCATCAGAGATATGTTTAGAGCACAGAGACCAAAATGTTGTTCACCCAGTGAGAATCTGCCCAAGTAAGAGAACCTCATTACACCTGAGTAATTCCAGGTGCTAGTCGCTTAAATAACAATGCCACATGAGAGAATAGTGTTTCAACGGAACCGACAACAGGAAGGGCATATCCGAGACAGGTAGTTGTTAACACAAACAGGTGAGAGATAAATCTAATAGGTAAACGGTAAAACAAACTGGTGCAGGCTAAGATAATAAGGTAGAGGATAAAACCTACAGGTACGTGATAACAAACATTATCATCGCTTTTATGCTCCCAAGGAGCATGGGCTTTCGACAAACATATGCACATCTTCCATCCTGTGCCATCTGATCATGATATGTTCGTGTCTTCTTCATTCCCCTCATATCTGTTTCTAGTTCTCTTCTCTGCATGTTCTTTGGTCTCCTCTACGTTTCTTAGCTTGACGATTCCAGACCAGGGCCTGCCTGTCACCAGGTATCCTAAATATGTATCCTGTCCATCGTCAGCGTCTTCTTCTCATCTCTTTTGTTCCACTTTCACTTGTCTGGTTCTTGTCATCGGTTTCACAGATGGACAGTAAATTAAACAGATAAGTGGTAAAAAATTCAAGCAGAAGATGAAGTTAACAGACAGAAGATGAATTTAACAGGCAGAAGATGAAACTAACAGGCAGACGGTAAAACAAACCTTCCCTTTTTGGCGCGGATTTTTTTTTTTTTTTTTTTTTGTATTTGATCCGTGCCTTCAAGTGCTAAAAGATATAAATCTATTACGCATGCCTTCTGAACCTTTTGATTGTCCGGTGAAGGCTATGGACGCTAGCTTAGGAAAACATGTACATAATGCATAATTAAAATTGTAAATTTTAAGTTTTAGATTAATGTACACGTAACCTCGAGAATGCATTCATGGGTACTAAAGGAGTCCGCGGAGCACAAGTTATGAAGCCCTGCTTGAACATGAACGATTGATATTGTGGCTAGATATTCGGGTTTGTTGAGAACCTTCTGTGTGCCTCTAAAACCCCAGTGGATAGTAGTCAATATTAGAAATGATGGCGAGTTTAGTAGTAAAGTTCACTCTATTGGAAAACATATTCCTGAACAGTTGAAGACAAACCAACAAAAGAGGGATAATTGTTCTAAGTGAGAAAATAACATCATGAGATTAATAGGAAACAGCTTATCAGAGGACAGAGCACGACAAGAGACTGAAACATGTTGGCGACCATAGTAATCGATCACCGGTGATCTGATCTGAATTTCATTCAGCTAGAAAGCGGGTCAGCAGTGAATCATTACACGCCTTTATCAGTGTCTTCATCATTATGGTGTTCCATTTTGCTTCCAATGTAAAACTAAGCCACCACTACACATTTGCTGGAAGAATACACTAAAGCATCCAAAAACTCTTCCAGTAATGGTTTCTTTGTCTTATTGTTTTACAAGATGACGCTGCAAGCCTCATGCACAAACTATACTACCCGCGTCTTATGACACGCCTGAAAGAAGCATATCCTATTCTTTATTTGCCTTCCCAGAGATCCACAGAAACTACTCGGGTGGTCCGGTAGATAATAAAGTCTACATGGCAGTCCTTGTTGTTGGAATCCACAGGGTAAGAGAGATAGAGACAGAATGAAAATGGTGAAGAGAGCTGGAGGTGTGTGACAGCGATAAGAGATACGTGGAAAGATCTTGAGCTGATGGCACAGAGACGAGAGGTTAAACATTAGTTTGTTAACGGTCTATGTCCCTTTGACTGGCGTGATGCTTACCACATCACCCTTGGTGTGCCGTATGGTCAGGACAACATGGGTCTAACACCATATTCCCAATATGCCCCAGTTAGCATGTAACGGGATCATTTACCGTTTAACTCCCTATGATCCGTCAGGAGCTGAATGGTTATGGATATGTAAATAAAGCCACTGTATTGTGCCATTGATGCCCCGGTATTTTATCAGTAAAAGTACTAGAACGCAAGGCATTTTATATGTGCACATGTGCCCTAATATGTATAGATTAAACGTGGCAACATATTATTATTATAACAAGAACATATGGGATGGAAATTAATATAGAAAAAAGCAAGATATTGGTGAATAGCCATAAGAAACATGTTCCGACCAACATTACGTTAAATGGGCAAACGTTAGAAGAAGTTAACACCTTTAAATATCTCGGGTCCACTATATGTAGTGATAGAAGATCAAATAAAGAAATCAAGACAAGACTTGAGATGGCCTCAGCTGCCATGACAAGGTTGAATGTGATCTGGAAAAGTAACATCAGTTTTCCTGTGAAGATCAAATTATACAAATCACTTGTATTAGCTATTCTCTTGTATGGGTGTGAGGGCTGGACACTCACTGCAGATACGGAGCGAAGGATTCAGGCTTTCGAGCATAAATGTTATAGAAGAATTTGCGCATTTGCTATAAAGAGCACAAAACAAATGTCTATGTTAGAGAGAAGATAAACACCTATGCAGGCCATCAAGAACCACTTTTGTCAATAGTGAAACGTCGAAAGCTTGCCTGGTTTGGGCATGTAACTCGTCATGACTCCCTTTCGAAACGATCCTCCAGGGAACAGTCGAAGGTAAACGGAGAAGAGGAAGGCAAAGAAAATCCTGGGCTGATAACATCAAAGAATGGGCAGGACACGGTTTCTCCACACTTGTACGCATTGCTGAGAATAGAGAGCAGTGAGGACCCTGTCTGCTGATGCTTCCACCATGGCACCCCTACGACCCATGACGGGTTATGGGTTGAGATGATGAGATGATATTATTTTGTAAAAATCTAAGTTTATTTCAGTTTTTACAAGTTCTGTTCACATTGTATTCATGTGAAACTTGTATGTAACCTACTTAATTGACAGATTCACTAACTGACATTCACAGTCAATAGTGGTTAGGAATATATTGTTTGGCAGCTGTTGCCACAGACGACGACCACAAGATAACCCAGGCAGTGCATTGATAAAGCAAATGTGATTACATTTTGCGATGTAAGAAGTGTAAACAAGAAATTATTCAACTATTAGGATATTTACAATCATGCCACTCTCCTGTAACTGTAGAACAGCTGTTAACAATAGACCTATCTAAGGGAATACAACAGCCTCCATGATGATGATGATGGTAATGGTGATGACTAGTTCTACTATGACGACAACGATGATGAAGATGATAATGGTGATAATGTGATGACTACTACTATGACGACAATGATGATGAAGATGATGATGATAACGATGATGGTGATTACTACTTCTACTACGACGACGATGATGATAAAGATGATGATGATAATGATAATGATGGTGATGACTACTACTACAACGATGATGATGATAAAGATGATGATGTATAATGATGATGATGGTGATGGCTACTGCTACTACGACGACGATGATGAAGAAGATGATAATGATAATGATGGTGATGACTACTACTACAACGATGATGATGATGAAGATGATAATGGTGATGACTACTATTACTACGACGATGATGATGAAGATGATAATGGTGATGATTAATACTACGACGACAACGATGATGATGATAATGATGATAATGGTGATGACTACAACTACGACGCCGATGATGATGATGAAGATGATGATGATAATGATGATGACGATGATAATGAAGATTATGATAATGATGATGATGATGGTGATTACTACTACTACGACGACGTTATTCAGACGATCATGATGATGATGATTGAAAGTAAATAATTGATTAATTAATGTATATATAGATAAAAAAACATTGTAATGTATATATAGAAAAAACAATTTAATGTATATCTAGAAAAAACCATTTAACTAATCATAAATTATGGAATAAAAATATATAATATACAATGCACGAACGGACATCCATATTCTCTCCACTGTCGTGCATACACGCACAGACAACAGTTAAATCTTCCTTTCAAATTTATTTATTTATTTTATTTTAAAGTATCATTGTCAATACGGTTATTTAAGATGAAATAAAATACACATTTAGAATTTTCTAATTAACTGTTGTACATTATTAGAACAAACAATAATGCAGCATGTTGCGGGTGCGATAATGGCGAGAGTTGAATATATTACACACATTTGTTGACACAGCATGTCCTAATTATGAGCCTTTATAGTTTTAGCAGAATAGCGTGGCCAGTAAATTTGTATTAAACAAAGAGAAAATAAAGAAAGATCTAAAGACCAGGCAAAATATTTTTACAACGTTCAAAGTAAACATCAAACGGAAAGATAAAAGAACACAATTGAAAATTGAAGCGTTAATGAACAAAGAGCTAGAATAATTAGGAATCGTTAGTACAGATGTGACAAAAGGTGAAATTGTAAAAGCTAATCACACGAATACCAACCTACGCGATTTGATGAGAATCGATGTTCACTAAAAATGTAATTGGTGAGTAACGTGGAATTAAATCTCCTAATTATTTTTGTGAAATAATTGAAAAGTAACGAATAATTACATATTCTCATCAACTTGTCTGGAAAAACCACACGCATTGCAACGTGAACACTAAATTAGACAACTATTGAAAAAACGCGCTGGCCTGACCATTTATTTATGTTTTTGGAGGTGCAATGACCATTGACCATAAGTCTTATACGAGTGAATATCGGTACGTTTCACAAACTATAACCAAGTCGTCATTAGCTTTGGTAGGTAGAAGAGAGCTTGGGGACATAGGCAAGCAAAGCTGATAATTAACCAACTGATACATGATTATGCTGAGGATGATGAAGGTATTGTGTATGCGACGAGTCAACCTTCGATCGTTACATTTTCCGGTGTCATTCTCCAACTTTTTCTGTGTCCTTCCTTTTCCTCTTTCTCACCCGCACCTTGACGTTGTTTTCGCATTCATAGTTCAAGGTTTTCTTATCATCGTTTGTTAGTCCCTAATTTTACCTTAATGTTTAACTTGCTTCTGAAGCCATAATAAAGTATGTATGTGCACAGCGAACTTGCCACATTGATTTTTCGCTTATCCCAAGCTCCAGACAGAGTAAGAGTCTGCACTGAGTGACAGTCATATTGTTAACCCAGATTTTGTGTTTGGCAAGATATACAAACCATGTTGTTCACAGGTTTCAATATGAATGGACAGCCGATATTCAGAAATAAGCTGTTAGTTCGAACATGATGTGTTGGAAGATGTCAATCTGGTTAAAGATTAAGAAACGGACAGTAAGACAACATATATGATTTTGGAGCACAGAAAGCTACTTAAACGCTTCCACCAGACCTTGTAATAAACAATTACAAGAAAATAATATCTGGAAGGAGATTTTAATGTTTGATCTCTGAAGTAGTGAGTTTGTAAACATGATAGGCGAAACGGAAGAGAGACAGACGGAGTTTGATAAATGACGTCTAAAAACACTATCTTGTGTGTCATGCAGAATGTTCTACAATTGATGGTAGTGGTGGAAAAAGACCCCTACCGATAACAGACATTAGTTTGTGGTTGGTTCGCCATGAAAATGCTAAAATAAACTACTTTTGATTGGAGTTTTTTTCCAACAAAACCACATAGGCAGATGAACGAAAATGTCTCTTATAATCTGCAACATCTTGGGACTGATACACTGCCTTTCCATCTCCGACTTATTTTAGACGCAAGGATAACGAATAGAAACAGCGTTCCAACATAAGGACAGAACCGAGTAATAGAGGATCTTTTGATATTAGACAGAAAGAAAACTCGACTAGTATTGGAAACCACGAGTCATAGGAACCTACATACAGAATCACAATGGGATTATAATTAAAGAAATATCCACCTATAACAAGTCATCTTAAAACCAGTGGCCCGACAATAATTGGACGTTTAACAGTGCAAGAAGTCTGTAAGTTCATTCACGGTAATCGAAGTAAGTTGTAAAATGTACATTTTATCTTTTTTTTTTTGGCATTTAACATGTGTAAATTGCTTGTGGATGTACATGTTCATACAGGCTGGCAACCTCAACAAATCAAAATGATTGAATTCATGAAGCATCAATTCAAAAGCTGGTGAGTGCTTCGTGCGGGTTTCATCACAAGAAACCCAAAATCAGATGTAGCCCCAGGCTCCATGTGGAGCTGTGAGTGGATGATGATGACACCCTGGTGTACATGTTTATTATATTAACATTTTAATACGTTTATATGAACATTTAAACATGTTTAAATATTGCAATGTTCGTTTTCCGCTGTCCAAACGCACTTTCGTCTGACTCACTGGGTTTAACATTAATGCTCAGCGAGGATAAATTTTCTAAGGAAGGTGAAGTGGTGAAATGGAAGCAGAAGGCGCCTGATTCTCATGTCAGGATACCCTATACTTAGAAGAGACATTTGTTTTCTCTCAGTCGTTGTACAAGTTTGTGGTACAAGTCTTTGGTTCACGTCACCAGCAGTCTACGCTAGACGCCTTCATCAGAAGGGTTTTTAAGACGCTTGCCTTGACAACTGGAGTAATTCCCCCCAGCATTACCACCAGGGACGTTCTACTGCCACATAATTTGACGATAGACGGAACAGTCAACAACACCTTTGTGAACCAACAGTGGCGTAACACAACACCAACAACAAATCATCATCAACACATGGCTAGTTAAGTATAACTATCAGACCCAGTAAAAGTTTTTTTTTTAATGACAGCAATTTTAAAGCCACCACGAGTGATTAAAACATCAGTCCTTTTTTGTTTTATAAAAACCGTATTTTAACTGTGTTAACTATAATTGATTATGAAATTTGTTATCTGTAAATACAAATTGAATAGTTGATTTAATCATTATTAAATGAATTTGCACCCGTATGACTCAATTTAAATACATAACCACACAGAGCTATTAAAGTTATATTTTACTGAATAATTTCAGTTAGGGGCTCAGAAAATACGAGCTAATTTCTTTTCCTCATAAAAGGGGCGTGAAGATAAAAAGTTCATGACAGCTTAGATAATCTCAGTTGTTATGTTTGATTTATCAAAATTCCTGTGAGGCTCCCCAAGTAGAAGCATCATTCTTCTATATATATATCTTCCAAGAGTAATCTTGAGCAAAGCTTAATGACTTCAAATACCCTCATCATTATGATCTAAGTTTGACCATTGTTTGACCACTACTGAAGAGCAGGGAAGACAAACACGCGATAGTGTAGCCTGATGGGTCTGTATTCCGTGGTGAGAAATTAGGATACGGCTTCTCAGCAGATGGCAGGGTCGTAGCTATGAAGAGTGAAGCTTGTATGACTACGGCCTCCATAATGCACATGCAGTCTGAATCTCCATCGACCAGGGCAGTTATTGTCTCAGACTCTCAGTCCATGCTTCGGCAGATCCAAAATGAATTGCTACGACATGAATGAAAAAGAAAAGGATTCCGTTACACGCCCAATGAGGCCTTTTGGGAACATGGTGTTAGACCCATATTCTTTTGACCATCGGCACACTAGGGGTGATGTGGTCAGCATCACGCCAATGAATGAAAAATATTAATGAACACTTCGAGTTTTCATGAAATGGTGTGACTATTCTATCCTGGTCAAGCAGGAGTACGCGGGAATGAGAGAGCTGACAGACTAGCATCGCGAGGGGGGCCTTGGATGGGGATAAGGGTCAGATGATAAAGACAATTCACGATAGCTTCGTAGAAAACGACACTGCAGTCGATAAATTAAGATTGCTGGAATCTGGCATCAAACATAACTACTCTATCTGGGATGGGCGTATGAGAGGATGCATCCGGCGTGTAAACCAACTCGCTTCATGAACTATTAGCGTTCATACATTTCGACATTTGTAGAGGGAAGCTGAGCACAAATGGATTTACTCTGAGTGCAGTGATGTCTATTCTGATCAATAATAACATGATAAGTTTTACTACAAAGATCAAGTGACGTTACAATGGAGTAGGAAGGAAGGAAAATACCACAAGAGAAATAATTCCATCATCAGAACATTACACAGAATAAGCAGACAGCCATTATTTGACTGGCTACTTTGCTCGTAAACACATTTTTTTAAAAAGATAATATCATTTATAAGTGACCGAGCACTTTATTTCTTGTTCGTTAGTAAATAAATATCTTTTCTTGTCTGTGTCTCTCTTTTACTGTTTATATCTGTCTCCTTCTGTGTGTGCAGATTATGTGCCACCCTAATTTAGTTATGTTCCTACAATCATTTATATAATATCATATGTAGGTTTTAAAGACCATTTTGCCATGTTCAGTATTGATTGTGATAAGGTTCTTTAAACTGTTTTAACAGTTATTGTCTATGCCTGTTGGGAGTAGGTGCGCTGATCGCTGCGACCAAGGCCATGATCGTTTGTGTTTTGCCTGTAAACATTTTTATTACTGGTGGTATTCTTGTATTTTAAGTTTTGTCTACTGTTATGATTAAAATTTATAACGATTATGTCGGTATAATAGTTGGCTCGAAAGGGCTTCTTTTCTGATAATTTTATACGGACTCACTTATTAATAAAAGAAGTGACGTCATGCCGATATGGTGTAGAGGCAGACGTGAACATTTTTGAAGCAGAAGTGAGGTGATTGTCTGCAAAAGAGATGCGGATTGTGTTTGAATGTGAGCGGACCTATGTGTATTGAGCTCCAGCAGTATACTGTGTTTTTCCTGCATCATTCCATCACCAAGACATTAATATACTTAGTTGAGGTGTCCCTGGTATATTATAGTCAGGAAATGTATGCCTATTCATGAAGATGTCCAGTGGACTATTAAAAATAAAGTTTGTATGATTGCCATTGACCAGCGTTTGATAATGAACGGACTGGACAACTACTTATTACTGCATTTGCCTTTGAGCAAGAACTGATTTCATGGAGCTTTGTGTCAAGTATAATAAACTGCTTATTTGTGAATTGTGAAGGAGGTCTTTGTCAGCTCACTGCAGTTATTGCTGATTCGGGTTGTGTGACGACCCCTAGTGTCTACTTTAGGGACGGAGACTTTCTCCGGGAATAATAACTGTTGTTAGTTAAAGCAAACATTATAACTGACTGTCCAGCGTGGTATTTTCGAAGCCAATTCTGGACGAAGTGCGAACCAACTGTTCAAACACATTCACCAAGTTCCGCATTGTAGGTCGTGGCCTTCAAACCAAACCAAACCAAACCAAACCAAATCAATGATGCTGTACAATTACTTTATGTTGAGTTTTAGACTTTGATACAAAAATATGAAATGGCTGAAGTCCCGATATGAAAAACGATATTTCTAGATACTGAGTCGCCCATGATAGTAGTGAATATCTATAACCCGTTCTACATTTCGTTTTCGTCAATGTCTTTTTACTATGTAAATGTCTCCTAGATTTGTTATAATCTTGAAATAACTACCGTCCTCTAACTATGTCTAATTATAATATTGAAATAACTACAAAGTCTTCTAGCTATGACCAATTATAATCTTGAAATAACTACCGTCTTCTAACTATGTCCTATTATAATCTGCAAGTCATCCACAGACTAAGTTAAGACCAAGTTTAGATTTCAAGAACGTTTTCTAAGTTCTCGATCTGACCAGCTATTGAAAGTACTGGCGAGCTATTTATTTACGTGCGTCAATAGTTTTTATTTTAGCACCCTTTTTGCGAACAATACTTCATTCTGAGTGAATCTCACAAACTGAATATGTGTTGCTGCTGAACATTCACCTATAAGCTGCACTGATAACTTTTCAGTCATATTCTTCAAATAGTTGTGCTGCAGAGTATTAACTTTTGATGTTCATCCACTGGAATCGCGGAAGCTACTGATTTGCAAACAGAAACCTGGCCAAGGGGAAACTCAAGAACGCATCATAACTATCATTCCCGTCGGTTTAATTAGCGTCTATTAGCAATAACAAGCCTAATTTGCATTTTTAAACATTTCCGGTATCTGGCTTCGAGACTACTACACAATTATTTATGTAAGACGTTATGCTGAAATGTTTATCTTTTGAGCATGACTGAAACACACGACCGCACAAACACCAGTGGGAAAAGGCAGTTAGGAGAAAACAACTGCGTTGAGTAGGAGACATTTTAAGAGAACCATCTGATAGCATTGCAAGACACTTCCTTTTCTAGAATTCTCAAGGTAACAGAAGAATAAACAAATAAAAATAAAACACAGTATACTGCAGGAGCTCAATACACATTGGTCCGCTCACATTCAAACACAATCCGCATCTCTTTTGCAGACGATCACCTCACTTCTGCTTCAAAAATGTACACATCTGCCTGTACACCATATCGGGAAGAGAATTGAAGATACATATGAAAGGAACAAAGAAAGCATGGAAACTTTGAAGGGCAGGCACAAGACAAGAAGGCTTTAAGGTGGTCAAGAAACAAGACAGGAAGGCTTTAAGGTGGTCAATAAACAAGACAGGAAGGCTTTAAGGTGGTCAAGAAACAAGACAAGAAGGCTTTAAGGTGGTCAAGAAACAAGACAAGAAGGCATTAAGGTGGTCAAGAAACAAGACAAGAAGGCTTTAAGGTGGTCAAGAAATAATGAAATGAATCAAAATTAGACAAATACAATCTTGTAGACATTCACTGAGGCGTAACACATTCTACTAAACTTTAACAACAGGAAACCTTTGAAGCCAACGAGCGGAACTGACTGACGATAAAGCTTTAACTTCTTAAGGAAACCGTCCCATATACCAGTGGTTCTCAACGTAGACGAGATGGCCTCCCAGAGGGCCATGCCATATTTCTAAGGAGCCACGGTAACATGTAAAAGTACCTTGTTCCAGCTAATAGTGACTGTCGGGGGGTGGGTAGGGGGGAGGGGGGCGCACAGAGGTCAATGAGGCTCAGAAAAAAATTAGCAAAAAATATGTTGAGAACCCCTGCCATATACGACCCATCATACATGACCCATCATACACGACCCATCATACATGACCCCATCATATACGACCCATCATACACGACCCATCATACACGACCCATCATACATGACCCATCATACACGACCCATCATACATGACCCATCATACATGACCCCATCATATACGACCCATCATACACGACCCATCATACATGACCCATCATATACGACCCATCATACATGACCCATCATACACGACCCATCATACATGACCCATTATGCACGACCCATCATACATGACCCATCAAATACGGCCCATCATACATGACTATTTTCTAAATGTATAATAAAACATCAATGAATGATCATTGCGTCATATTTGTGTCATTTTTATTAGGTTTATAACAAGGCGTAGGTACCGAGTTCCGGAAACATAAATTTGATAGCATCACGCTCCAGTGTATCTGGGTGTAAAAAGGCACTTTTCTCTGCTTGTGAGTTACAGAAGGCAAAGGCAGCGGGTGGGAGGGGGTGGGGGGGGGGGGGGAACTGCTCACTCCACTTAATAGAAAGCTTGAGCTAGTTTAGTGAACACCTTTACCTTTTTAGCGGAGTTCAGCAATGCAGATAAGTTCATTGTACATTTGATTGAAACCGTATCTTCTATGGGACTCCATTTTTCCACTTTAAAACAAACAAACAAACAAAAAACCACATGTTACAACTGAAGTGTCCGATTGTCTAAGTCAGGGGTTGGGCAAACTTTTATTTTTTTTTCAGACGCGTCATAAAGTAAATATTTTAGGTCACATGAGCTAAGGAGACGAGGTAAGATCAAGGATATTTACAAAATCAGAAAGCAACATCTGCATAAATTATTTATTATCAGAATACATATTTTATACAGTATCATTATGTAAAATCAGATTTGAAATAAGGCGGGACGGGGATTATTGAGCTGCGTGGAATTTTGTTTGTTTGTTTTTAAGGTGTGGAGAGGGGATGGGGAGACAAAATTGCCCTGAATTGACTGCTGAGTAAAAATAATATCAACAACAGAAAGTGTAAAATTAACACTATTGTCAAATTTGCTGTGACGTTATAAGAAATGAATCACTGATCTAGAAAGTTGATAGATTGTTGGCGGGCCGGATAAAATGAATATGCGGGCCACTCTCGTCCAGAGGGCTGTTGTGTATGATTTTTCAGATAGGTACTACATGTTTATAGCCCGGTCTGAGCAGAGGTGATAGTACTGACAATGTGAAAGTAAGGGGTAAGATATAGTTTTATCACGAGGTGATCGTGTAAGAGAAAAAGGACAGTCTCTGGATATAATAATTTATCTAATCCAGCCTATCTGGACGACCAACTTTTAAATCAGACGCACTTCCTCTCCTTGTACGAAAATACAAGTTACACTACACTCAAATGCACACAATTCTGTGTAAAATACGCATGAACGTGAAAACAAACTATGAATAACATATAGTGGATAAGGGTTGACCGACACGATAACTAAAGGTTTAATAAAGTTTATTATCAATAAAAGATCACAACAATAAGCAAACACATCACTAGATTATGGTTTACAGACAAAATGAAAATTAATCAAAAAGGTTCTCCTCTCTGGTAAAAGAAAAGAAAGGACGATCCCAACAGAGGTTAATTAACCCAAAAGATCAAAGGTTAACAATAAGTTATGAAATAGTCGATATGGGAAAAGAATAGGTTCCTAATGTAAACTATCCCGTGACTAATCAGATTATTGAGATTAAAAAAAAAAGAAGAAACCGTGTAAGTATACAAGGGCAGTGCAAAAAGAAACCGAACTTTAAAACAAAAAAAATTATTAATATGCTTACAACTTAATCAGACTTGTCTCCTTCAAAATATACCCCTCCTCTACTTATACACCGCTCCCAACGTGTTTTCCATTTCTGGAACACATCCTGGAATTCGTTTTGTGGAATGGTGCATAGGTCTCGTAGCGAATTTTCTTCTATCTCTTCTATCATTTGAAATCGGCGACCTTTCAGGGTGGATTTCAACTTCGGGAATTAAAAAAAAGTCCGCAGGAGCCAAATCTGGAGAGTAGGGTGGCTGCGGGACTAGAGACATCCCGTGCTTTGCCAAAAATTCAGTGATAAGGAGCGACGAGTGAGCGGGTGCATTGTCATGGTGCAGCATCCAGGTCTTGTTTCTCCACCCTTTAGGCCTCTTTCGTCGCACTGCCTCTCTCAAACGATTCAGGACATTCAAGTAAAACTGTCCGTTGACTGTCTGACCACGTGGAACAAACTCATGATCAACGATGCCCTTCCAATAAAAAAGACGATCAACATCACTTTCACTTTTGAACGTGATCGTCGTCCGTTAACGTGGAAGGCCGTTCAGTTTTGGATTCGTCTTTGATGGATGTTCTGTCCGATTTGAAACGTTGGTACCATTCGTAACACTGTGTGCGGCTTAAACAATCCTCTCCATAAGCTTGCTGCAACATCTGAAAAGTCTCGGTAAATGTTTTTGCCAACTTCACACAGAATTTCACGGAAACACGTTGCTCTTCAAGATCCTTCATATTTCAATCCGTAAAAATCGCAAAAGGCACGGGAGACAACTTCACTCTACTGCATGTACTCGATGACTGATTCACGTGGCGTGATCAAGCAAGTGGGAGGCTAAAGCTCAAAGTCACCGCTACACACCACCACTATCTCGAGTCTGCTGTGTTGGCTCATTGGCGCAATATTTAAGAAGTTCGGTTTCTTTTTGGACAGACCTCGTATGATGTTAACAAAAGACATAAGTTTCTTTCTCTGTTCATTCAATTCACATACACGCAGTGGCCACTTTCAGATGCACTTACCCCAGTAGTTGTCGCAGGCATTACAAGGAAATACACTAATAAGCAATATATATATATTTAGTGTCAAATTTAATTTTGCCAAATCCAGCCCCAGACTCTCCGTAGTTGCTGACTGCAAATTTCACAGGAGTCGCTAGAGTCGGTGTTAAATTGGTACTGGATACAATAAGTTATCTATGCCTTCAGTTGGTTGGAGTAAGGTTCATGCGTGGTGATCGCCGATATAGAATAAATAGAACATAGTTCTAGGTTTAAGTTACACAAGTGTTGCTGACAATATATTGCCACAGTTGGCTGATGAGATATATATATATATATATATATATATATATATATATATATATATATATATATATATATATATATATATATATATATATATATATATATAGATATATATATATATATATATATATATATATATATATATATATATATATATATATATATATATATATATATAAGTAAATCTGATAATAGTTCTAGTTCAGTTAATATTATAATTACTGTTCTAGTTTGGACTCTCTCATAAAATGAAGAAGAATGGACCGCACAGGTTATAGCCCGAAGACTCAACATTATTATAACGTTTCTGGCTGCTTATACAATTATAAGACTATAAGAACTCAAGTTCATATGGCCGTAAGTCCGCTAGTACGCAGGTTTGATCAGACTAAATTTTAGGAAAGAAAATATGAACATTTAACCAAATTATCAATCTCACATCTAACACGTATTAAAAATAGGACCTCTACACCACTCTGTTATAAATTAGATTTAAAACACACGGGTCTAGGTTATTCTGTTAACGCGTGATATGAACACTAGTCATTTTAAAAAATTACATAAAATAGAGAGAAGTAAATAATATATGCCGTCAGTAGACAGTTATTTAAAGTATGTACTAGTCAATTTAAAACATCTCTTACTGGCAAAATAGCGAGTAATTAAATTTACTTTACGGCTGGAAAGTTAGCTATAAGTTATTTAATTAGCAAAGAAAATCTCAGTGAAATATATATTGAAAACTTTAAACACACTAAATCACTTCAAATCTAGTACATAAATTACCGCAATCAGAAAAATGAAATACTCCACGGAATCTATTAATTTTCACTCTGTACGAGAAATCTTAAGATAACGAGCTAGTGAATTCAGATAGATTTCTAGCAACTAAGCATGGCTATCGGAGAGACATGGTATATATTGATATGTTCCGTAATATCGTTCTTCAATGCGAAAGTCACACCACTGCCAGACCCGAGCCAATTTGCCGTCCTATTTCTTGAATCAAAGGTAATTTTACCGCCTCTTGACTTTCATCATCTCCGATATGGAGCCGCGCTAGCGTAGTGGTTACAACACCGCTCTGGCGACCGGGTGATTCATGATCAAACCCGGGCGACGGCATTTGAGGATTTTTCGTCGACCGGGATTTGGACTGGATTAACTCGAGACCTGGCGAGAACATTTGAAGGAGTGTCGTCGACCAGGGACTGGCGGCTCCTGAGCCGACCCAGCTCTAATGGGTACCTCCGAATACGGCGAGTATATGCCTGAATGGCGAGGGACACTTGTCTCTGTACAAGAAAATAGGATACTCACGTAAAAATCAATGTCAGGTTAGACATTAAAAAATAATAACCTGAGATTTCGCCTCGAGTATTAGCGGGCGTACGAAAAAAAAAAATCATCGCCTTGCCGAAAATCAGCTACGCAATTTTCACCTTAAGTTTTACAATCCAAGGTCCGTCTCACTGAATATCGTGTGTTCCCCTGATCAAAGAATCTATTACGCCATGCTCCGCGCTTCGCTCTCTGTTTCACATAGGGCTTGATTGCCACATGGCTCGCGTGTTAATTAAACTGGTGAATCCTTCGTTCATGTAGCAAAAGTATACTCTAGATGGGGAAGGGCAAAAGTGGATGATTACTGCTCCACTACTTTCATCTGTGACAAAGGCCGTAGTTTTATGACCCTTTGTTAAAGCGCGTTCCTCACGCGGCACATTTACAGGTTTCCGGGACCGAAACCTGATAGCGCCACGATGCAGTCTACCTAAGTGTAAATGGGCACCTGACTCTACTTGTGGGTTTGGAAAGGCGAAAACAGCGAGTAATTTTACTGGTCACCCCACTTTACAGAAAGCTGTACCTCGTAGAGTGAACTGTCTAACACTTCACTCTCTTACATCAGTATCCGCTTTCGGAACATCATTTCATTTTTTGAAACACAAGTTACAATTTCGAAATTAAAAACGATTCGGGTTTCAAATGGAGAACAAAGTATAACAAATAGAATTCAAGTTTAAAAGTGCAAGAGACTAAAGTGGAAAATAATAGAAAGACGAATATAGAATGTTAACTTGTGAGCACCATTACAAGAAAACACACACAATTTTGGAAAGTCACTACATCCAATGTCCCTTGTAGTTAGTTCATTATGGGGTTCTTAAGATACATAGAAAGAATAGGAATGAAAAAAGCCGACTATTATGAGGTTGTCCATCAAGCTGAACAAAAATCCACCGTCCTGGAAAGATGAAACTGCCGATTGCATCAAGTGGCGATGCTCCCTATAAAGCGAGCTCAGGTGAAAAGAAGCTCGAAGAACAAACAGAAGAGAAAAAAGAACACGACGAAAGGAACACCAGAAAACAACAACCAAAACAGAGCTAAGCTCTATCACCTCACGTGCACATCATGCCCATAGTCACATGACTGAAGACAGCTATTATTATGAAGCTGGCAACTTTGGCATATAAAACAAATTCCTATATCAACTACCGCTACAAGAACATGAGAACGCGTGGTGCAAGCTTCATGCAGGGGAAACAACTGCAAATAAAGGCTTCAAGCTCCGTAGGGAGTTACAAGGGACATAATGACCGCGAGCAACATATTTGTAGAGACGATACGTGACCCAGGTCCAGCACTTACGCCCATACTCAAAAGCCGCCCTCGCCTCTCATAGCACTAGAGCACTTAATCCAAATCACAAATTTTCCAAATCACACAGAAAAAGCTGCTGTCTACAACATTCACAGCTCTACATGAAAACTCATTATTACACTTACGAGTCTCTCAGCCGACTCCCCAAAATTCCTATCCCAGCCGACTCACTGTCATTCACTCACATCTAAAACACAAGAACAGTGACCAGGTCTCTCTCATTCACACCAGTGAACATAACAGAATGAAACGCTCACTATAGTAAACAAACCATACACCTTCCTATTCCCTACACACACCGTTCCCAGTAACTACAGTTCCACAATAAACAGTATATTCGGACACGTTTTCTCTCTTGATTCAATTTTTGTTATTGTACATTTTTGATCCACGTGTCAAGCAGTACACTGTACTTTTGTCCATATATCCACTGACATTTCAACGACCGGACAATATTAACTGATAAAGTATACCACTCAAAACATTTTGTTTATTATCCGTATATTCGGCCACGTTTTACCTCTTACGTTTTTGTTATTGTACACTATAGTTTTGTCCATATATCCGCTGACATTTCAACGACCGGACGAAGCTTAATTCCCCTTTACATGCGGCTTCACAACATGGATCAAAAACATCCTTTGAACTAGCTTCATATTCCTAAAAAACAAATTTATCTTTGTTCCCTTTTGTATTTTAATATCCTTCCGTCTTTGACTACACATTCTTATATTTCATTTCATAACAAAAATGCTTACAACACCTGTGATATTAGATTAACTAAAAACACGTAGATTAATAAACATCGTTACAAATCGAGCACACCTGACAAAGGTAACAAGATAATCTTGTATTATGATTTTAAAACAATGTAAAAAAAATATGACATATAAACAGCATATAACAATCTACATTTTATATATAACTGAGATGTGGCCATATCCAGCACTTGTCATAACATGCCCAAAAAAGGTAGATTGCTTCTTTCTAATACTGAGGAATAAGCTTTCCTTACGTACTGTTATTTCTAATTTAGCTGACTGTAATATGATGATGGTCGGGTATCACCTGTAGCATATGATGCTCCCTACTGGACCAGGTAGTTGCTCTGGAACCATCCCTCGGGCCGGATTAAGCCAAGAAGGGTCTCTAGCTTTTTGGTATTTGGTCACACCCCCCCCCCCTTTTTTTTCACCAAATAGGCAATATTTTTTTCTTTAATTCCCTTAGCATAGTGATGGAATATACTAGTATTATTAATAGACTGGTAGGTTAGGTTATAAGCTTTTCTTACCTCTGTTATTAGTAATTATTTTTTATTAATGTCTATTAGTATTATTTTTATTATTATTAAGGTAAACACAATAAACAGGAAATATGAAATAGCAAATAGTTCATGAGCTGGTATGATTTTTCTGAGGTGCATTATGTCGTTTAAGCTATTTTTGATTTTACTGTCTTATTAGAACGTTATGAATGCGATTACAGAAACAAAAACTAAGCAATGAGAATCATAACGGGATACATGAAGTCAACACCAATTAAAGAGTTGGAAAAGATTACATACCTCCAGCCAATGGAGGGTAGAAGAGATAGCAGAGCCCAGCAATAAGCCGAGAAATTTAGGCTGCTGACAGACCCCCCAATGTACCAGAAAATAAATGGAGTTGGAAGGGGAAGACTGAAGCGAAGCAACTTTGTAGAGACAGTCAAAACAAAGATGAGAGCAGACCCCATCAATGCGATATCAACAGCTTCCCTCATCTACACTACACAAAAGCTATCAGTTTGGAAACAACAGCGCTCCCTGAAATGATAGAAAACATTCCAGGTAGTGAGAGAAAGAACAGTTAGAATGAAAGAGACGAAAGAGTCCTAACTATAAAATACATAGAGAAGATGACACAAGAAACACCTAGATCCATGCATACACAGATGGATCAGCAACAAATTCAACACATCAACAGAAGATGGTGTGGGGGAGTCTTTGTGAGTTTAAGCAATGGCACACACAAAAAAAGCTGTCAGTCGCAAGAGGAAATTTCTCGAGTAACTTCAGAGCAGAGGCAGAGGACTTAAAAAGTGCAGTAGAAGTCTTAATGACAGAATAAAGCTCAGAGAGACAAGTAGCTATCTTCTCAGATGCGCTGTCAGTAACTGCAACGCTGAAGAATCAAAATAATGCCGACCTGAATGCCATCAATGGTACCTATACCTTGTAGCGGTATGGCAGCTTGTGTACACTGACAATCCCCAGAGCTATGCCAGTGGGAGATTTACTCCTGGTAGGTTCAACCAAGCTGGACTGGTCTGCGTGGGTAGGGGTCAGACAAAAGCTGGTACTCTGGTCTTCCAGGTTGGGGGTTTTAGCACAGGGCCGACACCCCTGTCTGTGTAAAAAAATCGCACATGTTACGGAAACAACAATAAATGGAAAAACTTTGCTGCGGGACGGACATCTGGAGTCTCAAGAGAGTTACAGAGAAGGAAATGTCGAAATTGTCCTCTTTTCACACAACATGTCTAAGAAAAATTCTCCGAATCTTTTGGCCGAATACCATCACCAACCAAGATCTGCTTACTCGGAGCAAGCAAGAGGACATGCACACCATCATAGCCGGCAGACGCTGGAGCTGGGTTGGCCATGTCCTCAGAAGAGACCCCGATGCCATCACAAGAACAGCTATGCTATGGACCCCTGAAGGAAAACGAAAGAGAGGCCGACCAAAAACAACTTGGCGGAGGACTGTGGAGGCTGAGATGCAAAGAATGAACCAGAGTTGGGGCACTGTACGAAGGATGGCCGCCGACCGAGCAGAGTGGAATCAATTTGTTGTTGCCCTACAAGACGCCACCAGGCGTAATGGCCACTGACTGCTTTGACGGTCGGCGGCTAAGGATCAAAGAAGAAGAAGAAGAATGACCCGAGATTCATACTTCACAAAACGTGTCAGGAATTCAAAAGAGTTGTGATACAGAGGATCCATTCTCACTGCAACATCCATGGAAATGAAGAAGCTGACAGACTAGCTAAAGAAGGGGAAAAGCTACCTCAACTTGATACAGGCATAACTTATGAACAAGCAAAGAGCGTTATCAATTACAGATACAGCAGCAAGTGGGAAGCAGAACACCCAGGCCACAATAAAAAGATGCGTATTACCAGCTCAGCAGAAGTGACCAAGTGGTAATCTTTCGACTTCACACAGGTCACAACAGATTGGGATATCATCTATTCAACAAGTTAAAGACAGGAACTACCGATGAGTGTAGATATGACACTGATATAATGACGGCTGACCATCTACTTCAAAGGTGCCCAACATATGAAGAACAGAGGAACCGTATATGGCCATCACCAGTGCCATCCTTAGAAAAACTCTACGGAGATATCAACAGCCTCAGACTGACCACTGTTTTCTTTGAATATATTCAAGTTGAAGTCCCGAGGGTGAACGAAGAAGAAGATGAAGACTGCAATTGCAAAGTGCAAACATTTTCTGTTTGTACACAAATCTTTGCATTATTTCATTGTTTTAACTTATGTACGGACCACAAAGAGCTCAGGGCCCTAGGATTAAGCCTAGTTAACCTAATAGATAATCCGACACTGCCCTTTCCCCCTCCCCCCTTTAACGTCGTTGCCTTTAACAAGGAAGTTGTTTTGAGTCATGATTGTACATGAGAGAATACGACGGTAGTTTCCCGTTGCTTTCCGTCTGTTTGTCTACGGCTGTCTCCGATAGCCTTATACTAAAAAGTCCCACTACACATTTAAAAAAAAACCAATTATATAAACAATCAAATATTTTTTATGGTGTTGATTTTCTTGAACACGCACTACAGTGTAGACAGTAATATAACAAGTAATTAACCCGCCAAGAATGATAAAGGTAGTCACATAGATCCTGCCGAAGGGATTAGAGATTTCCCTATACTAGGTCCAGCATCGCTGCCTATTTTCTTCCCTAAGTTAAGAGAAAAGTCAGGTACCCATTTACAGCTGGGTAGACTACAGCGTGGCGATGCCGTGAATGGAACCCAGCACGTTCGCCGTGACAGACCAGCGCTCTAACCACTCTGTCAATCAAACGCTTGGAAGGTGGATAGGCAATCTTAACGCAACCCTGAAGAAACGCGGACTAACGTAACCACAGTAGCATATCACTTACAAGACCAGAATGTACATCTTATGCGCATGACAAATTCATTCATTCATTTCCGCTTTTGCTCCTTATGGAGAATCAAGTCGGCGTTACGAGAAACCTGTACTAGGGCATCTATGTACTCTTGCAGTAGTGGTTTAGGTAGCAATTTTTTTACATGATGAGGTTGCCAGCCACATGAGCAACCTTAAATTATGTGGCACACCTGAGTGAGTAGTGGTTTTATTCTCATTTTGCCTCCTCACACACCTGCAGCAACTACACCTGACAGCCCCCTCACAGACCTGCAGCAACTACACCTGGCAGCCCCCTCACAGACCTGCAGCAACTACACTTAGCAGAAGACAAATATAATACAATTTTTCAAAAATAAAACCATGTTTCTAGCCACATATCCTGTTGGGAAACGGGTGTCCGTGAAGCGACAAAGGTATACAAAGATCAGTTCTGCTTTGGCCGTGTCGTCAGAAGGGACTAATATGAGGTTGAGCACCAGACTAACAACATTGTCATGTAAAACTGCAACAACAAAGGATGCATAACTGTAAAACAAAAATAAAACGTTTTAGCGGGTGTTTGTTGTATGATTTAACTTCAGTGGTAAAACCATGCACATTGTAATGTTAACAAAGATGATGATAATGATGATAACGGTGATAATGATGATGGTGATAATAATGATGATGATAATGATGACGATGGTGATGATGATGAGGAGAATGAGTTGATGATGATCATGATGATGACGAGGCTAAGATGATGATTATGATGACGATGAGACTAAGATGATGATTATGATGTTGTGACGTATAATGGAAAGAGAGCCTACCGTAATCTGACAGGCTTGTAACCTCGTAGCGTTCTATGATTTGCTAGCAAAACCACGCATTTTTTCTACCTGTGTTTTACTTACACAAGCGTACTTTTCGTCCCACCTTTTTTTTCTGTGAACACGAGCTAACGCAATGTTTACAAACTGCATGACCTGTCAGTCATAACAGGTAGCGAATCAGGTTTGTTTACCTAGTTTTCTCACGCGAGCTTATCTGTCAGTCATACGATACCTGACAGACTGCACGTGAAAACGTCCACGAGGGGAGATCCAGGATTTCCCCTAGTGCGCTTTGATGTCGATTCACGGGCAACAATCTTCGAGAACCCCGTTATACGGATATAAGGAGAAAGACCGACCGTAAGCTTTTATCTGGGGAACTCATGTTTCTGATTCTCCGTTACTCACACAATAGTGCGAAAAGTAACATCATCTATAGATCAAAGAAACATAATGATATATAAACTGTGTTTTCTTAAACCTGCTATCAGTTGTCACTCAGAAACTTTGGATAGTCTAAGCACGTAGTTCTAGAATTATTGTGGAAAATGTGTTAATAGCATTCGTGGGGATTTTCATTCTGATTTTCTGGTAAATAAAAATTAGTGCTTACGTGTTTAAAAGTGTTAAGCTTTTACCATTATAATTCACTTAGATTTTCTAGCGTTAAAACTAGTGAAATAAAATAACGCGTAGCTATTTCATACCCGATGTTCAGTTATAATGTTAAATTTCACCACACGCTTTCTCACACAAGATGAGACGGTTGGCTAACTGGTTTAAGTGCTAGGCGCGACTGATAGTGACAGAAAAGAATTCACGTTTTATTTCATTGTGCGTATTTATTATAAGTGCCTATTATTTAATATCATACGACTAAACTATCAGACGCCGACCAAATTAATAGCTACTAAACGACCTGCGATAGTTTGTGATAATTGACAATTGTACGCTGATCGTTAAGCGCGAGCAAGAGGGGGGGGGGGGAGGCGCATAACTCATCCGATCTGAAAACTCATCGCTAGCGACGGGCGATAGGGTTGGCTAAAGACACCGTATGCCTTTTAAATTTAATCAGGACTGACGGAGTGGATAAGAGATCGTCTTGTCCTCGTCTGTGTGCATATATGTAGCTATATAGAATAGTAGCATTTTTCCATAAATGTTTCTTATATATTCCTAGCAGACCTGATCAAGAGCGTCCAGCGGTCTTTTTCTTCTTTTTTTTAATGATTGGTTAATGTTGTCTTTTCTTGGCTTGTGCATCAACAATTTCATTGGTGAGCACGTTTGTGCCAACGATACATGAGAAACATTTTAACGTGTAAAATTTAACTGGACTTACCAAACCCAGCAATATTTTTTCAATTTTATCAGCCCACTGGGGTGGTGAAAAAAATAAACATTCATTCCCGACTTCTGACAGTCGTATTCAAACATTCTCCCCTACCATCCAGAATTTACGCTGTTTCAGAATCGGCACTCTATCATAGAGCCAGCCGATAGGATTATCATCATTTATCAATTGTAACATTTTTAGCAACCAGATGTTTCCCAATACTGGAAGTATTTTCCTCTTTTAACTGTGAACCCCAAGATCACGTTTCTACAGCAACCATTGGCGGTGACATTTTGTTCATCCAGGAAAAAACCCACCCCAGATTCGGCGTTCACCTCACTAGTATTTATTTGACAGAGGATGGACTGGGGCCATTTTGGGAAATACACCTGACATTTTATATAGTCAGGAAACATTGTAATTCCAAGGGATATCACCAAGAGTAGGTAAGAGTGATCCAGACCTAAAGGTCTTTTATATTTCGACATGCGCCCTAATATAACCGTCTAGGTTGACCGGGACGAGCCTCGCCAAAACGTGGCAAAATTTTATTTAAAAAAAAGGTAAGAGTGATCGAGTGGCCACTGTATGAAAGATAGAGTGAATGTTTTTCCTTGTTACAGGGACTTTACCAAAACTGGATTTGCTTAAACCTGTTAACTTTACTGGGTAGCATAAAGGAGGAACCTGTTTACTTTACTTCTACTCTGTAACATAGTGCAAACTTTCGACTTTTGGGTTATTAACTTTTTGGGTTCTTTTCTCCATAGGGGGAGGGCACCTTTATTCTGCTATTTCATATGTATGTAAATCTGATTTTATTTGATCTTTCTTTGGATATTTGATGTTGTCAAGTTTAAATAATAATAAACAACAAAAGAAGCTTAACTTTGTGTGTTGGTCAGACCCATACTCAAGTAACCGTAGTTTTTCACGTTTGTGTGTCTTGTTGTCACATAGCTTTGTGTGTGTGTGTAGCTAAACTTATATTTATATGTATGAGGAGGGCAAGGTTGTCTTGTACTAAATTATAGTCGTATAGAAAGGCTGGAATAGAGAAACTTACTCATTCCATAGACATATTTTGTTCCTTAAAATATCACCCGTGTGTCGTGGAATATTCTAATCCACATATATAAATTATCTAGTAAATATAAAGCCTAATAAATCCATATAATAAATAAAAGAAGAAGAATGGTAAAGAACAGTGCTGTCACAATGACAGTACTCGAAATCCCCTTTGTTTTATGCTTCGTCTGCAAATTGTAACGTTTCCACGTTAAATATAGGCCTTCTGCAACATACACGCGTTTCCCAAACACACAATAAAATGTGCTGCCTTTCTAAGAAAAACCTTGAAATATGCAAGTTGACCTAAATTTTAAATTCCATTCATGTCTTTTTCTACACTGCGTTACCAAAACGAACGAACAGATGGACAAAAGGATAAAGAGAGAGGGAGGGCTGAAAATCAGGAACGCATGCAACACGCGTCGCGCGATACACAAATGCTACCATCACGCGTGTAAGACTACATGCACTAAATTTTTTTTCAGACGGACAGTGATAAAAATACACTACCCTTCCCAGACAGCACATCTTCGAAACAGGAGGTAGAAATTGCATATTTTGAACGCAGCCACGTAGCTCTTTTAAATTTGGATATTTGGGTTCCTTAGGGTTTGCTGACAAAGAATATGTAAAACGTTACGCAAATAGTCTAGGAATTAACAAGTTATAACCAAAATAAAATATTGGGGATGCCTGACAGCATGAAATCATTTCTGCTCATAAAATTTTTTTATAACATGTTTGAAAAAACCTTGCGTTACAGAAATAGCCTACCATGTAAACTCCAAATTGATTGGAGCGCAACAAATGAAAGACGAACCACGATTGGTCGGACTATAAATACTATCTTGGTTGTTAGGGAGACGTAGAAAGGTAACATTTTTTCAAACACTTGTCGAAACGTGGCCTCATTGGCTAGACTTGCTGATATACTCACTTAGGAGCGTTAGTTCGAGACCACTAGTGCAAATAATCTTGATAAAGCGACAGTGCGTTGAAGCCAGCTCACATTTTTGCTAAAATAAAAGCCTGGAACATAAGCAGATGGGAATTTGTGCCAGTAATTGTGCCAGAATTCATTGCTAATCAACGTATCTGTGTTTATTTCCATGAAATTGTGG
The DNA here is from genome assembly GCA_024509875.1 of Oreohelix idahoensis. Taxonomy (NCBI): domain Eukaryota; kingdom Metazoa; phylum Mollusca; class Gastropoda; order Stylommatophora; family Oreohelicidae; genus Oreohelix; species Oreohelix idahoensis. The sequence goes on from JAMPIV010015856.1 coordinate 95,880, forward strand.
TAAGCTTGAACCATTCAGTATCTTTTAATGAAAATTGAATGTAAATTGTTAATTTATGCCTGTATATATATGTGTAGTTCAGTGGCAAACAGGAGATAAAGCCTATAATGCTCCAGCCTGAACAGAGGGTGTCGGAGGGAAGTAAAACGGCATGGAATGGCCAAATAGTACACTGACACCTGGATGATTGATTAGACAGAAATAATGCTGGAAGTGCAGAGGCGTGGTAACCATTAAGGAGGTAAATACTGGTATAAAGTATTTCAGATGAAGCTGACAGTTGGCCTAACGCTCTGAACTCAATGTTTGTGTTGTATTGTGTTCAGTGTAGAACTAGAGTATCAATTAGTTATGAAGTAGAAGGTATATCCTTCTTGTTTTCAGGGACCGTGGTCTTGATGGTATTGAGCTGCACCTGGTCAGAGCTTTGCTGAATCCAGAGTCGGACAGCATACTCCTTGGTCCATTTAGCTATCAGTGAGGTGTCTCCAGAGCCCAGAGGAGAATTCGAGCAGAGGAGTCCTTTCCTGCCGCCATCACTCAAGATAAGCTGATTTTGCCAGCTGAGCTCAACATTATGTCCCCACATCTTGAAATGACTTTGTAAAAATCACCTTAAGAGGGGAATTTAATTGTCTTAATATCAGGAACTGAGAACATCTCCAATACTAGTCCCTAAAGACAAACTATTGAAGTCATGATGACAAATACCAACAGAGCTTGAACAAAACAAAACCAGTATTACCTCATATTACTACTACACAACTGACACACATAGGATATTTTTAATAATATATGTCACTACAATATTCATATTTATAAAGTCTGTACATATACTTGTAATTAAAATTGATTGTGATTCCTGGTTCCTTTGTAATTGAATCAGGACACATATTCATTCATATCAGCAATGAATACATATTGTTATTTGAAAAGTTATCAGTGACTCCTTAAGATATCCTTTAGAGTGTTATATGTATGTGAGTGTCCCAGTGTTGTCAAGTATAGTGGAATAAATTAAATTGTTTATCTGTCTGTTGTTGTTTTGACTTACACTTCATCCTACACATACCCTAGACACATAACGTAGTCATCACACTATTGCAGAATAATTCTGACTGAGATATATAGATATGTGGTAGCAAGTAAGGTTATCTATAATACACTACTCTTAATAGATATAGATACCTTCACAGCTGATCTCAGTCAGTACACTAAGTCCCCTATAAATATTTATAACATCCCACTTCACCACATATATTGGGGTCTCGCTCTTGGGATTTTGAATCTTTCCCTATTAAAAATATTGGGGGTAATTCACTTCAGGGAATATAAGAATTAAAAGGTATCCTTGGGTGGAATTAAATAAGGTTGAGCTCACGGTGCCTGTGTTGTCCATTAGATATACTTAGAGATTAAATTGTTGGTTAGACATTGTAGAAATTTACCTGATAGACAATGGCGGACCTGGCCAAGTTTCGATCTGCTGCTGTACAGACTGCAAAAGAGTTAGGATTAGATGGGCAAGTTATGGTTGCCTATGTTACTACGGAATGTGACAAATTTATTGAACGCGAAGAAAGAAGGTTTGAAGCCGAAAGAAAGTTAGAGGCTGACAGGGAAATTAAGAAGTTACAATTTGAAGCTGAGGCTGAGACTAAGAGGTTGCAAGCTGAGGCTGAGACTAAGAGGTTGCAAGCTGAGGCTGAGACTAAGAGGTTGCAAGCTGAGGCTGAGACTAAGAGGTTGCAGATTGAGGCTGACAAAGAGGCTAAAGCATTGGAAGCCGAAGAAAGAAGACAGGCTGCAGAAGAAAGAAGACAAGCTGCAGAAAGGGAAGAGAAGAAATTAGCTGCAGAAAGGGAAGCAGAAAAGGAGGAGAAGAGATTACAAAGGGAACATGAGTTACGACTAAGGGAGTTTGAGTTTCAAGGCCATGCTCCTGAAAATGGTGCCAGTCCCTTTGCCTCTGATGCTACGGTTACTCAGGGAGCCTCAACCTCAGCTATGAATTTTCATTTAGATCATTTTGTTGAGAAAGACGATGATATAGAGAGCTACCTAAATAGGTACGAACTATTAGCTACCACGTATGGGTTAGAGAGAGAAAGGTGGAGCTTAAAGTTATCTCAGGGACTTCGTGGGGCAGCTTATGAAGTTTTTGCAAAAAATGAGCAGAGGTGATCAGGAAAATTATGACATGCTAAAGCAGGCTCTTTTGTTAAGGTATGAAAAGAATGCAGAATTTTATAGGAAAAAATTTAGGAATGCTAAACTACTATCAGGTGAAACCTATCACCAGTTCTCTGCACGAATAGAGACATACTTGGAGAAATGGACTTCTCTGGGGAAAACCCAAGATCTTAAGGAAATGGTCCTTATAGAGCAATTAAGAGAGTCCATGGCTCCAGACCTGAGAAAGTTTCTCATGGAACAAGGTGCAGAGAGGCTGGGTGAGTTGCTAAATGTTGCTGAAAGGTATCAAGCAGCTCAAGCAGAGGTAACAGGTAATAAAAAGAAACAGGTGGACAACTTTAGGGCACCACAGAACTTTAATAAATTTGATCCTAGGGATCAACACAAAGGTAAGCACCAATTTGATAGGCCACGGTATGAAAATAAAAATAAATTCCCACAATTCGATGAAAGGAAATATGATGAAAGAAAATCTTTCAACCAAGGAAAAAGGTGGTGTAAGAATTGTCAGATGGACAATCATGACACTGACCGTTGCAGAAGGAAACCTGTGTATATGGCAACCCTTCAGGTCAGGTCGACCTCAAGACAGGAGGAGGATATTATGTTAGATACCACTCCGGAAGAGATGAGGAAGGCACAGGCTGGGGATAAAACACTCAAGCCTTGTTTCAGAAAATTGTCAACTTGTCATACAACTCCAGGCAAGGGAGATTTTTACATGAAAAACAAGTTGATGTATAGGAAGACTGGAGCTAGATCCAAAGGTCACGGACAGCTGGTTCTTCCAAAAAGATATAGGGCAGACTTAATAAGGAGCCTACATGTGAAACCAGATGGGGACCATGAGAAAATAGGTACCATCATTCAAAAGGTGGCTCACAATTATTATTGGCCCAAAGCAAGATGGGACATTGAGAATTTTGTAGAAAGGTGTAGCATAGCACATGAGGGAACACCCACAAGTGGGAACATTGATCAGGACCTGGACAAGCCAAGGGGCAAAATTAGGCCTGATAATAAAAAGAAATATAAATTTGAAAAAGTGGACCAAATGGAATGGGAAGCCCCTTTTCACGGACAAGCTTCACTTAACTGTTTTACAATGGCCACTATGCGGAGAGTGCAAAAAGATGTCTTACCCCAGGATAAGCCGAAAATCCCTCAATCGGACTTAAACAAACTGGAGGAAGAGGATGTAGGGAGGAAATCTCTCATCAAGAATTTTAAGTGGGGAGAAAGCCCCAAAAGAATTGGTAGCGGTCGTTTTGTGAATGATAATTCTGGGAGGAAAAATCATCACTATAAAGCTTCGAGTGGAAGAGACCATACCGGTGCATGGACAAATAGGTCCACACAATTAAAGGTCCATATGTAGCTAGGTTAAGAACGTGGACTGATGAAAAGGCAGAGGAAAACATTACATCTTCATACCAATATGTGAATGAGCTGACCACTCGGTTAAAAACTGGCTGGAAACTTGCCAATGAAAATTTGAAACAAGCCAGGAAGAAACATGCTGACTATTATAACAGGAAGGCGAAAGACAGAAATTTGGCTGTGGGAGAGAAAGTACTGCTTCTTTTGCCCGGGAGTCAGAATAAGTTACAAATTGGATGGCAGGGTCCATATACAGTTCTAGAGAAGGTATCTAGAACAAATTATAAGATAGATAAGAAGGGGAAAGAAAAAATCTATCATGTCAATCTCCTGAAGAAATATTTGGAAAGAGAACATCAGGAAGAGACACACTTGTTGACCTTGTCCATCGCCATGGAGATGAAAAAGGAACCACTTTCATCATTTGGATATCCATTACACCCCTGTGAGACAGCAGCACAGGTGAAAATCAGTACACATTTAACGAAAACTCAGAAAGAAAGAGTGCAACATGTTCTAAATAATCATGCAGAGGTGTTAACAGACCGACCAGGGCATACAAACCTATTGGAATATGATATGAAACTAATAGACTCCATTCCTGTCTGTATGAAACCATATTCGATTCCGTTTGCTAAGGAGAAAGCTTTGAAGGAAGAGATAGACTATCTGTTGAAGGAAGGAATTATTTCGCACAGTGAGTCTTCGTATAGTTCCGGTGTTGTACTCTTAAGGAAGCCCTCTGGAGAACATAGACTCTGTACAGATTACAGGAGACTGAATGCTATTACAGAAGGACAGGTGGATCCATTGCCGGATACAAATCAGCTGTTTGCCAGACTAAATAAAGCTAAATATTTCTCAAAAGTGGATTTGAGTAAAGGATACTATCAGATCCCAGTAAAGCCTGAGGTTAGACCATACCTAGCCTTTAGTACCTCAGAAGGACACTATGAGTTTAATAGATTGCCATTTGGATTGAAGAATGCGCCTAGTGTCTTCTCTAGAATGATGAGAAAATTATTGGATCCTCTGAATAATCCCTGTATAACCAATTTTATGGATGATATCCTTATAGCAACAGAAACATTTGAGGAACACATTGACTCTCTGAACATGCTGTTTGATCGACTTAGGGAGGCAAATTTAACAGCCCGACCAACCAAATGTTGCGTTGGATGTAAGAATTGGAATTTTTGGGACACACAGTTTATCAGGGAAACATGACCCCTGACCCAAAGAATTTAGAGAAACTACAGAAAGCCCCGAGACCACAAACCAAGAAGGACGTGAGATCCTTTGTCTCATTATGTGGTTTCTACCAGAAGTATATCAAAAACTTTAATCCCATATGTGCACCGTTAACTGAATTGACACGTAAAGGACATCCAGATCGCATTACATGGACACCACAATGTGAAATGACTTACCAAGAATTGAAGGAAAAGCTCACAAGTAAACCCATTTTGAAATTACCTGACTTAAGTCAAGAATTCATAGTAAGGACGGATGCAAGTAATATTGGGTTAGGTGCAACTCTACTACAGAAATCAGATGCATTGGATGGGGAATTAAGCCCAGAGGCATATGCTAGCAGAAAGTTGAATAAAGCTGAAATCAACTACTCAACTAGCGAAAAAGAATGTCTTGCAGTAATATGGGCGATAAAGAAATTCAATATTTATCTATATGGGAAGGCATTTAAGTTGCAAACAGACCACAAACCGTTATCGTTTCTAGCACAGGCTAGGCATGAGAACTCCAGGTTACTCCGATGGTCTTTACTTTTGGCTCCATATAATTTTAGCATTGAGTATATATCTGGAAAAACCAATTTGGGAGCGGATTTTTTAAGCCGCCATCCGTGTGATGAGAATCACCGTAAACCCCAGAAATAATAATAAATTTCTCTATGTGAATATAGAATAAAGGACTGACATATAATGTCTGTTTTAAGAGGGGAGGTGTCGTGGAATATTCTAATCCACATATATAAATTATCTAGTAAATATAAAGCCTAATAAATCCATATAATAAATAAAGGAAGAAGAATGGTAAAGAACAGTGCTGTCACAATGACAGTACTCGAAATCCCCTTTGTTTTATGCTTCGTCTGCAAATTGTAACGTTTCCACGTTAAATATAGGCCTTCTGCAACATACACGCGTTTCCCAAACACACAATAAAATGTGCTGCCTTTCTAAGAAAAACCTTGAAATATGCAAGTTGACCTAAATTTTAAATTCCATTCATGTCTTTTTCTACACTGCGTTACCAAAACGAACGAACAGATGGACAAAAGGATAAAGAGAGAGGGAGGGCTGAAAATCAGGAACGCATGCAACACGCGTCGCGCGATACACAAATGCTACCATCACGCGTGTAAGACTACATGCACTAAATTTTTTTTTCAGACGGACAGTGATAAAATACACTACCCTTCCCAGACAGCACATCTTCGAAACAGGAGGTAGAAATTGCATATTTTGAACGCAGCCACGTAGCTCTTTTAAATTTGGATATTTGGGTTCCTTAGGGTTTGCTGACAAAGAATATGTAAAACGTTACGCAAATAGTCTAGGAATTAACAAGTTATAACCAAAATAAAATATTGGGGATGCCTGACAGCATGAAATCATTTCTGCTCATAAAATTTTTTTTATAACATGTTTGAAAAAACCTTGCGTTACAGAAATAGCCTACCATGTAAACTCCAAATTGATTGGAGCGCAACAAATGAAAGACGAACCACGATTGGTCGGACTATAAATACTATCTTGGTTGTTAGGGAGACGTAGAAAGGTAACATTTTTTCAAACACTTGTCGAAACGTGGCCTCATTGGCTAGACTTGCTGATATACTCACTTAGGAGCGTTAGTTCGAGACCACTAGTGCAAATAATCTTGATAAAGCGACAGTGCGTTGAAGCCAGCTCACATTTTTGCTAAAATAAAAGCCTGGAACATAAGCAGATGGGAATTTGTGACAGTAATTGTGCCAGAATTCATTGCTAATCAACGTATCTGTGTTTATTTCCATGAAATTGTGGTAAGCTTGAACCATTCAGTATCTTTTAATGAAAATTGAATGTAAATTGTTAATTTATGCCTGTATATATATGTGTAGTTCAGTGGCAAACAGGAGATAAAGCCTATAATGCTCCAGCCTGAACAGAGGGTGTCGGAGGGAAGTAAAACGGCATGGAATGGCCAAATAGTACACTGACACCTGGATGATTGATTAGACAGAAATAATGCTGGAAGTGCAGAGGCGTGGTAACCATTAAGGAGGTAAATACTGGTATAAAGTATTTCAGATGAAGCTGACAGTTGGCCTAACGCTCTGAACTCAATGTTTGTGTTGTATTGTGTTCAGTGTAGAACTAGAGTATCAATTAGTTATGAAGTAGAAGGTATATCCTTCTTGTTTTCAGGGACCGTGGTCTTGATGGTATTGAGCTGCACCTGGTCAGAGCTTTGCTGAATCCAGAGTCGGACAGCATACTCCTTGGTCCATTTAGCTATCAGTGAGGTGTCTCCATAGCCCAGAGGAGAATTCGAGCAGAGGAGTCCTTTCCTGCCGCCATCACTCAAGATAAGCTGATTTGGCCAGCTGAGCTCAACATTATGTCCCCACATCTTGAAATGACTTTGTAAAAATCACCTTAAGAGGGGAATTTAATTGTCTTAATATCAGGAACTGAGAACATCTCCAATACTAGTCCCTAAAGACAAACTATTGAAGTCATGATGACAAATACCAACAGAGCTTGAACAAAACAAAACCAGTATTACCTCATTTTACTACTACACAACTGACACACATAGGATATTTTTAATAATATATGTCACTACAATATTCATATTAATCCATTCTGTACATAACTTGTAATGAAAATTGATTGTGATTCCTGGTTCCTTTGTAATTGAATCAGGACACATATTCATTCATATCAGCAATGAATACATATTGTTATTTGAAAAGTTATCAGTGACTCCTTAAGATATCCTTTAGAGTGTTATATGTATGTGAGTGTCCCAGTGTTGTCAAGTATAGTGGAATAAATTAAATTGTTTATCTGTCTGTTGTTGTTTTGACTTACACTTCATCCTACACATACCCTAGACACATAACGTAGTCATCACACTATTGCAGAATAATTCTGACTGAGATATATAGATATGTGGTAGCAAGTAAGGTTATCTATAATACACTACTCTTAATAGATATAGATACCTTCACAGCTGATCTCAGTCAGTACACTAAGTCCCTATAAATATTTATAACATCCCACTTCACCACACCGTGAAATCTATTTCTCACACCTTTTTCTCACGTACTTATCAACATCCACTCTACTCAGACGCGGCAAAAATAACTCACAACCTATCTGTACTACAATGATGAAGATGATGGTGAGGCTAAGATGATGATTATGTTGATGAAGATGATGATGGTGAGGCTACGATGATGATGATGATGATGATGAAGATGATATTAGTTGTAGTGATTCTAGTGGAAAATGAACCTGCTGATTAACAAAATGACAACAATAAATAAGGTACACGAAGCATATAAAAATAAGATCTCTACTAACCTTGGCCATAAGACCAAACCGAACAGCATTTTTAGCTACGGGCGCAAAATGCTGCAAAACGGCTCACCAATAATTCTTGTCAGCAACCATCTCCAACTTGTTCTCTAAATTTACAAGTCTTCTCAGCAACACTCTGCGATTTTCTGCTGTAACGTACAACTCTTGGCAGCAACACTTTTTTCCTTGTTCTTGTAATTTACAACACTTGTAAGCAACATTCTCCCCTACCATCTAGTAATTTACAACACTTGAAAGCAACATTCTCCCCCTACCATCTAGTAATTTACAACACTTGTAAGCAACATTCTCCCCCTACTATCTAGTAATTTACACATCATGTCAGCAACACTCTCCACTTTGTCCTCGTAATTTATAACACTTGTCAACAACTCTCTCAACTAGTACGGTATGTAGTAATTTACAATCCTTCTCTGCAAAGTTGCCCCACTTGTAATTTACATCCCATGTCTGTAACACTCCAGTATTTTACAATCATTTTCAACAACACGTTCTAAGAATGTACAAACATTGTTAGCTACCATCTCTAACTTGTTCTCGTAATTTCCATCTCTTGTCTGCAACAATCCCCCTCATGGTCTGGTAAATCTTCAACCCGCGGAATTTGTCAGGATCTTCTGCATAATTTAATAAGTTGAGGTTCAAGCAGGGATCAATATCTCTATTCGAACTAGTAAGTAGAGAAATAACTAGAAACACATTCGAATGGTGCATGTGAAAAGTAGCTTTAACACTAGCTTGCTAGCCATATGTCCAAACAGGGCCGTCTTAACAGCACTGTAGGCCCTGGGCAAAGCAATGCACTGGGTCCCTACCAGCCCTACCCACCCACGGGAATAAAAATGATGTCTTATGAACAATGTGGCAGCATCCCAGCATGGGGCCCCTAGAATCGGGGGCCCCTGGGCACTGCCCAGTGTGCCCATGCCTTAAGACGGCACTGTGTCCAAAGGGTAGTTTGGTTTTTTCACCTTACAGAGCGAATGACTAGCAGATTTTTTTTCGTTTTTTGTGTTATTACTATTACTACTACTGCTCTTAATACTACTATTACTACTACTACTACTATCACTACCACCACCACTACTGTGAAGATAATTACTCCTACTACTACAACTACGATTACTACTACTACTATTACTAATCTACTTAAACTACTACTACCACTTCTACAACTATTACTAATCTACTAAATTTACTACTACTGCCACCACCACCACTACTACTACCATCATCATGTAGCATGTCCTTTGCAGAACGTCGCTCTCATCACAGCCTGCCTGAAAGACTCTCGATCTCTAGCCAGCCTTCCTGCCTCCTCCATTGTCATGTTCAAGGTGTCTTCAATGTCCTGTGTCCACCGTCGTCTTGGTCGGGCCCTGCCTCGCCTTCCAGTTACCATACCCTCCATCACTGCTCTTTCTAAACCCCTATGACGTTTAATGTGGCCAAAGTATTTCAGTTTCCGGGACATGATATTGTTTATGAGCCAGTTTTCCTCGATGACTATTTTTGTGGTGCCTAGTTGGCAGGGAGGATGTCACGATTCGCTCCAGTAGCGAGGCAGAGATGTCGTTCAGGCGGTCTTAGGTTCGAGTCTTCGGGAAGCCTACCAAGTTGTGTTGTCTAGGCTTCTGTATTTTGAGGTCAGTATGTATTATTTATGTATTTACCACGCTAGTAATGCTCTGTGCAGCCTCTGATGAGTTAAAGAAATAATAGCATTATTGTTTCGTGGGGCATGTCGACAGATACGACTAATATGAGGTTGTGTATGGAGCTGACAACCTTACCAGGTGTGAGGCTTCTTGAGGTCCTGTAGAGGGGTGTGAGGCTTCTTAACTCTTTGTCTCCGGAACAACGCTCAGAGCGTTGGTCAGATTTGACACACATGCCAAAACAACTCTTTGAGCGTTGTTTTTAGTCTATCAAGAATTAAAATTACGGCACAGGGTGGCAAATAATTGCGGAGTTAAAGAGTTAAGATGCTGTAGACGGACGTGAGGCTTCTTAAATGCTACAAAATCCACCAACACAAGTGTACCATGTAAGGGAACCAGCTGAAGTGTGGGGAAGGACTGGGGAAACGACTATAGTACTAAAACTACTTTTACTACTACTGTACTGCTACTACTACAGTTAGTACTACAATCTTTGTTTGCAACTGCTACAACTATACTCATCTAAGCTTCTAATTGTCATTCTTGTTTTTATTCTTCTTTTTCGACGCAGTCTAATTTTTTTTTTTGTGTTCTTCTACATATTCTTCTAAATCGCCTGTTAGAGAATGACACTGCAATAGATGAATCATCAAAGTTAAGACTGTTGGAATTTGGCATCAAACGTAAGGCTAGTTGAGATGGACGCATTAGAGGATGCACCCGTCGTGTTTACAACCAACGAGCTACAGAACAGCATTCACACTCTTCGACATATACTGATGGAGACTGAGCACCTTTGGGTTTGCCCGGAGTGCAATGATGTCAATTCTGTATAACAATTACAATTCTTCTGAATCATCTTCTTTTTAATATTTCCTTCCTTTTCTCATTTTCTTCATCGTTTCATCTTGTTTCTCCTTTTGTTCGTCATTTACTGTCTTGCCAAATTCCATAGTCTTTCTTTTCTTCTTCCTTTATCTCATCTATTTCTGGTTCACTCCTTTTTTTCAACCTCCTTCTTCTTTTTTCCTCCTTCATCGTTCTCATTGTCTCCTACTTATTTACCACTTCCTATCAGTGGCATCTTCCGTATCCTCCCTCCTCAGCTTTTCCTCCTTCTCTGTCTTCAGTAGTTAATGAGATTAGTTCATCGTCACACTTCAGTTTCGCAAAGAACATAATTTTCATCAAACGTTTGCCAAATCTTCATTTCCCGTGTGATAAACTCTAGTTCTTTCCATTCCTCCCTCATCATGTTCATGTCTGTCTCCATGTCTCTTCTCCGTGTTATCTTAGTTCTCCCTCTACCTCTAAAGAGACAAGTAGTTTCAAATATAACCTTACCTTTCCTCTCATGTCTGTGCTTTTCTCAACGTCTGCCGCCTTCAGATTAAACAAAACTCGTTGTCTATTCGTCTTCAGTACCTTTGTCACACTTTGATTTAAAATCGTTTATATGTTACGTGTAGAATTTATTTGTCTCATGGGTTTTCTTTGCACGCGGTAAATGATTTCTCTGCTTGCTTTTGGAACTTCTGCTGTTATTGGCTAGAAGTGAATTAGATGAAAACGAGACCACAGAACATGGGCTATTTATAGAGCCAATACTGGGGAACTACCCATACAAAACAAGTTGTTCAAAGTGGCCTCAATTTCCTTTGCTCCAAAGGGGACACGCACAATGAGTTAACACGTACAATGAGTTTAACACGCACAATGAGTTAACACGCACAATAAGTTAACACTCGACCAAAAACAGAAAACAATTGACAGAGACAATAATTTCTGAAAACACGAGTGATCAAAAGGATGGAAGGTCATGGGAGAAAAGTAAAATGGTATGCACATTTTCAGATTTGGTTGTGGTTGGAATAACGAACGGGGGCAGTAAGGGTCGTAGCTAGGGCGAAATAAACTAATTTGTCGTGCCATAAATTAATTCTGTCTCCATTTATGTCTCCTTAGAAAAACTCTACATAGTTCTACAGCCCGACTTCGCTCTTCCTACCCCACTCTACCTTTGTCCTCCTAGAGCAGCGGCAGTCAACCCATGACTTGTGTAGATCTACTTTAGAAGCACCGTGATCTGCAACGATCTACCTTGATAAAAACTGTAAAGTTATAGGGAGAATCGTAATTTAAATTGTGTGCAGGGGGTCGGAATGCCTCAGAGGTATGGCGTCCGGCTCTAATTCTAAACAGGAAACGGGTTCTGTCCCAATACAGGGAATATAATTGATGGACATTTGTCGGAACTATTGGTTCCTAATGATGTCATACTCTCTTCCCCCTACCCCTCCCACCCCCCTTCTCCTGGGTAGTGAGATCGGATGACTAGCCTTCTCGGGTAAGGGCGAAAAAATAGGTGGTCCAGTGTGCAAGTTGTGCACGTTAAAATTCCCTCGGCAGTTGGAAATCGTAAACAGTAGGTCATACGACCGTTGCCCTGGCAAAATTTCAAAATTATGAAATTTACCCACCACAAAAATATTGATAGAATGTGTGATTCCTGTATACACACATGTGGATCCTCGCCTGTGCTACAGAGTTCGTGCACTGTACTGAGATCCTCCTTGTGTGAGCTAAGGGAAACAAAATCGGAGCACTTACAGAGTTATCCAAACCAAACCAATTCTAATTTTAAAAGTAACAGTTTTAAATTGTCTCTCAACATTACCTTTCTTTGAACAAAAAAAACCAAAAAACAATGGCTGTCTCTTACTTTTAAGACCTGGGAATATCGCACTTGTCAATTCCGACAGGATAAAGCCAGTCTGAACTATCCTTAGCTTAACAATTCCTTCTCTGTCCCCTCTTTTGTCACCTAAATTAACCAATCACTACCCTTTAGCTCCTTAAGAAGAATAGGTCTTCCTTCAACAAAATCATTCAAGTCCTGCGGTCGCATGCTATTAGCTTGTTCTTTCCACGTCTTCATTTCCACTTTTGTATCTAGTTATCTTCTCCATGCGTTAATTGGTCTATCACTGCCGCTCTTTCCCATGGGGATTCCAGAACAAGGACTGCCTTGTAATGCTATCAACAGGTTTCCTAAATGTGTGTCCTATCCATCGCCAGTGTCCTTTTTCTAATCTCTTGTTCCACTGGCGCTTGTCTGGTTCTTGTCATCAGATCCACCTTGTCATATTATGACAATCATCAGATCTAACGGTCTTTTATATTTGGACATGCGCCTTAATATAACCGACTAGGTTGAACGGGACGGGCCTCGCCAAAACGAGGCAAAATTTAATTTAAAAAAGAACAACCTTGTTATGCCACTTCAGCCCTTCTATTCTACGCAATCACCCATTTATGAACGTCAGTCACACAAAGATCTACCAAATTATGGCATGCGAACTACCCGTATATCGCTATCAACCTTTGCCTATACCTGTTCCACACTGTCGTCGAGCCAGAGAGAAAGATGCAAACTGAGAATACAGGGAATGTAGATAATACAATTAAAGTAATATATTCTAGCATAATTTCTGTAACTAAATGTCTGTAGAGCAGCGTTTCTTAACCAGGGGTGCATGCACCTCCTCGGTGTACGAGACTCACCTTCAGGGAGTGCGAGACTAACCTACCGGGGTGCGAGATATGCCAGATATCTTAGAACGCGAATCTTGATAAACAATATATAATACATAGAACTCAAATGTATTTGTACAAAATAGAACATTGACAACGTGAATTGAATACTGAACCGTAGTCACATTCTGTAATTAACATTTTCTCAAAATAAATTTGTGTCTCTTGTAACCATTTCTGGCATGTTTAGCGAACTAGAAGGGTTGTGAGGCGTCTTAAAATGTTGTAGAGGGGTATGAAATTCTTTAAGATAACGTAAATGGGTCCGGGATCTCTGAAAGAAACACGGCTGTGAACTATTTTCCTATAATTCCGTGAAAATATTATAATAGTGTAGCGTGAGGTTTTTTTTATTGTATATATGATCAGTATAGTACTGACAATACAGAAATAGAATTAGTTTGCATCGTTTTCGTCTTTTTCGATTGCAGGGACGCGCTGATTGGTTAGTTATTGTGACGTACGTCTAGTTTGACTAGTGAATTTTCCCTGATATGATGGATGATTTAAAGGGACCTTTAGCTTTTCATAACATTAGAACCCCTGAACATTTGTTGTAACTTTTCGTTTGCCAGAACGCATTCCACCGGGACTCATGTAGGATACAGCGACGAGATCAAGAGACAGACCGAGGGATCTTAGGGGAGACTATCGGCGCTATCAAAGACAGTAGTTTTCCCTGATACGAGACGCAGTTGCTTGCCGCTAATTTCGCGGCTCGGTGTCAATCGAGGAACCGAGCGAACGGGGGAAAGCGAAACGGGCAGCAGCGAGCGGATACGAAGACCAGGGGGCGGTTTCTTCTCTTGATTTGGCGGTCAGATCCCCAAAAGTTCGTGAGATCAAATAAGTTGTCAAGTTTATCATGTCCCACTCAACTTACATTCCATTTTAGCTAAATAGACCATGAAGAACTAGACACGTTATCACTCGCTGGCCAGACCTTTACAGAAGCACTAGCTTTATTGAAATCTTGTTATAGATTTTCCCCTGGATTTTATATATATATCAGTGGTCTAGTCATTCTATTTCAAGGGATTTTGTGTTAATTTAAATCTATTTAATTAAACCATCTCAAGAGTTCCAGTTTTAAATATAATGA